>CM053785.1:458587166-458924666 GCA_028749045.1 Cupressus sempervirens | reverse complement strand
AAGCTGAAACGGTAGAACTCTCTTCTTCAGAAGACAAAGTACAATGATGGGTGAATGAGAAAAGGGAGCTAGGAGATGATATTCTCTCCATTCCAAATTCTGATTTCATGCCAGTGGGTACAGAATTGGTTGGAGATAAGATTAGAGATACTCCTACAGGTGAATTTCAACAACAAGATTGGATGCAGATGCCACCTAAGACACAAGGTCCTCATCGAACGCCCCCATTTTCACCTCAGGTTATGATGGTAGATAAGGTTTTAGTGACATCTCCACCTCTGAGTTAAGAAGAACATGTTCAGAAGGAATTGTCATTACAAGGAGAACCAGAACCAAGGGTTATTGATGAGCCCTCAAAAGAGGCACAGGTAGTAGAAGGTATACAACAGCCTCCCCTGGAAGTTGAGGATCAAACTATGGGATCTACAGAAACTGAGACTACAGAAGAAGAACCGTCACAACAAGAGACTCCGAGCAAGAGTGACAAAGGGAAGGAGGTAGTTGAACACATCCCTTCATCATCTAGAGCCAAGGTTCCAAAAAGACATATCTTGAGATGGTTCCGGAAGGAAATAATGAGGAATGCTAAGCATCAATTCCTTGCTTCAGAGGATGATATTTGTGACATTGCAAAGATTTTGAACAAGCTTGACTCTCCATTACATGATGCAACACAATTTGCATTCATTACTACTACTCGAAACTAGGACTTATTTGCATAGGTGGCTCACCCTCTGAAAGGTACAAATGAAGAAGCTATCAACCTTCAGGACTGTGAAGTGAAGGATATCATGTTAGGAAAGCCTACATAGGATACTTCTTGAAAGATGATGACTATGGGAGTCAAGGAGGTTCTTAACCATATGGAACATGATGAGATTGAAGTCAGAGCACTTTGAAGGCAAGTTGAGATCTTGAAAGGATATTTAGCTGAAGTTATTGGTCCTCTTGATTCTAAATTCCCTGAGGAGACTTTGACTACCATTCTTAAAGAAGGGGAAGGTGTACGGCTTAGTCCATTTTTGAGAGCTTGTCAGGATTGGTGAGAGAACCTTGAGGATAGGGGTGTCACTATAATTATAGGAAGTCTAAAGTTATTACATGCTACACAAGAAAATGTTGATAAGATCATGGCAATTTTGAGGTAGGACTTCAATATTATGGATGAGGTATGGGTTTGGAGCAAGGATTTACAAATTCTACAGGCCATAAAAGGGCAAAGGTATCGCATTCTAATTGATGTATATACTGGAGAAGAGTTAGACATGATAGATGATTTGATAGAAAAGATTGCAGAGGGAAACAAAGTGATGGAGACATTGCATGATGAGATACATAGGCTCAAGGACCAAGCTCGAGAGCAAATTTTGGAAGCAAAAAAGTTGTACAGTGATGCATGCTTGGATATTTTTGAAGATGAAGAATGAGAGAAGCTTTTACTAGTTGAGGTAGTTGTGGAGAATTTCAGAAAGACTTTAGAGGAAGCATCCAGTAATGAAGACATCAGATAAGCCTTCAGGACAGAAGAAACATTGTTAGAGTTGGATACCAAACTCGAAGATTTTGTAGAAACTAGAATTGAGGTGGACAACTACAGACAAAAGGTCAAAGATAAGTATGAGGCTTTGGATCTTCTTGATGTTGCTAAGATTACTGAGATTATAGATAAATTCAAGGGCAAACATCCAAACATATCTTTAGGATAGAGATGAGCAAAACCCAGATGCCAGAATTTCAATTTTGACACTTAGTAAAATTTTGAGATTTTGACCTAGTTGAGGTCTGCAGCTCCACAGGTCTGTAGGTCCATAGATCAGCAAGTCCGTAGGTCCATAGGTCTACAACTCTGCAATTTAGAGGTACACTGATAGTTGACTGCCAGTTCCAAAAATAACACTTTCCATGCATTGGAAATGCATTTTGATGGCAAGTTAACTCCGACACACATCAAGTGAAGGGCCAGCTTCTATTTTTGGTGTCTCCATGCACTTCTACTTTGACTGATGGCTTCCTCCTACTTTCTCTCTCATGCTTTCATTTTTTTTTGACATGTAAAGGGCTCATGCATCCAATTAATGAATAAAATATGGATGGAGTCCCTCTAAGCACGAGTTAGATTGTCAGTTTGTATATATTTAGTTTGTTTAAATGTTTTAAAAGAATTTTATTGCATCAAGATATCTCTCACTCTCAACACAAATTGAGGAGAAGATTTCTTATAAATAACCCATTGTAAAATGTAAAAAGGCCGCCGTTATTATGCAATAAAGATATGCTTTTGGTGCTAGCATTCAGAGTGTAGTTATTCTTGCCTGAATGTGTCATTGTTTTGTGGATTTTATTCATAAGATTGTGATTGAGCCAAAGGTTTATTGTGTTATTTATGGTTGTACAATCTTTTAGTTCTAGTGTTTGCTACAGATATATGAATTCCATTGACGTAACGAGCTTGAGAAGAGATCGCCCAATTGTGTCTACATAGCTTTTTGTCTCACATGAGCGCACTTTTCATGGCCTTGCGATTTGATGAAGAGTGAAACATCATTCGATTTGTTAAAGATTCTCACCAACGATTACATCAGTGGATTCTAAGAAGCACTGCTCCTATTTTTATTGGTTTCCTACGGATTTCTTCAAAGGTTTAACTCGCAGTGTGTTGTGTTCTGTAGCTTATGTCCGTTTAGGAATTTCAATTTCAAGTTATTTGATTTCATGTTATTTGCTTTCAGTTTTGTTATTGCTTTGCTAACCCCCTGTTAGAATAGGACCTCATAATAGTTTCATTGTTAGAGTTGCATTCATTGAAAAATAGAAAATACAAAAATATTGTTCTTTTCATGTGATATTTTGAGACAGCGAATAGATTTTACTTGATTCCAAGGTAAAAGAGTTTTTGGAACCAGCAAAGGCCTCCTTGTGAACACTCAACATTTATCTTCTACTGAGCAGATTTTGGTACGTCGCAAGACAAACACTGAACCTTGGAGTGGATCCTTAAAAAGATTTGCTTTTCAAGAGAGGAATTACACTATGGATTCCTGCCACTGACCTCGTGCAAAATGAATGCCCAACACTTAGGAATTGAGATCAATGTAGATCATCATATTGATCCCTAAGGAAGGAAACTGGTCCCTCATTAGAAAATGGAGACCCATAACCTAACTTAATGTTTCATATAAAATCCTTTCCAAGAGGTTGGTAGAAATCCCTCCTTCTTGGATAGACCTCACTCAAATGAGGTTTAACAAAAGTAGATATATTTTAGAAAATCTAATCATGTGTTGGGATTCCATGAGTTGGGAAAAAGAATCATAACAACAAGCTTGTATAATGATAGTTGACTATAAAAAGCGTATGATAAGATTGAATGGGAACTTATATTTGTGATGCTAGATGGACTTTGTATCCCACCACAATTCCACTAAATGATCATTACTCTCTCAAAATATGATAATGCTAGGGTAGACATAGACTGTTATCAAATTAATCCTATCATAATTTCCAAATCCATTAGGCAGGGCTATCCTATAGCCCCTACCCTTTATATCATTGTAGTTGATGCTCTTTTTTATCTCCTCTAGTATAAGGGAATACACTACCTAATGACGATGATCCATTTAATGTATAATTTGTCAAGAACACTGCAATTATTTTTACACTAGATGATGACAACCTAATGAAGATTATGGACAAATTGAATATTTTTTACCAAGCTTCTAGTATTAAAATCTCAATTATCAAGTCTATCATTTTAGGGTGGGAAGACCCCCACTGGATTAATAAGTATGACTTAATATGGGGAGGCCCTAAGCATCAAAGCACATATCTAGGGATTCTATTCTCTGTTTTACATGATCTAAAAGAGAAGTGGTGTTGATTTAGGAGAAAACTTGGTGAGGGTTGAGCAGGTAGAACAAAAATCATTTATCCTTGGCTAACATATATCATGTTTGCCAAAAAATGCTCTCATCATATGGTATTTTTACACTCCATTCTGACTTTTCAATTAATATCTCTTCAAATGTATCTAAAAGAAAATCAGGAACTTCCTTCCGTTAGATGGAAGAAAAAAGTAAAAGACATTCAATTAGGTGGAAATGGTATACTATGAGCAAAATGATGGGTGAATTTTCTCTTAAGGACCTTATAAATTAAGGACAGACCCTTTCTTCCAAATGGATATTTAAAGGTATACAATTATCTAAGCCTTGGAAGATCCTAATTACAAATATATTACTAAGGGTACCCACCTAAAATGTCCCCCTTGGAGAGGATGACTTTTAAGTGATCTAGTTACAAGATCTTTTATAGTCAAGGTGGTAGGATTAGAAGTTTTAAAAGTTATCTGGACAACCTAACAAGATATAAAGAACCTTATATCTAAGAGTGAAACTCTTACCAAAAAAAAAATCTATATATTGGTAAAAATCTATTTGGTAGGGCCTATTTCACAAAGACAAATCCCTGGCTTTGTTGTAAGGGTGCTTGACAAAGCAATTAGCTAATAAAGACATTTAAGGGTGATGCCAGTTATCATAAGTGATGGAAAAATAATTGATTGGGAGAGCATCAAATATAAATATGACATCATCATTGATCACTTTAGGACCCATTCCACTCTCATAACTCTTTTCCTTTCACTTCTCCTCATGTTGCCTTGCATTTCCATTGAGTTGACGTTTCTTTCCCTCTACTAGCCCAATGATATCCTTCTTCCCTCCATAAAGGCTAAATAACTTTACTCCCTTCTTGTGGATAACTTTGACATTCTTGAAGACCTCAACAACAATTGGTCTCTTAACCAAACACCTTGAATGCCACTCTTGTTTGGAGAACATGTGGAGCAGTTTGGGTTCTCCTGAGAAAAAAATGCTTGTTTTGGAAAGTTCTTTTGCTCGAACTCCCTATTAAGAATCATAGTGGTGAAATTAATCTTTTTCATCATGTTTATAGAGTTCTCAATCCTTTCATGCATCTCTTCTTTGATTGAATGGTTTCCAAAGATATTTGGGGGTTATTTGGCCTTTTGTGCATCATGTTATCTTTTTTTTTGAGATTGTACTTAGCAACATTGTGGGCCTTAAAAGAGGACTCAATACTTTATTTTATGTTTTTTAAGTTGATATCTTGTGGTTTACATGGAAAATTAGGAATAAAAATATCTTAATGGTGTTGCTAGATCCCTTACCAAGTGTCTAAGGAGATTCACATATCTTGACATTGCTTTTCAAGTCATCATAAACCTAAGACTTTCTAATACGAAGTTTGAAACATTTCTACATGATGAGACAAAATACATTTATAGGGAAGAAATTTCTAATGACTAGACATTTGGCCTAGAGCCACTTCAGAGAGGACTCAATTTGATTTTTTCTTCAAAAAACCATTGCAAAAATCAAAGGCCAAGAAGTATGCAAAAAAAAAAATAATGAGTTCCCTACACAAGCAACACATGCCCCTCTAGTGACTATTCCTCCCATTTCTGTTGTTCCTCCCATGGTTGTGCCACCTTAATAAATAATGCCTCCCATACTTGTTGCAACATCAGTACCTCTTATGCTAGTAGCCCAAATAATTGTGCATTCCTACGCACGAAGGATCAAAGAGGACCGTGTTCTCAGATGGAAGGAGGGTGGAGCAAGGTGGATTGACTGGATCAACAGAAGAGGAGAAGTTAGAGTCAAATATCTTCCTTTTTAGGAGTATGATAGATTGTTGTTGCATTTCCTCAATAGATTACAATCCATTATATCATTTTTTTTTTTGTCTTAGATCTAAAGTACTTTCGATAGCTTTGTAACAATGTTATATTAATCGGTTAACAAATTATACTGTAAACTCTTAAATGTAACATTTTGATTACTTTATATCTAATATTAAAAATTGATAGAATGCCATGATTATTATGTATAATGGAGATTTAATGTTATCGGTAGCTTAATAGCAAGGATTTACCTAAATATATTTAAATGTAAGATACAATCCAAGTACATGGTTAAATGTAAAAATAATCCATCTAGAAATAGATGAGATGCCAGAGGTACTTATTTGAATACATACTAGATTTGACTTTACACAATGTATTTATGGTTCTTTAATTGAATATAATAATAGATATGACCCAATAAACAATAGGAGCAAGTCTCCCACATAATATAATTATTATATTTAGGATACAACTAAAAGTGAACCAAAAATATAAAGCAAAAATGTACATACATGCAATTATACAAACTTTTATGTAAATCATTGTTACTTCTCAACTGTTAGGGAGAAAACCAACTCACTCAAACTCTTCTAAACTTGAAAAATCAAAATTAACTCATTCAATAGTGAAAATGGAATGGAAACATGTTAGCAAAAAATTGGTCATACTAATAGGAAATTATTATTTATATAAACATTTGAAAATATTGTACTTTTCAAACAATTGTATTTTAATTGTTGAATACAATTGATGACTATGATGATAAATTCTCTGATTTCACTATCTAGAAAGGTACAAATTGCTTCAAGATGTAATACATATGAAGTGAAGTTGAAACCATGTCATATACAATTTTGGTAAAATAGATACTCCTAAGTTTTGATTCTCAATAAAAAAAAAGTACATGGCATGGTCTCAAGTAAGATTTGAATATGATATAACACCCTTCAACAAAATATTATATATAAGAACCAAAAAAGTTTAATTATGATTAAAAATACCTTCAAGCGAATATTATACTTCAAAAATTAAAATCTTATAAGTCACTTTGAAATTTAATTATGATTAAAAACACCTCCAAGAAAATATTATGCTTCAAAAATTAAAATCTTATAAGTCACTTTGAAAAATACCAGAATTCATAAAATTCATACTCTAATATCAACTAACTAATAATCTACATTGTAAATTATAAGAATTACCAACCTAATCTTATAAAAAAAATTGACATAAAAAGCCCATTTTATCCCACCTTCATGTAACTCCCAAAGGCAAAATAAATTAATTTATTTAAAAATAGCCTTTTAATAGTGGTGGAAGGGATTCCATTGTAACTCCCAAAGGCAAAAAAAAATCAATTTATTAAAAATAGCCATGTAATAGTGGTGGAAGGGATTCCGTTGTAATGGGTAATCGGGGTACACATCGCAGTCTTAATTTCAGGAGAAGGATGGGGAATTGATTTGTGATACCATTGACAGAAAAGAGTGTTTCAACTTTCAAGGGGCAAAGGGATGAGGCGGAGAGCAAATTTTGATGGAGAGAAAATAATGTGTGCAATAACCTCGACTTTAAACTCAAACTTGTGAGAAAGAAATACCCAAGTAGGTTTTCTACACATCTCTCCCCTCTCTTGTTTGTGCAACTCTCAATACCCAATACCCATTTTCAATCCTCACCCTCATGTTTAGCATTATTATTGTTCTCCTCTTCTTCAATAAAGTCAAAATCTATAGCCAATCATGGAAACAATCTCCATCAGAGAATCCCCGGTGAAAGAAGAAGCTCTTTGGGCAATGCCCATATGGTTTCTACTAGTGGGCACAACTACAAGGAAAGTGAAACACAACTTGAGAAATGGACACAAACACTCCAAAGGGGATTCCAGCCAGAAGATGTTGTAGAAGTTCTGAAGCAGGAAAGGAAACGTGAGGTTGCTTTTGATATTTTTCGATGGGCTTCTTAGCCGAAAAGGTACAAACATAACCACCTAACATATCAACACATGATCCAAAAACTATCTTCTACACCTACATAACAAAAGATGGAGATCTTTATTGATGAAGTGATGGTTGAAGTTTGTGATGGTAGCGAGTCACTGTTTAACACTATTATTTTTGCCTGTATTCAACCTGGCTGGTTGAGTAGGGCCATTAGTGTGTATAGGCACATGTTGAAAACCCCAGAGTGTAAGCCTTCTCTAAAAATGTACAATCTATTACTCGACACTCTTGTAAGTAAGAAAAAAAATAACAATTCTTATATCAACCACAGGCATATGCAGAATATGCGAGCTCTTTTCAAGCAAATGATCGATGGCAATGTTGCTCCTGATATTTTCACCCTCAATGTTATGATTAAAGGTTATGCCAAGTCCTTGCACATGAATGATGCTCTCAGAATCTTTCATGAGATGGACCTCTATGGATGCACTCCAAATGCAAATACTTATAATTATCTAATCTCAAGACCTTATTTGCAAAGCAGGACTATCAATGCCATGCAGATTTATAAGGAAATGATTGTTAAAGGGTTTTCTCCCAGTAACATGGTTTATAACTCGCTAATTAACTGTCTATCCCTTGCTGGGGATTTTGAGCAAGCAATTGGAATCCTCAGGGAAATGGTCGAAAAACTGGGAGTTCTAAAGTTTATTACATACAAGACACTTGTTGACGGACTTTGCAGAGAAGGCAAGGGGTTGGAGGCTAAAAAATTGCTGCTTGAATTTCCCCAGAAGGATCATTCTCTGGATGGGATTTCTTATAGGAAATTACCCAATCACTTGCATTCAAGGATTGAGACAACAGACTGAAAGGGATCAAATGTGTTGGTGATTGAAATGCTTTTTTGAATCCAATGCCATTCTGCATGGTTAGATGGAAGAAATGGTTGGCTGGTGGTGTGAACAATACTTTGCTTGACAAAAGTTTAGTTAGCCATTAAAAAAACTCCAATCTAGTCACCATGGCAAATTCTTGGAAAAGGATTTTAATGCTTATGCCTATCCTATATGGAAGGAAGCAAAATGCCCATATTTTCTACGATGAAAAAGAGTCAAAGGTTTTGGGCTCGCCTAAACAAGGTTCATGTCATTTGAAAAAAAATAATGTTTCAGGAATAGAGCTAGAGAAATGATAAGTTGATAGCCAATAAGTTGAGTGTCATCAATTGTCAAAGTCTGACCATAATTGTTGGTGGCTCTATGTAATTGCCTAAACAAGGGACATTTTGTTTGAATTTTTTTTTTTTTTTTTAGGAATAGAGCCAGAGAAATGATAAGTTGATTGCTAATAAGTTGAGTTTAATCCATTGTCAATGTTTGATCTTAACTATAGGTGTCTCTATGTAAGATTTTATGGTTTATTCTTATGCAACAAACTGAAATGCCAAGTACATTGTTGTAGAAGTACATGAATTATGTGGAAGATTCACTAAGTACAAATTTAATGATTTTTTTGTTAATTATGTCTCACCTGGTAATTCAATATGTATTGAATCACTGTTTTCCTTCTTCATTAATGGTAAATTGAGTGAATCTCTTAACAATATTCTTTTCTTTTGTGTTTCATTTTACAATTAGCTGTTGTTGTAATGCAACATTGTACTATAAAAAAGAGTTGATATTTCTTTTATTTCTTGTTATTTTCATCTTTGAGCTTGTTAATAAAGTATTGAATTGAATATGCTTCATTTTATGGTAATGGAGTAAGTAAATTGGAAAATATTTTTTGTTCTGATTTAAAGAATGCCTCACATTTAGTTTGGAGCTTCACAATCATTTTCCTTCATGGATGGTTTGAAATCAAGAAGGCTTACACTTGGTTCTACTCTGATCTTCCTATTGATTTATGTGAAACTTTGCAGGCTTTATGCCTGTTTAGGGTATTCAGTTGGCTACAGTTCCTATCTTTTGGATTTACAAAATTCTCTTTTTTGAATAATTTTTATTATCAAACTATAAATTCTTTTTTTGACTTAAAGGTTATTTTTTGGGGTTTTGTCAGCATAAGAACAACATTCTTTTGGAAAACAAAGGTAGTGAGGCAATTCAAAACAAAAAAGCTTTGAAAAGACAAATTTGATAGCTACATGCTTTTTTCTCTCAAGGTAGAGTGCCCATGCTTTTTCTTCCCTCAAGTAGAGTGGAGATTAGTTTTTTGGCCTCGTATATTATTAGCTTGCAAAGGATTTTCTTATATTTATGTCCACACTTATATGTGAGATGCTATTTTTTTTTGTACAATAGTAGCAAATTTTGTTTGTTTTTAGGCCATTTCCTTTTGAGTTGTCCCAAGAAATTTGGGAGGTTGACCAAACACACATGAAACACAATTCTTACTGCTCGAGAATGTTGTTCATAGTGGCCTAAGATGCACATGCACTATTATGTCAACCCTGTCCACATTCATTGAGTATAACCTTGTTTCCTCCAGTATCCACTTATGCAACAAAACCATTGAATGCTCTAAGAGCAACTATTGTTCTATTAGAGACAACTCAAATATCTATTGAAATCTTTATTTAAACAAGTTACTAGCACATTAAATCTAGAAATGTTCATTTGTCACCATACCAACTCCTTTGCACATTGTTCCATTAGCTAACCTCAGTGACACAACCCTCTACCATTGATAGTTACCAATGCATCACATGTGAAAAAACATGACCTTTGCATACAAGCTCTTTCGAAAATGCATAGTAGAAACTGTAGATGACATTACTAATTGTAACATGCATGCTAAAGTCCTAGAAGAACACTTTCCTAAACTTATGAAAATGCCATTTTGAAAACAATAAAAAAGATGTGTTTATAGTTGTGCACCTCATAGATAGGTTTGGAATTCAAGGCATGTTCTTAGTTGCCATTAGCAATAACATCCTTTCCATTGCAAAAGAAACCAACAATTTAAGATCCAGAGATCTACTCTCTTGTATTCTCATAAAGATATGAAACCTTGATTTCAAAACAATGTTTTGCCTCTAATCTACTTGTTAATTGAAAACTTGTTCTATGTAAATCACATTGTTTATGAAAACAACTTTTTAGTTATGCAAAGAATGTGTTTTACTACATACTCTTCTCAACGTAATGCCACTCATTCCTCCTTTATTTTCTCCATGCCATCCACCTTTGATATCAAACGTCATGCTTAATTAGCCATCAAAGTTATAGTTGTAATTTTTATAGATCATTGTTGGTGGAGACTAACTGTATTGTATTTCTTCTTATGTCTATCTTTTATCGATCATAATATTAGCTCTTAAATGTATATGTGTAAATCTTCTTTTATAATGCCAATTTAGATTTAATTTATTCAATATATTTGTAATGTTTTGATTTCCAAACTAAGATCTATTGCCTTTTTTATAGATATATCATAGCAGATCTGAATGGATATTATATATGTATTGAGACATGCTCATGTAGGGGCATGACCCTGCATGGTCATGCCTCAACACTATACAATATGCCCCTTTGAAAGCACTATTCCAAAAATTACCAATTGATGTCAATAACTATCGGTGAGAACAAAGTCATGATCACCGATTCATATTATCTTATTATCTGTTATGACCAAGGCTCGATAATAATGTAATCAAATTTAATTCATTTCCTTTTCAAGATGGTATTACATATGATCGATACTTATAGATATTAAATATAATATGATAATCTGTTATATATATAAGGTATTACAATCTGACTTCTATAGATTTATTATCGATTATATAATATTATCATATATTATATTTTCTTCAATTTACTATGAGGCTAACATTCTCAACACTCCCTCTTTAGCAAGGAGGGAATTGAAGAAGATATAATACAAGAAAAACCACCACTTTGGGTGTGGTCTATAAAGTTATGATGTCTGGCAAAATCGGGTCCAAAGAACCATGATGGTTATCAAGGTGTTCGACAGAATCCAACCCAAAGACCAATGATAACACTTTGCTCCAACACTTTTGGTGTTAGGAGATAGATCAACTATATATAAGGTCGTCACCTTACAATAGTGACCTTACACATATGAAAGATCATCACCTTTCATAACACAAGTTTGCAAACAATATAACTTTAAATTATTCATGAATATATGTAACTTACAAATGTATTTAAAAAATTGTCATACCAAGTTTACCTCTAAAGTACTCTATTTTCAACATTGCAAGAGGCTTGGTGAAAATGTCAGCATCTTGCTCATTAGTGCTGATGTAAATCAGCATGATAACATTTCTGTCGACCATGTCTCTTATATAATGGTAAGGAGTCTTGATGTGCTTTGATTGATTGTGGAAGATAGGATTAGCAGAAAGTTTGATGCAAAATTTTAGCTTCTTGTTCATTAATGCTGATGTAAATCAGCTTGATAAAATTTCTATCAACCATGTCTCTTATGTAATGGTAACAAATTTTGATGTGCATTGATCAATTGTGGAAGACAAGATTAGCATAAAGTTTGATACAAATCTGGTTATCACAATGAATCATTGTAGGACTTAGTTTCTTTCCAAAGAGTCCAAATAATAACTTTTTGAACCATGCTACTTCATGAGCTCCCATGGAGGTTGCCATTTTTTTAGCTTCGGTAGAACTTAAAGAAATTGTTGGTTGTTTTCTACTATACTAGGATATCATTGCAGATCCAAGACTAAAGCAACACCTTGTAGTACTCTTGTGGTTTATGGAACAACCAACCCAATCAGAATCAGTGTATCCTTCAATTTTAATCACAACATTTTGTATTTCAAACCAAGACCAATAGTTCCACGTAGATATCTCAAGATATGTTTAGCAGTCATCAAATGTATCTTCTTTGGTTCCCACGTGAAATGACTTAGAACATTGGTGGCATAGTAGATATTAGGCCTAGTATTTACTAGATACATAAGTGATCTAATGATATGTTTTTAGAGAGTGGGGTCAATAGAATTTGAATTCATAGCTTCTTCTTTTAGCTTGTGTAGATTTTTTTCCATCGAAGTTGCTAGGGGTTTGCTATCCATCATCTCAAACCTAGAAAAAATGTCAAGAATGTACTTCCCTTGATTTAGAAAAAAGTGATCTTTCTTTTGACATACTTCTAGACCCAAAAATTAGTGCAATGGTCCTAGATCCTTCATTTCAAATTCAGCTATAAGATCTTGTTTGCATTTTTCAATTAAGTGATCTCCAACTGTTATTAATAGATCATCAACATATAAAACAAGTATTAACATGTCACCATTAGATATTTTGAAATATATGTTAGGATTAGCTTCATTCTTTGAGTATCCTAGTGTGGTGAGGTAGCTATCTATCCTTTCATACCAAGCTTGTGGTGCTTGTTTGAGGCCATAAAGAGCTTTCTTTAGTTTATGTACATATAGATTCTTATCTTTTATAACAAAACCTTCAAGTTGTTTGATATATACTACTTCATTAATGACACCATAAAAGAATGTGGTCTTGACATACATTTGATGCATCTTCTATTCTTTGGATGTTGTAATTGCAATAATTGTTATTACAGAAGTGTATCAAGCAACTGGAGCAAAGGTTTCCTCATAATCAATACCTCCCTTTTAGGAGAAGCCTTGAGCTACAATTCTTGCTTTATGTTTTTCAATACTACCATCTGAAGCATATTTTATTTTGTATAACCACTTTAATGACACAACTAATTTGTCTTTAGGCCTATGTACAAAATCCCAAACATGATTTTGTAGTATGGATTGATATTCTTCAACCATGGCATCTTTCCAAACTTGACAAGTTAGGGCTTCTTCGATAGTTGATAGTTCAGATTTAGTAAGCTCAGTTACTAGTGCAGTATAACAAGATTTATTTTTGGTTTTCTTGCTCTCCTTGGAAATTTCATCTAGCTCAACATTATTTTCTTCAATCATTTTCCTTGCTCATAATGGCTTTTTCTTGATATTAAATATTTCTCCATTTTTTGAATCTAGTAATGGTACATTCTCCTTTGATATGTTCTCCCTTTGATTTTTAGTTTGTAGATTTTCATCTAAGTCTATGATGGGCTCATCTTCTACACTTGTTGATAGTTTTTAAGTAGTTTTTTCTTCAAATATGACATCTCTGCTGACTTCAACTGAACTCTATCTAAGTGCATAGATTCTATACCCTTAGGAGTTCTCATTGTGTCCAACAAATAGTCCTTTCTTCCTGGATGGTTCTAACTTGGTTCTCTTTTCTTTAGGTATGTGAATGTAAATAGGACAAACAAATATTCTGAGATGACTTAAGTCAGGTTTAATTAATGTAAAGACTTCTTCAAGAGTTATGTTTTCTAGGATTGAGTGTGGGTGCCTGTTTTGAATATATACAAACAGTATTAGTGGCCTTCACTCAGAATGAGAACTGTAAATTTTGATAATGAAGCATGGCTTTTGCTACTTCAATAATGGTTCTATTTTCCCTTTCTGCTACCCCATTCTCTTGAGGATTATAAGGTACAATATACTCTTGATTCCAACAAATGTGCAAAAATCTTTGAAATTTTCAAAGGTATATTCTCCTCCATTGTTTGATCTTAGCAGTTTTATTCTTTTTGACATTTGATTTTCCACAATTACTTTGAACTCTTTAAATTTTGATAAGACCTCATTTGATTCTTTGACCTTTAGGAAATAGATCTAGGTTTTACTAGAGAAATCATCAATAAATATTATGTAGTATGAGAGTCCTCCTAGAGAAAGTGTTGGCATAGGTCCACATAAATTGGAGTGCACTAGTTCCAGAACTGATTTAGACTTGTGTTCACTAGGAGGAAAAGGTCTTTTTATATTCTTTTGTAGAGCACATCCTTTACAAATGCCTACATGGTTTGAATTTAAGTTAGGTGTTCCAATGGTGATTTTTTCTCCATATGGTAGTGAACTGAATCCAATATGTCCAAGCCTTCTATGCCATATTTCATTAGGATTTATCACTTCGTGAGTTAGGGCTTGCTTTTGAATGTTACATAATTTCGATAAGGTTCCATCTCTAGCCCCTATGTTGATAACTTTCTTGAGATTTTTATTTTTAGGCTAGTACAACACTTTGTCTTCTTTAAAGTTGACTTGTACTGTTCATCAACAAGTCCAAAGATGGATACTAGATTCCTTTTTATGCCAGGCATGAACAAAAACATTTTTTAACTTTAGAGTAACCCCGGGTCTTAGTTGTATAGAACAGGTCCTGATTCCTTTTACTAGATAGGTGGAGTTATATCCAATGGTGACTCCTTCAATGAGATAATTTCCAAAAGTTTTAAATTTATCTTTGAATCCTATTATGTGGCGGGAAGTGCCACTATCTATTATCCACACATTTTTGTTGGATTTCATCTCACTTGATAGAGCTGAGTAGAATACCAAATTTTCATCCTGTTTTGTTTTGGCTAAGGAAGCTAGGATTTTTTCCCTTTTCAGACAATTTCTGAAGGTATGTCTAAATTTCTCACACTTATAACATTAAACTTTGGAGAAATCATTATTTCCTTTCCTTTTATCATTTTTCTTTCCTTTGAATTTCTTCTTCTTCCCTTTGTTATTAGAGACTGAGAAAAGAGCTTGATTTTCTCCCTCTTGATTTGGAATGATCCCTCTAGAAATTAGTCTTTATTCTTCTAATGTGCAATCATTTTTTTTAGTTGATCAAAAACTAGTATTGAAGGTCTACTGATGATTTGGATGAATGCTTCTCAAGATATAGGTAATCCTCTTAGTGCTATTATGGATAATTCTTGGTCTTCTACTTTGTTTCCAATAGAAGATAGTTGATTCTTTATTTTGGAAATTATTCCAAAGTAGGTTGAAATTGACTCTCCTTTATTCATTTTTGTATTCATCAGTTGATTTTTTAATGCAATCAATCTACTATTGTTATTGATGTCAAATGTACCCTTAATTGTTTTGAAAACCTCAAATGCTTTCTTGAGCTTTGAGATGGATGGAAGAATACGATCTTTTATTGAATCAACAATGATTTTTCTGGCTTTATTATTTTGCCTTTTCCAAGTGGCCTTTTCTACCTCATCTTTAGGTTTTGAAATATCTTATTCAATGAATGATTCTAATTCAAATTCTTCAAGGATTGTTATAATTCAAATTTTCCATGAGAAAAAGTTTATTGCTCCTTCAAGCCAATCCTCGACTCTTAATATTGTTTGACATGATGTCTCTTTTAATTTAGTTTTAGTAGTCTCTCTACCAACTAGGCTCTGATACCATGTAATTTTTATAGATCATTGTTGGTGGAGACTAACTGTATTGTATTTCTTCTTATGTCTATCTTTTACTGATTATAATAATAACTCTTAAATGTATATGTGCAGACCTTCTTTTATAATGTTGATTTAGAGTTAATTTATTCAATATATTTGTATTGTTCTGATTTCTAGAATTAGATCTATTGCCTTTTTTATTGATATATCTTAGAAGATCTGAATGCATATTTTATATGTATTGAGACATGTCACATAGGGGCATGACCCTACATGGTCACGCCTCATCATATACAATATGCCCCTTTGAATGCACCATTCCACATTATTACCAACTAATGCCAATAACTATTGGTGAGAACAAAATCATAATCACTGATTTATATCATCTTATTATTTGTTATGACCAAGGCTCGATACTAATATAATTGGACTTAATTCATTTTCTTTTCAAGATGGTATTACATATGATCAATACTTTGAGATATTAAATATAATATGATAATCTGTCTAAAAAAAACACACACACACACACAAACACACACACGTGTATTACAATTAGACTTCTATAGATTTATTATCAATTATATAATATTATCATATAATATATTTCTTCAATTTACTATGAAGCTAAAATTCTCAACAATAGCTGCTTAAAAAATGTAACCTCTGAAGTACTAAATTATAGATTCAGTGAATCCATTAAATGCCCAAAGGACGACAACACATGGACAAAAAATAGTCTGCATTTCGATTTCCTGCTAACCAATATAATGTTTTGCAAATAAAGCTTATGCAAAATGAACACAAAATTGACAACTTAGTTTTGGTGAAATAAAAAATTGAATTTTTTCACATTCAAAATTGCAAATATTAAATACCACGTCTATGCAAACTATAATTTATCTTTTCAAATATTGTATGTATCAGGTCATGTTTTAGCTATGTAGGACATTGCCCATACTGACCATTAGGAAAAGCATATGAAAACTATTGGTAATGCTTTGGATTTTATAAATTTGTGTTGCAGATTTTCAAAAAATTCTTGGTCATCTTATTACAAAGGAAATTTTAATTGATGTGATATTTGATATTCACTTTGATTTTAGAAATTTAACCAGTATTTGATAAGATTCGTGCACTTTTTATGCTAGAAGGTTTTGACTTTATTATTCAGTTTCATTTTTATAAGTGAACTATGCTTCACAGTTTTTCCAATGAGGATGTTATCAAACTTTTGTTTAGTAGTGAATCCACCTACACAGATGTTAGTAATGCGTATCAAGCTTTTATCCTTTAAACATCAACTACCAAGATTCAAATTATTTGCTACTTACCAATTTTGAAAATATAAACGGAAAGCTTTCATTTGGACTAAAAAAAATCTTAGTTAGACCCAACATTCAATGACGATAAATTATAATGTGACAAATTATGGGTCCCTTTTCTGTAATATTTATTAGTATCATAAACCTGTAAAATATGAAAAACTTAGTTCTAGCTACAACTACTCTTGCTAGCTTTGTTCTATATCTTAGCTTTGTTTCAAGTTTACTTCATATTTGATTACCAGTCTGTGATCTTGTATCTACTCACCTTTTTTCTTTCAATGTATATACTTTTATTCCTTATTAATATAATACTTGTGCATATTTATCAAAAAATATTCTTAATTTTATTAAATGAATATATTTTAAATATCTATGCTTAAAGTAAAGGACAACCCAAATGTTTAGAAAATCAATGCTTGCCATATATATTAGTGCTTTATTATTATAATCATCATTATTTGAAAGGTTGCTTGATTCCCAAGGGTTGTAAGGTAATGCCAATCTTAAAAAACATCCATTATAACCTTCAATCTTTTCCAAATTCCCACAAGTTCAATCCTTTTGGATTCGAAGTTGGTGCTTGATCTTTTGGGGTTTAAACTGGATTAAAATTTGTTCATTCTTTAGCATGGAATGATATCTGTCTAAATAAAAATTCTAAATCTTGATTATTGAGTGGGGAATGAATAACATGTACCTCCAAAGCCAAATATTTTTCTACCAATCTTTCCTATAGGAAGTTTCTCAACCACTTACATTCAAGGAGTGAAACAATGGACTGAAAGGGATGAAATATCTTGATGATTGAAATGCCATTCTGAATGCATTGCGAATCTATTTTCCTAGAAAAAGTTCATGGTGAGGTGGAAGAAACAACAGGCTAGTGGTGGGCAGAATACTTTGCTTGACAATAGTTTGGTTAGTCATTGAAGAAACTCCAAACTGGTCATCATGGAATTTTTTTGGAAAAGGGTTTTAATGCTTATGCCTATCCTATACCGAAGGAAGAAAAATGCCCTTGTATTCTACAAATGAAAAGATTGGTAAAGTTTTGGGCTTTCCTAAACAAGGACATGTCGTTTGAAACAAAATAATGTTTGAGGAATAGAGCTAGAGAAATGATAAGTTGAACACTAATAACTTGAGTTTCATCCATTGTTAAAGTTTGACCTTAAGTTAGCTGTTGGTGGCTCCATGTAAGATTTTTTGGTTTATTCTTATGCAGCAAATTGAAATGCCAAATACATTTTTGTAGAAGTACATGAATTATGTGGAAGATGCGGTAAGTACAAATGTAATGATTTTTTTTGTTAAGTCTGTGTGACTTGGTAATGCAATTAGTATTGCATTGCTCCATTAGAGCTTGAGTATTAAATTTTTGTTGAGGATGGGTAATTAGCTAAACTTCATAACCCCTCAGCAAGATGCTATGATATTTAAGATGAAGGCATCATTTGCAAAGCATGAAGGAGATGAAAGTATCTACAATAGTTGGGGATGTAGTAAACATAGTGGCAATCCAAGCAAGGGAAAGCATTGAATAGAATAAGAATATCAATAAACTAATCAAGGAAGATCAGATATGATATAAAAGGTTCTACATTTAGGTAAATAGAAGACTTGTTAATTTACATGTATACCCAAAGTACGGGACATTACAATTGGTATCAGATGACCGTTCCTGCTAGCTTGAGGGATAGAGTAGTTGATGCAACTTATCTCAAAGGGCTTTGTAAAGAGGAAGGAAGAAGCTTACATCCACCAATAAATAACTTTAAATCCATCATCACCATGAGAAAAAAAATGGGAAATGTATTAAGGACCTTTATAGAGCAAAATACTCAAGCTCTAATGGAGCAAAATGAAAGAAATGAAGAATGACCCAAGTTCTCCTCCATGCTATCCAAAGCATGAATAACAACAATTCTAGATTCAACTGTGATTTACAACATGTTCTTGGGACACAAAGTTGGACACCTATTTTTCACTTTCATCCATGAGAGAAGAAAATGCCATAAAATTTGCCATAGGAATAGCCCACAAGTGGTGGCATCATATCCTTATTATACAAGACCACCCACATATAACCACTTATGATGAATTCACCTATAATTTCTTATCATAAGATTTGACCAAGAAGAACTCTGGTGATATTTTAAAGAACTATTACAATCAAAACAACGTGGAATTATGGAAAACTATGTTGTTGAACCAAAAGCTATCAGTCATGGTACTAGAAGCTTCTTGAGAGAGACTTACATACCTATTTGTCACAAGATTAAAAGAAACTATCAAAGGCTTATATCCTGATGGAGCCCAAATTTGTATCTCCATGTGTGAAATTATGTTGGGAAGTTTTTTTTTGTGAAGAAGAAATGATATTCAGGAAATTATAAGATTCAATCATGGAATGAAGGATACTGGACTAAATGCATCCAAGTGTACAAATACTTTTCAAGAACTCATTGTAAATTTATAGTAGACATTATGATGGATGCATAGCAGGTTTGAGTCAAAATTTGGAACAATCATAAAAAGTATTCATCTCATCAATTTGATTGTAGAATTTGATAAGACTCATATAGAAAATGTGACCATTCTAATATAGTGGATATGAGCCAAATAATCAGGTACTAATTACGAGTTTTATCAGAGCTTTCAAGACAAAATTCTGAAAAGTGTTTGAGTAGATAAGAGGCCTTTTGATCAGAGTTGAGGAAGCTTCACCCAATGTGTAAAATCTAGAAATAATTAGAATATTTTTAAATATATTTGTATGAAACTATGTAGGCTATTCGAAAAAAGATACTTTAACTAGAACCAAAAGATATGTTACTGTAACAAAAGATATGTTACTGTATTTGCAAAAGATGGGTAAATCTTTGATTATACTAGAACCAGTGTTCTGGAGGCCAAGCCACACACTATTTTATACTACATCAAAGCAAATGAAAAGAAGGCAAAAGCCACATTTCAAAATAATATACTCACATATAAGTGCTATAGATAATGCTTAACCATGTGGAACAAGAACAAGCATATCTTGTTGAACTCAATGATTTTGTTGCACATAAAATGGAAGAAACATCAGACTTTGAAGATGGGAATGATTTTCATCATTAAGTATGACAAGATGTTTTCTTTGCAAAGGCCTAGATAATGGTTGCATGGTGATAAGATTTAAGCGATATCCTCCATGCACTCACTCACGATTCATTTAAAGTATGAAAAAGTATTGCATCATCTTGCATATTGCTTTGAAAAAAATGAGAGCATCAAAATAATAGATTTTACACAGTTGTAGTAGCTTTATATAGTCATGATGAAGTTAATTGTTTGGCGGCATTACCGAATGCTTGGTATTAGAGTAGATATACTCAAAGTCTATTCTTCATCTAGAAGAGGCTACAAGAGTTTCTTCGTTATCTATTTCCAATTGTTAATCCAAGTCTTGCTTAGAAAAATCTGAGTCTAATGATGATGTGTGTTTGTCGCAGGTATGCAATGAAGAGAAAGTGCACAGAAGTGTTACCTATGGAATTATTTGAAATCAGATTTCACATCTAATCCTTAAGAAGGAATTATCTTGTGTAGAGAAGACCACTCTGGAACCAAGTAGAGAACATCCTTTTTGAAGATTATATGAGAACTCAAGAACTGCCAATGTCATTGTATGAAAATAGGAATACGATGATTCACTGATAGGAATCTATGCATAGAAGAAATAATGGAAGGCCACTCATGAAAGATGAAGACAAATTTTTGGATGCAATTACACAGAGAATCATAAAGCCAAAGCATGATTAAATTTCTTGTAGTACTCGATGACACTTTTAGTCATTGAAAATTTTGATTGCAGAAAGATCTCCATGAGATGATGCGGCTTATTTATTTGTTTGCTTCTAAAAAATATATACTTCTGGTAAACCCCCATTATTAACAAGGATCGATTATTCATTTATGAAGGGGTGTGATGCTTTGTAAGGCATCCAATCCCCCTCCAAAATCTATAAATATAAGATGTAAAATCCTACAATTCATATACATATACAATTCCTAAAATTTTACACAAGTTGCACACTTGATATATTATTTTCTCATTGGTGGAGATAATGAATTTTTGGAACTAAGCCTATGGATTGTGGATTATTGAATATATTCATATCCAATTCTGGAGTCAAATTGTATTGGATGAATCATCTGTAAGGAGTGTCTCTAGTGCAATTTTATTTCCGGCATGATCAATAAGAAATATTTATTTTATTTTATTTGCATGAAGCTTTAGAGTTAAAATATTATATAGTTTATTCGTCTATACTTATTTATTTTAAATATTTAGCCGATAGGCTATTATAGGAGTGCATTTCATACTAAACTTGTTTGTTCCTAGAAAACCACTTACCATAAATTATATTCCATAAGAACTACTCATCGACAATATTAGTTGGCTTACAATGATATTTGAGATCTCCACCAATGGTATTAATTGGCTAGCTCTGATATTTTTGATCTCCATGTACCATATTAATTGATTTACTCTGATATGGGATTTTGAATATCTCCATATCTTTATATATTTGAAAAGATCTTGTACTGATCTTGAAATCTAGCTCATTTCCCATTAATAATATTTGATACATTTCTGGCTACTTGCATCTTCTATAAATATCCTCTAGAAATGGCATAAACAATATTGTTACGACCATCGTTATGAATAGCAAGTAGAACCTTGAAAAGCATAGTTGTTTTTTGAGCTGACCTTTTTACAGATGACTCCACAAATCAACCTCTCTTATATGTGAATAGATGAAGCAATACTTCCAAAGTCCCAAGCCAAAGAAACATCAAAATTCTATGGAATTGGGTCCTGACCAAGCAACTCGTCCCAATCTTCTTGCATTTTGCTGAGGTAATATAGAGTCTAGATATTCCTCCTCATTTGATGTGACTTCTTTCATCATACTAGGCATGGAGAAAGACACTCTTTGAAGAAGTTTGATTCAAGCTTGCATGTACCATTGTAGTGAGTAATTCATGTCAACAGCTTCTACCTAGTTCTATCATAAGAATATACACATCGATAATTTTCATAGGTGTTAGGTAGTTATATGGTGCACCAGCTCAAATTTATTTTAGTTGTGAGTACTATAGGATGACTCATGTATATATATTTGAGTTTCATGAAGAACTTTGAACTTTGATTGGGATTATTCTTACCTCTTAGCAATCTAGCACATCAAGTGTCAGTTTTTGCACAATAATTTTAGATACATTCCTTAGCATATTCTTATATTTTCACCTTTCCTTGGATACATCAAAAAGTTTATTCTCTTGGCTATTTGTAATATTTTATCTTTCATATCTATGCAAAAGTGCATGGATCCTACATTTACACATGTTTTAGAACCCAATCCTAGTCTGTATTTAAACATAACCATGGCTAGAAGAAGAAAGACACAACATGAACGTTATAACTCTAGCTGCTATGTAATAGAGAATTTCCTCATCAAGCCAACACATAGGAAGTCTTGATTTGCTTGCATGTTGAGGAAATTACCCTTTCCTATAAGAGTCAAAGTTACAATGTTCATGATGATCTATAACTTAAAATACCTAATGAAAGACCTCTAAAAAAAATGAAAACCTGTTGGGTTTTTTCATCTCCACCTGATGTCATATGCATATGAATTGAGATTACATATTGAACTATGGCATCCTTCTGCACTCCCTGAAACCAATAGATTTAGATAGTTAGTTTTCATGCAATCATAGGTTAATGTTGAGCTTCACTTGGTTTTGAGAATAGTTTAATATTCTCTACTAATCAGGGCCAATCACATGAAGGTGAAAGCTCATTTGCCTACAAAAATGACATCATTTTCCCATCTTCTGGTGCATGTCATTTTTCAATTGCATCCAAAATAAGATTATGCCACTCTGAATTGAGAATGCACGTGCAGATGCATTCTATATGCATGGACAATAGGTAGAGCTAAAAAAATCTACTATGTTTACATTTATTTAATAGGTCTATAAAGTTTTTAAAATTATAGGCCATCATGAACTTTAGAACTCTAGTTGCTATGGAATAGAGAATATCCTCAGCAAGCCAACACATAGAAAGTCTTGATTTGCTTGCATGTTGAGGACATTACCCTTGCCTATAAGAGGCAAAGTTACAATTTTCGTGATGGTCTATAACTTAAAATGCCTAATTAAAGACCTATACCAAAAATTCTAACCTGTTGGATTTTTTCAGCTCCACCTGATGTCGTATGCATGTGAATTGAGATTGCATATTGAACTACGACCTCCTTCTATATTGCCTAAAACTAAGAGATTTACACAGTTAGTTGTCATGCAATCATAGGTTAATGTTGAGCTTCAATTGGTTTTGAGAATAGTTAAATATTCTCTACTAATTAGGGCCAACCACGTGAAGATGGAAGCTCATTTTCTCCCCTCACCCCAACATATAAATTCCTTGTTAACATCTAAAATCTTTAAGAAATGATCAATCTTTAAAGTACCTAGAATGTCCTGATCACCTCCTTCTACTCTCAAGAGAAGTCCATCTTCATTGCTCACGAGAAATTCATCACAATTCTTTAGTGATTCCTGTACATCTAACACAGGTACATCTAGGAATGTCCTCATCACATCTTGCATAAAATGAATCCAATATTACAAAATGCCCCCTACGAAATAATAGTTCAAGTGAAATAAACACATGAAAAATGAGAGAGAAAAAGAGGAATCTACTTACTAATAGACGTTGCCATCACATCTATGGCCATGCTATGTGTTGAGTGAGTTTTATTGTTTTTTTGTTGTACCAAGATCTCTCTGTTTATATACATACATACATACATACATATACAAAGATCATAAGGGAATGACAATGAGATGCATAGATCACAAGGGTACGATAATGAAATACAACAATCACAAAGGTACAACAACAAAATCCTAGATCTCCACTGATATCCATAATCCACAAGGTCTCTTTGTACACACACACACACACACACACATATACATATACATATAGATATATATATTCATATACATATGTATATATATACACACACACACACACACACACACACACACACACACACACACATACATACATATACATACATACATACATCTGCATATGCAATTTTATCACCATGGAAAATTGTATTTGATCCTGCTAGCTGGGAACAACTGATTGTTCATTTTATTGTACTTAATCTGATGACAGTTCTATAGGAATTTGTAATCAACCCAACTAATCAACAACTAGACCAATTTAACTAGGTTATGGCTTGTTTCTTTCTAAAAATATATGCTATGATATGTTTTTGTAAAATTTCTTGTGAACTTTGTCCATTTTTCTTGGTTTGCATTATTTTTGTGCAGGATCTTGGGGTAAGTCACTTAACACTGGTTAGGTGAGTTTTATTGTTTCATTATTTGGATTTTTGAATATGTATGCAAGGAGGAGTTTAAACCAATCAATTGACATGTGTTGAAGCTAATCATGGCCTTAGAAGGCTTTAATGATGATAAAAATGTAATGAATCCTAAAGGGCATGTTAAGGACCTTAGGATCTTTGATAGTGAAATATGGGTATAATGGCATATTGGATTTAATTGGGTCCTTAGGAGACTTAGAAAGGTTTAGGATTGGTTAAATTGGTCTTGAGGACCTAATAGGAAAGCTTAGTGGGTTAATTAGTTGTTTTATTCAATAAATTGTAAGTTGGGAAATTCAAATATTTGAATCCCAATGGTTAGTTCCATTTTGGGGGGAAATTAGATTTAATGAGTTTTAGGCATAACTAGGCATTGAAATTGATCGAAATCAGTTGGGATATTTGTAAGGGATGCTATTAAGTCAAGTTTGAGGCATTTTACAGAGAGAGCAGTATTGGGATTGATCAATTGTACAAATTGTGTAAAGAGAGCTAATAAAAACTTCATTTTTCAAGCATTTGGTGCATGGTGGCTTGACTATCAATGATTTCTTGTAGTCTTATAATATCATAAGCCTTTTTTCATATTGTTTGATCAATTCCTTATGCACTAAGATTTGTGAAGTTCATTCCTTTCAAGTTTGTTGTCATTGCTTTAAGGGTTTCATTATTTTCATTAACAAGTTTGAGTTTCTACTTGAAAGGTTGATCATTACATGAATATATGAGTATGATTCTCATGGAATGTGTTGGATTTGATGAAATCCAACTTCGAAGATGCCCAAGATCGCTTGTATGCGAAAACCTGTCAAAGAGAAGCCAAGGGGAGAAGAGTGTGGAGCAAGGAAAAAACCCTAAATGGACATGAGAGACCACAAGTATGCAAACACAAGAGAAAATGTATTTACAATATACAAGAAGTGATATTGTGATGTGCTATGAAAATACAAAGAGGGAGCCTGAATATAAAGAGCTCCAAGAATCTTCTAGAACAAGCTAGAAGATGCTAGGAGATAAGTGTGACGACTAAGCATACATCCACTTGAGGTGGAAAGTCCTTGAACAATGTGAGAGGATAAGTATGACTTAGGAGAGAAAAAACTCTCGTATTGTCAACAACTTATAATGAACTCCTAGACTACAACTAATAAATGAATGCATTTACTAAGTAAGCTTAAGTAACTAGAATAAATAATTAGTAATTAATTATTTACTCTAACACCCCCCCGTTAAGTGCAACTTATGGAAATGCCTTAAGCTCACAAAACTAAGAAGAAATGCAGAATGGGTCCTGGCAATGAGGCCATATTAGGTACCCATGAACAATGCAACAAAAGATGCAACCTCTATAAACGAGGAAAGAGAGAAAACCATGTGGGAAAAACCCTCCCCTAAAAAGAGGTAACCTAGTGAAGAATTGAAGAAGCCTCCAACTAGGGAAATGTCCCCTAAAATAGGAACAAGAAGTGATCATGAAGAAGCATCACTGAAACATGAAGAAGCCACAAATCTTCCAAACTGTTGATCTGAAGAGCCTCCATGGAAGAAGAAGGCATGAAATGAGCATGTCTATATGCTAGATGATCCATCTCACCGAAATGCATAGGTAGCCAACCACTGCAATCGCCTTGTACATAGGATCAGCCACTGAATACATATTTCACACTATCGAACCATCAAACCATGGATGCATTAGAACAATAGAATAACCCCCCCTTAATGTAGATCGGGTGAGATGATAGGCAACTAAGAAGGTGGGCCAAAGTATCCTGCAAACAAACCAAGAACGACGAGAGAGGAAGAGGTACAGAAACATATAAAGACACGGTCAAACTAACTCTACATGAGGCTAATGTCATGGAAGGGACACTCACTTGACAAAGGAAGAATTCCTAAAATAGAAAACAACTATCCCCCCCATGGTGCTTTATGAAAATAGTGCATGTACAATTGACTCAAAACAACATTCATGATCCCCGAAATGCAAAAGTGGCTTTATCTCAATGTGATACATAAAAGTGCTTCAAAATGATAGCTACAATGATCAAAACTAAAAACAAGCTACAACAAAAAAAAGTATAGCTCAAAAAAAAGGGAACAATGCCAAGAAAATAATCCTCGGGCCTAAAATATTCAAGATATCCACCATATAGCTAAAATGCTAAAACTATGAGAGAAAGAGCATGGGCCAAAATCTAAGAAAAAGGACTACATTTCTAAAAAGTACACAGAACCAGCTTTCTAGAAATATAAAGTTTTCAAAAAATGGGCATGGGACGCAAAAGATATGCTTGCCGGAGTCAAAAACAAAACTTTAAACTTTGACTAAAAACTAGGCAATAAAAAAGCATCAAAACCTAAAAATACCTACACCAATGTCTCCATCTTGGAACCAACTTTTCGGTGCTTCTTTCAAATCAAAAAAATACATCCGTATGCAAAAGTTATGGCCAAAAGACCAACAGTAGGTCCAAAATGACCCTAGGAGAGGTGCAAGAAGGTGCTGATATAGGATGATGTCATGCTGATGTCAGCAATCCATTGGAAAAAAAATTGATGGCCACGTCAGCCATCGTAGAAAAAAAAAGGTGCCACATGGTAGTCCATGTTGCAGAAAAGGTGACGTGGCAGGGTGCCATGTGGCACCCAGGCCACATGTCACCCCTGCGGGCTGCCAAATGGTGGTCAAATTGCTGACTATGCTGTGAGCTATCACTGATGAAGCAGGTGACATCAGAGTGGCAAAATGGCATCAAAAACTGGGCAGAGCGGTGCTGTCAGGCGGAGACACGATGGGGAGGAGCGCAGAGGCTGAGGTGGGGAGGCACCGCTGGTGGCTGTCGGGTTGGGCTGCTCGCCGGTGGCTCAGCCAGCTGCGGTGGCCGGTGAGCACTGCACCTCGTAATATATATATATATATTTTTTTTAAAAAAATCACTGAAAAATTCTGTACAGTCCGTATGGCAAACCCTGCAACTAATTTTTTTTTTCCTTTTGGAGCTCTGTCTCCAAAATCAAAAAGCTTTATATGAATCCTGATTGAAAACGGCCTTCTAGATCCAATGGTAGTGTTCGTGTGGGCTAAAAATGCTCCAAAAATTTGCTAATCCCCTAATTTGAAGAAAAAATGCACAAACAAACTAGGGTTTGTGACTTCAAATCATGGCTTCAAAAATCCTTCAACAAAGCAGTAGCAAGAAGGCTCTGATACCATGTTGGAGTTGATGAAAGCCAACTTCGAAGATGCCCAAGATCACCTGCATGCGAAAACCTGTCAAAGAGAAGCTAAGGGGAGAAGAGCGTGGAGTAAGGGAAAAACCCTAAACGGACATGAGAGACCACAAGTATACAAACACAAGAGAAAATGTATTTACAATATACAAGAAGTGATATTGTGATGTGCTATGAAAATACAAACAGGGAGCCTGAATATAAAGAGCTCCAGGAATCTTCTAGAACAAGCTAGAAGATGCTAGGAGATAAGTGTGACAACTAAGCATACATCCACTTGAGGTGGAAAGTCCTTGAACAATGTGAGAGGATAAGTATGACTTAGGAGAGAACAAACTCCTGTATTGTCAACAACTTATAACAAACTCCTAGATTACAACTAATAAATGAATGCATTTACCTAAGTAAGCTTAAGTAAATAGAACAAATAATTAGTAATTAATTATTTACTCTAACATAATGATCTTCTAACAATATGTGCAAATCATATCTAATAATGTTTTGACAGAAAGATCTAAGGATTGGTGATCACCATTGGAGTTTGTGAAGTAAAGGGCACTAAATTCATGGCTATGGAGCAACAACAGGAGTTCTAGCCATTTGAGGTTGGTGTTTAATGATTGTGATGTAGGATCCTCTGCTTAATACCATAAACTCATAATAGAAACAAAGAAACAATAGTGAATGCAAGAACAAAAAATGGAATTCTTATTATCATTGCAAATGCAAAATTACAAAATTCTCAATTACAATATGCTAACCCAAATGGGTGCCTTCATTATAGTAATCTGCAAGACAGTGTTGCGAACTATCACCTAGAGCTATTTTAGGCAATGTTCGAGCCTTTCTTAAATAGACAATTTTATGCCCCCCGGGAAGGTTCTAGATGCTCAAACTTAATACCTATAGCTGACAAACCCTAACAATACATACAGAGTCTGTTAAATACATTTTTGACAATTTTTTGAAGAAATTTCGGTAGCCCAACTTCTGAAGGCCATAACTCACAAATCGTTGCTTCGATTGGCTATTATAAACACTTTTCAGAAATGCCAACCCATGATCTACAAGCACAAAACCATGCAAGCGCCCTTCTGTTGAGTTTTCAAAACTCATCTGGGCACTCTAAGGCCTCCAATGGTGAGCTTGAAGATTTTTCTGCAAATTTTTCCATCAAAAATCCACAATAACTTCTCTGATACTTAAGCTGGAGCAATGATATTTTTATGGTAGCCTCAAAATGTTGTAATGAACCTTCATATAGAAAATGAGAACATTCTGAGTTCAAATGAAAGACTTACTAAAAAAAGCAAGTTCCCATAAGTAGTAACCACCCTGTCTACTAGTCCTTATTAAAAATAGAAAAGACTGAAATGAAAATATTTTTGGGTGATGCAAGATTGCTCTTACACATAGGATGCTCCTGCATCAGATTGGAAGTGCTTTGGTATGTTGGAGACAAGGTGAAACAACCTTAAATTGAGTTTGAAGGTGCTTGGAAGGTAGAGATTTAGAGAGCCCTACCTTTGAGGGTTTGTAGGAGATTGATTTGGGGCATTTGGGGTTACATAAGTTTTGTGACTATTTCCTTTTGGATTTGGAACATTTACAACATAATGATAGATTGTTCAGAGTTTGGGGTCTTGGGAATACAAGAAACTTGTATTTGCTTTGTTAAATTGCCCTCTTTTCATGCATTTTTGAGCCACAATATGGTATCAATAGGATATGGTCCAAAGGAACACATGGAACCCTTTTGATATGTTGTAGTATGGATTAAAGGTTATCTAAATCCACCATTTTTTTGGGGAGGTTTTTGGAAAGTTTGAGAGGAAAGTTCACTTTTGTGTCATTGCAGGGCTACTAGGAAATCAATTAGGCCTCTAGGATAGCTTGAGGAATTTGGGTGTTGGATGTTACTTGATGAACCAAAATCGGTTGAAACCTTTTGAATCCACCTTGATTTTTCCTAAGACACCCATCCTAATCATTGGGGAGGTGTTGGAGTTGTTTGTGTACTTTTTGCTTTGTAGAGGGTTTGGAGAACCTTGTACTTCCCTTATAGGTTTAAGTGGGATTAACTTAGTTTTGAATCCCATCGCCTTTACCTTTGCATTAGTATGGAGCCTTTATATCCAAAAATTCATTATAAGTTGGGGAATGCACTTCATGCCTGGCATGCAAGTGATGCATCTGCATGTGCAATTTTATCACCTTTAAAAACTGTAATTGATCTTGCTAGCTGGGAACAACAGATTGTTCATTTTATTGTACCTAATCTGATAAAAATCCTACAAGAATTTGTAATCAACCCAGCTAATCAACAACTAGACTCATTTAGTTGGGTTATAGCTTGTTTCTTTCTAAAAATATCTGCTATGATATATTTTTGTAAAATTTCTTACAAACTCTGCCCATTTTTCCTGGTCTACATTATTTGTATGCAAGATTTTGAGGTAAGTCACTTAGCATGAGTTGAGTGAATTTTATTGTTTTATTATTTTGATTCTAGAATATGTATGCAATTTGATCAATTTTTTTTTGTGCTAAGATGTAATAAGCACCTTAAAAATAATCTCTATATACATACATACATACATACATACATAGACACACACATGTGTGTGTACATATGTATATATACACATACATATGCATAAAGAGAAGCTTCTATATATATACATAAATAGAAACACACATATGTGTGCGTATATATGTATATATACACATACATATATATAAATAAAAGCTTCTCTATTCACCTACTGAGGGAAATATAAAGAGATACATGTTTAGAAGGAAAAACAAGAACATTTACATAGGTACCTCTTCTCCTCTTAAAGAAAATGACAGTGCAAGGGCGCAAAGATCACAAGGGCATGACACGACAATGAAATGCAATGATTACAAGGGAACGATAGCAAAATCCTAGATCTCCATTGATCTCCACCCACGTTCAGAGCTCTCCACCCTCTTTAATGTGCAACTCTCCATAATCGATCAAAATAAATGGTGTGATTAATATCATGTTTTCTTTTTTTTGGTTTATAATCCATAATCCACAATCCACAAGATCTCTCTCTATATATACATACATACATACATAGACACATAGATATGTGTGTGTATGTATATATACACATATATATACATATACATATGTATATAATACATACATACATACATACATACATACATACATATATACCTACATACATGAAAACAAAAATGCACTTTCTAAGAGCTTACAATTGTTCAACAAAATTAATGTTTTACAGGAAAATGCACTTGAAGAACTAGTAGCTCAAAAGCAAGAACAAGGTGTTGAAACAATACAGAAAGTGCTTGAAGTGAGAGGTTTGTGAGTGAGGGTGTTGACCAATCTTAAAAACTTGAATGCTAAAATGAAAGCTATCAATGATCAAACACCTATGCCAAAGTTACAACACAATGTGAAGTTGATTTTAGATATTGTAGAGGTAGATATTCAGAAGTTTGATAATCAAAATTTAAGGCACAAGAGAGAAGGAGGAGTGGCTTTAGAAAGAGACTGCATGACAAAAAAAAAAACTAGACAACATAGAGGATATTATGGGAGCCATTGGATAGAATCTAAGAAAGTGTTGCAGTAGGTACTATGACATTGGAATCACTTGCAAGTGTCATTGAGAAGTTATAGTCCAAATATCAGGAAGACTACAAGTTGTGCAATTTGTCACCTATTGCATCTACATTTGCTTATGAGAGTGTTTCAAGTATTGACATAGTCTCCCTATGATGATCCCAAGTAACCATTGCTTATAATAGTGTTTGAACCACTTCAACATCCTTTGCATGGTTTAGAGGTAATGTCGTTTTGGCAGAAGCTTCTGCAAGGGAATGAGCCTCATGATTATGACATTTACACAAAAGCATAACTTGCTTCTTCAACTCCTTACACTCAATTCTCCACTAAAGTTATTCTCCCAACAGTGAGAATAGCTGCTACAAATTCCTGGGAGCCAAGGGACCCTGAACCTATGCTACATTTTTTGGAGACATGGGATAAGTTACTACTGGCTTTAGTACTTCATAAAATTCTAGATCATATAGTGATGCCCAAATTAAAAGCAACAGTAGATACTTGGGATCCTTACAGGGAGAGTGTGCCAATACATGAATGGTTACATCCTTGGCTACCATTGTTGGGTTAGTGTATGGAGCCTTTATATCTTTAGCTACCATTGTTGGGCCAATGTATAGAGTTTTATTATTTGGATTTTGGAATATGTATGCAGTTGGATTGATTTTTCTGTTGTGCTAAGATGTAATAAGCACCTTAAAAAATGTCTCTCTATATATAAAGATATACATATTTAGAAGGAAATATAAATAGATACATGTTTAGAAGGAAAAGAAAAGAATATTTACATATCTCCTTGAAGAAAATTGTAGGGCAAGGGCACGAAGATCACAAGGGAACGACACGACAAAAAAATCACAAAGCAAGGGCACGACAATGAAATGCAAAGATCACAAGGGCACGAAAATGAAATACACTTATCACAAGGGCATGACAACATTCAGAGCTCTCCACCCTCTTTCGTGTGCATCTCTCAGAATCAAAACAAATGGGGAATGGTTTATGTCATTTTTTTTAACATACTCACATGAGCATTGCAATTACGATGCCAATGTCGATATTGTGATGACGTCAAGGACAATTGAAAAATAAAAACATGAAAATCACCAAAAATTACACCACATCACAAAATTTTGTCACAATTTGACCCCAAATGTTGTAGTGATTGGATCAAGAGAAGAGTCAAAGATAGAGTCAAAGATCTTCCTTTTTAGGAGTATGATAGATTGTTGTTGCATTTCCTCAATAGATTGCAATACATTATATGAGCTTTTTGTATTAAATCCGAAGTACTTTTGATAGCTTTGTAACAACGTTATGTTAATCAAATAACAAATTATACCGTAAACTCTTAAATGTAACATTTTGATTACTTTATATCTAATATTAAAAAAATGACACAATGCCATGATTATTATGTATAATAGAGATTTAATGTTATCTATAGCTTAATAGAAGAGTTTTACCTAAATATATGTCAATGTAAGATACAATCCAAGTACATGGTTAAATGCAAAAATAACTCATCTAGAAATAGATGAGATGCCAAAGGTACTTATTTGAATGCATACTAGATTTGACTTTACACATAATTTGTTTACGGTTCTCCATTTGAATATAATAATGGATATAATCCAATAAAAAACATAAGGAGCAAGTCTCCCACTTAATCTAATTATTATATTTAGGGATACTACTAAAATTGAACCTAAAATATAAAGGAAAAGTGTACATTCATGCAATTATAAAAACTTTTATGTAAACCATTGTTACTTCTCAATTGAAAGGGAGAAAGCCAACTCACTCAAACTCTTATAAATTTGAAAAATTGAAATTAATTCATTTAATAGTGAAAATGGAATGGAAACATGTTGCAAAAAATTGTCCATACTAATAGAAAATTATTATTTACATAAACATTTGAAAATATTGTACTTTTGAAACAATTGTAGTTTGATTGGCTTAATACAATTCATACTATGATGATAAATTTTATGATTTCACTATCTAGAAAGTTACAAATTGCTTCAAGATATAATGCATATAGAGTGAAGTTGAAATCATGTCATATAACATTGATAAAATAGATACTCCCAAGTTTTGATTCTCAATTTTAAAAAAGTACATTTTGAATATGATATAACACCCTTCAATAAAATATCAGACATAAGAACAAAAAAAGAAGAAGTTTAATTTTGATTAAAAATCCCTTTAACAAAATATTATACTTCAAAAATAAAAAACTTATAAGTCACTTTAAAAAATACTAGAATTTCTAAAATTCATACGCTAATATTAACTAACTAATAATCTACATTGTAAATTACTAAAATTACCAACCTAATCTTATAAAAAAATTGACATAAAAGCCCATTTTATCCCACCTTCCTACAACTCCTAAAGGCAAAAGAAAATCAATTTATTAAAAATAGCCATATAATAGTGGTGGAAGGGATTCCGTTGTAATGGGTGATCGGGGTACACATCGCAGTCCTAATTTCAAGAGAAGGATGGGGAATGGATTTGCGATACCATTTACAGAAAAGAGTGTTTCAAATTTCAAGGAGAAAAGGGTAGAGACAAAGAGAAAATTTTGATGGCAGGCCTCATGAATAATGTGTGCAATAACCTCGGCTTTAAACTCAAACTTGTGAGAAACATATACCCAAGTAGGTTTTCTACACATCTCTCCCCTCTCTTGTTTATGCAACTCTCAATACCCAATACACATTTTCAATCCTTTCCCTTCATGTTTAGCATTAGTATTGTTCTCCTCTTCTTTCATAAAGTCAAAACCTAAAACCAATCATGGAAACAATCTCTGTCAGAGAATCCCCGATGAGAGAAGAAGCTCTTTGCGCAATGCCCATATGATTTCTGCTAGTGGGCACAACCACAAGGAAAGTGGAGCATAGTTTGAGAAATGGACACAAACACTCCAAAGGGGATTCTAGCCAGAAGATGTTGCAGAAGTTTTGAAGTAGGAAAGGGACCGTGAGGTTGCTTTTGATATTTTTTGGTGGGCTTCTCAACAGAAAAAGTAGAAACATAACCACCTAACATATGAACACATGATCCGAAAACTGTCTTCTACACCTATGTTGCAAAAAATGGAGATCCTCATTGATGAAGTGATGGTTGGAGTTTGTGATGGTAGTGTGTCCCTGTTTAACACTATTATTTTTGCCTGTATTCAATTTGGCTGGTTGAGGAGGGCAATTAGTGTGTATAGGCACATGTGCAAAACCCCAAATTATAAGCCCTCTCTGAAAACATACAATCTATTACTCAGCACTCTTGTCAATAAGAAAAGCAATAACAATTCTTATATCAACCAGATGCATATGTAGAATATGCAAGCTCTTTTCAAGCAAATGATCGATGGCAATGTTGCTCTTGATATTTTCACCCTCAATGTTATGATTAAAGGTTATGCCAAGTCCTTGCACATGAATGATGCTCTCAGAATCTTTCATCAGATGGACCTCTATCGATGCACTCCAAATGCACATACTTATGATTATCTGATCTTAGGACTCTATTTGCAAATTAGGACTATCAATGCCATGTAGATTTACAAGGAAATGATTGTTAAAGGGTTTGCTCTGAGTAACATGGTTTATAACTCACTGATTAACAGTCTATCCCCTGTTAAGGAATTGGAGCAAGCAGTTGGAATCCTCAGGGAAATGGTAGAAAAACTGGGAGTTCCAGAGTTTATTACATAAAAGACACTTGTTGACGAACTTTGCAGAGAAGGCAAGGGGTTGGAGGCTAAAAAATTGTTGCTTGAATTTCACCAAAAGGATCATTCTCTGGATGGGATTTCTTATAGGAAATTACTCAATCACTTGCATTCAAGGATCGAGACAATAGATTGAAAGGGATGAAATGCCTTTGTGATTGAAATGCTTTTCTGAATCCATTGCCATTCTGCATGGTCAGATGGAAGAAAAAGTAGGCTCGTGGTGTGCACAATACTTTGCTTGACAAAATTTTGGTTCGCCATTAAAGAAACTCCAATCTAGTTACCATGGCAAATTCTTGGAAAAGGGTTTTAATGCTTATGCCTATCCTATATGGAAGGAAGCAAAATTCCCATATTTTCTATGATGAAAAAGAGTCAAAGGTTTTGGGCTTTCCTAAAAAAGGTTCATGTCATTTGAAACAAAATAATGTTTCAGGAATAGGGCCAAAGAAATGATAAGTTGATAGCCAATAAGTTGAGTGTCATCAATTGTCAAAGTCTGACCATAACTATTGGTGGCTCTATGTAATTGCCTAAACAAGGGACATTTTGTTTGAAACAAAATAATGTTTCAGGAATAGAGCCATAGAAATGATAAGTTGATTACCAATAAGTTGAGTTTAATCCATTGTGAATGTTTGATCTTAACTGTTGGTGTCTCTATGTAAGATTTTATGATTTATTCTTATGCAACAAACTAAAATGCCAAGTACATTGTTGCAGAAGTATATGAATAATGTGGAAGACTCGATAAGTACAATTCACCTGGTAATTCAATAAGTATTGAATTGTTGTTTTCCTTCTTCATTAATGGTAAATTGAGTGAATCTCTTGACAATTTTCTTTTCTTTTGTGTTTCATTTTACAATTAGTTGTTGCTGTAATATCACATTGTAGTATTAAAAAGAGTTGATATTTCTTTTGCTTCTTGTTATTTTCATCTTTGAGCTTGTTAATAAAGTATTGTATTGAATGTGCTTTGTTTTGTGGTAATGGAGTAAGTAAATTGGAAAATATTTTTTTGTTCTGATTTAAAGAATGCCTCACATTTAGTATGGAGCTTCACAATCATTTCCTTCATGGATGGTTTGAAATCAAGAGGGATGGCATTGGGTTTTACTCTAATCTTCCTATTGGTTTATGTGAAACTTTGCAGGCTTTATGCCTATTTAGGGTATTCAGTTGGCTGCAGTTCCTGTCTTTTGGATTTACAAAATTCTCTTTTTTGAATTATTTTTATTATCAAAGTAATTTTTTTTTTTGACTTAAAGGTTATTTTTTGGGGTTCTGTTAGCATAAGAACAACATTCTTTTGGAGAACAAAGGCAGTGAGGCAATTAAAAAAAAAAGAGCTTTGAAAAGACAAATTTGATAACTACACGCTTTTTTCTCTCAAAGTAGAGTGCCCATGCTTTTTCCTCCCTCAAGTGGAGTGGAGATTAGTTTTTTGGCCTCATATATTATTAGTGTGTAGAGGATTTTATTATATTTATGGCCATGCTTATATGTGAGATGCTATTTTTTTCTATACAATAGTAGCAAATTTTGTTTGTTTTCAGGCCATTGCCTTTTGAGTTGTCCCAAGAAATTTGGGAGGTTGACCAAACACACATGGAACACAATTCCTGCTACTTGATAATGTTGTTCATAGTGGCCCAAGAGGCACATGCATTATTATGTCAACCCTATCCACATTCATTGAGTATAACCTTGTTTCCTCCAGTATCCAGTTATGCAAATAAACCATTGAATGCTCTAAGAGCAACTATTGTTCTACTAGAGAAACTTCAAATCTCTACTCAAATATTTATTTAAACAAGTTACTGGCCCATTGAATCCAAAAATTCTCATTTGTCACCATACCAGCTCCTTTGCACATTATTCCATTAGCTAACCTCAGTGACACAACCCTCTACCACTGATAGCTACCAATACATCACATGTGCAACAACCACGACCTTTGCATACAAGCTCTTTCTACAATGCATAGTAGAAACTGTAGATGACATTGCTAATTGTAGCGTGCATGCTAAAGTCCTAGAAGAACACTTTCCTGAACTTATGAAAATGTCATTTGAAAACAATAAAAAAGACATGTTTATAGTTGTGCACCTCATAGATAGGTTTGGAATTCAGGGCATGCTCTTAGTTGCCATTAGCATTAACATCCTTTCCATTGCAAAAGAAACCAACAATTTAAGATCTAGAGACCTACTCTCTTGTATTCTCATAAAAATATTAAACCTTGATTTTAAAACAATGTTTTGCCTCTAATCTACTTGTTCATTGCAAACTTGTTCTATGTAAATCACATTGTCTATCAAAAAAACTTGTTGGTTGTGCAAAGAATGTGTTTTACATACTCTTCTCAAGGTAATGCCACTTGTTCCTCCTTTACTTTCTCCACGCCATCCACCTTTGATATCAAACGTCATGCTTAATTAGCCATCAAAGTTATAGATGTAATTTTTATAGATCGTTGTTGGTGGAGACTAAATGTATTGTATTTCTTCTTATGTCTATCTTTTACTGATCATAATATTAACTCTTAAATGTATATGTGTAGATCTTCTTTTATAATGTTGATTCATATTTAATTTATTCAATATATTTGTACTGTTCTGATTTCCAAACTAAGATCTATTGCATTTTTTATTGATATATCTCAGTAGATTTGAATGCATATTATATATGTATTGAGACATGCTCACATAGGGGCATGACCCTATGTGGTCATGCCTCAAAACATATACAATATGCCCCTTTGAAAGCACTATCCCACATAATTACAAATCAATGTCAATAACTATTGCTAAGAACAAAATCATAATCACCGATTCATATTATCTTATTATCTGTTCTAACCAAGCTCCAATACTAATGTAATTGGACTTAATTCATTTCCTTTTCAAGATGGTATTACATATGATCGATACTTTGAGATATTAAATATAATATGATAATCTGTTTATATATATATAGGTTACAATCAAACTTATATAGATTTTTTATCAATTATATAATATTATCATATATAATATTTTCCTCAATTTACTATGAGGCTAACATTCTCAACATTCCCTCTTTGGCAAGGATGAAATTGAAGAAAATATAATACAAGAAAAAACACCACTTTGGGTGTGGTCAATAAAGTTATGGTGTCTGGAAAAATCCAGCCCAAAGAACCATGATGGTTATCAAGGTGTTCAGCAAAATCTGGCCCGAAGAACAATTATAACACTTTGCTCCAACACTTTTGGTGTTAGGAGATAGATCAACTATTGACAAGGTCGTCACCTTACAATAGTGACTTTACACATATGAAAGATCATCACCTTTCATAACACAAGTTTGCAAACAATATAACTTTAAATTATTTATGAATACATGTAACTTACAAATGTATTTACAAATTTTTCATACCAAGTTTACCTTTGAAGTACTCTATTTTTGACCTTGCAAGAGGCTGGTGAAAATATCGGCATCTTGCTCATTAGTGCTGATGTAAATCAACTTGATAACATTTCTGTCGACCATGTATCTTATGTAATGGTAAGGAGTCTCAATGTACTTTGATCAATTATGGAAGATAGGATTTTATGCAAAATTTCAGCATCTTGATCATCAGTGCTGATGTAAATCAGCTTGATAACATTTTTGTCGACCATGTCTCTTATATAATGGTAAGGAGTCTCGATGTGCTTTGATCGATTGTGGAATACATGATTAGAATTTTTTTTGATGCAACTCTGGTTATCACAATGAATCATTGTAGGACTTAGTTGCTTTGCAAAGAGTCCAAATAATAGCTTTTTCAACCATACTACTTCGCAAGCTCTAATGGAGGTTGCCATATATTCAACTTCGGTGGAACTTAAAGCAACTGTTGGTTATTTTCTATTGAACTAGGATATCATTGCCGATCCAAGACTAAAGCAACACCCTGTAGTACTCTTGTAGTTTGTGGAACAACCAGCCCAATCAAAATTAGTATATCCTTCAAGTTTAATCTTAACATTTTTGTATTTCAAACCAAGACCAATAATGCCATGTAGATATCTTAAGATATGTTTAGTAGCCATCATATGTATCTTCTTTGGTTCCCATGTGAAATGACTTAGAACATTGGTGGCATAGCAGATATCAGGCCTAGTATTTACTAGATACATAAGTGATCCAATGATCTATTTGTAGAGAGTGGGGTCAATAGACTTTGAATTCACAGCTTCTTCTTTTAGCTTGTGTAGATTTGTTTCCATCGGAGTTGCTAGGGGTTTGCTATCCATCATCCCAAATCTAGACAAAATGTCAAGAGTGTACTTTCCTTGATTTAGAAAAATGTCATCTTTCTTTTGACATACTTCTAGACCCAAAAAATAGTACAGTTCATTTCAAATTCAACTATAAGATCTTATTTGCATTTTTCAATTAAGTGATCTTCAATTGTTATTAATAGATCATCAAAATATAAAATAAGTATTAACATGTCACCATTAGATATTTTGAAATATATGTTAGGATCAGCTTCATTCTTTGAGTATCCTAGTTTGGTGAGGTAGCTATCTATCCTTTCATAACAAGCTCATGGTGCTTGTTTGAAGCCATAAAGAGCTTTATCTATCTTTAATCTGAGTATTCAAGAATGTGGTCTTGACATCCATTTGATGTATCTTCTATCCTTTGGATGCTGCAATTGCAATAGTTGTTATTATGAAAGTGTATAAAGAAAATGGAGCAAAGGTTTCCTCATAATCAATACCTCTCTTCTAGGAAAAGCCTCAAGCTACAATTCTTGCTTTATGTTTTTCAATACTGCCATCTGAAGCATATTTAATTTTGTATAACCACTTTAATGAAAAAACTAATTTTTCTTTAGGCCTATGTACAATAGCCCAAACATGATTTTGTAATATGGATTGATATTCTTCGACCATGGCATCTTTCCAAGCTTGACAAGTTAGAGCTTCTTTGATAGTTGACAGTTCAGATTTAATAAGCTCAATTACTAGTGTAGTATAACAAGATTTATTTTTGGTTCTCTTGCTCTCCCTGGAAATTTCATTTGGCTCAACATTATTTTCTTTGATCATTTTCCTTACTCATAATGGCCTTTTCTTGATATTAGAGATGTCTCTATTTTCTAAATCTGGAAATGGTACATTCTCCTCTAATATGTTCTCCTGCTGATTTTCAGTTTTTAGATTTTCATCTAAGTTTCTGATGGGCTCATCTTCTATACTTGTTGATAGTTTTAAAACAACATTTTCTTCAAATATGAAATCTCTTCTTACTTCAACTGACCTCTGTCCAAGTACATAGACTCTATGCCCTCTGGAGTTCTCACTGTATCCAACAAGTATTCCTTTCTTCTCGGATGGTTCTAATTTGGTTCTATTTTCTTTAGGTATATGAATGTAAATAGGGCAACCAAATATTATGAGATGACTTAAGTCAAGTTTAATTCCTGTAAAGACTTCTTCAAGAGTCATGTTTTCTAGGATTGAGTGTGGGCACCTATTTTGAATATATGTAATAGTATTAGTGGCCTCTGCCCAGAATGAGAAGTGTAAATTTTAATAATGAAGCATGGCTTTTACTACTTCAATAATGGTTCTATATTCCCTTTCTGCCACCCCATTCTGTTGAGGATTATAAGGTACAATATACTCCCTCTTGATTACAACAAATGTGCAATTTTTTTTGAAATTTTCAAAGGCATATTCTCCTCCATTGTCTAATCTTAGAGTTTTTATTCCTTTTTATGTTTTATTTTCCACAATTACTTTGAACTCTTTAAATTTTGATAAGACCTCATTTGATTCTTTGACCTTTAGGAAATAGATCTAGGTTTTCCTACAGAAATCATCAATAAATATTATGTAGTATGAGAATCCTCCTAGAGAAAGTGTTGGCATAGGTCCACATAAATCAAAGTGAACAAGTTCTAGAACTGATTTAGACTTGTGTTCACTAGGAGGAAAAGGTCTTTTAATATTCTTTCATAAAGCACATCCTTTACAAATGCCTACAAGGTTTGAATTTAAGTTAGGTGTTCCAGTGGTGATTTTTCTACATTTGGTATTGAACTAAATTCAATATATCTAAGCCTTCTATGCCATATTTCATTAGGATTTATCACTTCGTGACTTAGGGCTTGCTTTTGAATGTTACATATTTTATATAGGGTTCCATCTCTAGTCCTTATGGCGATAGCTTTCTTGAGATTTGTATTTTTAGGCCAATACAACACATTGTCTTCATTAAAGTTGACTTGGTACCCTTCATCAACAAGTTTGGAGATAGATACTAGATTCCTTTTTATGCCAGGTACGAAAAAACATTTTTTATTTTAGAGTAACCCTAGGTCTTAGTTGTATAGAATAGGTCCCAATTCCTTGCACTAGATAGGTGGATTTATCTCCAATGGTGACTCCTTTAGTGAAATAATTTCCAAAAGTTTTAAACTTATTTTTGAATCCTATTATGTGGTGGGAAGCACCATTGTCTATTATCCACACATTTTTGTTGGATTTCATCTCACTTGATAGAGCTGAGTAGAATAACATATTTTCATCCTTTTTTGTTTCGACTAAGGAAACTAGGATTTTTCCCTTTCCGGACGATTTTTGAAGGTATGTCTAAATTTCTCACTCTTATAACATTGAACTTTGGAGAAATCATTTCTTTTGTAATTATTATTTCCTTTTTTTTATCATTTTTCTTTCCTTTGAATTTCCTCTTCTTCCCTTTGTTATTAGAGACTGAGAAAAGAGCTTGATCTTCTCCCTCTTAATTTGGAATGATCCCTCTAGAAATGAGTTTTGATTCTTTTGATGTGCAATCATTTTTTAGTTGATCAAAAGTTGGTATTGAAGGTCTACTGACAATTTGGATGAATGCTTCCCAAGATATAGGTAATCCTCTAAATGCTATTATGGATAATTCTTGGTCTTTTACTTTGTTTCCAATAGAAGATAGTTGATTCTTTATTTCAAAAATTCTTCCAAAGTAGGTTGAAATTGAATTTCCTTTATTTATTTTTGTATTCATCAATTGATTTTTTAATGTAATCATTCTACTATTGTTGTTGATCTCAAATGTATCCTTAATTGTTTTGAATACCTCAAATGCTTTCTTGAGATTTGAGATGGATGGAAGAATATGATCTTTTACTGAATCAACAATGATTTTTTTGGCTTTGGCCTTTTATGCCTCATCTTCGGGTATTGAAATATATGATTCAATGAATGATTCTAATTCAAATTCTTCAAGAATTTTTATAATTCAAATTTGCCATGAGAAAAAAATTGTTGCTCCTTCAAGCTGATCCTCGACTCTAACATTGTTTGATATGATGTCTCTTTTAATTTAGTTTTAGCAGTCTCTCTACCAACTAGGGTCTGATACCATGTAATTTTTATAGATCATTATTTGTGGAGACTAACTGTATTGTATTTCTTCTTATGTCTATCATTTACTAATCATAATAATAACTCCTAAATGTATATGTGCAGATCTTATTTTATAATCCTGATTCAGATTTAATTTATTCAATATATTTGTACTGTTCTAATTTCCTGAATAAGATCTATTGCCTTTTTTATTAATTTATCTCAACAGATATGAATGCATATTATATATGTATTGAGACATGCTCACATAGGGGCATGACCCTACGTGGTCATGCCTCACATATAAAAAATGCCCCTTTGAACGCACCATTCCACATAATTACCAACCGATGCAAATGACTATTGCTGAGAACAAAATCATAACCACCACTTCATATAATCTTATTATTTGTTATGACCAAGGCTCGATACTAATGTAATTAGACTTAATTCATTTCCTTTTCAAGATGGTATTACATATGATTGATACTTTGAGATATGTGTGTGTGTGTGTATTACAATCAAACTTCTATAGATTTATTATCAATTATATAATAATATCATATATTTTATTTCTTCAATTTACTATGAGGTTAACATTCTCAACAATAGTTGCTTAAAAAAAGTAACCCCTGAAGTACTGAATCATAGATTCAGTGAATCCAATAAATACTTGGAGGAGGACAACACACGGACAAAAAATAGTCTGCATTTCAGTTTCCTACTGACCAATATAATGTTTTGCAAATAAAGCCTATGCAAAATGAACACAAAATTCGCAACTTAGTTTTTGTGAAATAAAAAATTGACAAAACTGCAAATATTAAATACCACGTCTATGCAAACTACAATTTATCTTTTCAAATATTGTATGTATCAAGTCATGTTTTAGCTATGTAGGACATTGCCCATACTAACCATTAGGAAAAGCATATGACAACTATTGGTAATGCTTTGGATTGTATAAATATGTGTTGCATATTTTCAAAAAATTCTTGGTCATCTTGTTATAAAGGAAATTTTAATTGATGTGATATTCAATATTCACTTTGATTTCAGAAATTTAACCAGTATTTGATAAGATTATTGCACTTTCTACGCTAGAAGGTTTTGACTTTATTATTCAGCTTCATTTTTATAAATGAACTAAGCTTCATAGTTTTTCCAATGAGGATGTTATCAAACTTTTGTTGAGTACTGAATCCACCTACAAAGATGTTAGTAATGCGTATCAAGCTTTGATGTTTTAAACATCGACAACCAGGATTCAAATTAGTTGCTACTTACCAGTTTTGAAAATATAAACTACAAGCTTTCATTTGGACTAAAAAAAATCTCAGTTAGACCCAACATTCAATGAGAATAAATTATAATGTGACAAATTATGGGTTCCTATTTTGTAATATTGTAATGTCCCCTTTCAGGACATTAGATAATTTTTCCTTGAAATGTATAAATTTGGTAATAATTCCTATCATATCCTTTCCATTATTTGAGATTCTATATTTATATGTATATTTCATGGAGGCATGTCTTTTCATTATTAATATTAATTATATAATTATAATAATAATTATTATATTAGTTATATTAATTATAAACTTGATCATATTAGTTAATATCATAAGATATGTTATATTAATAATTATATTATAACATATATTATTATATTAATAATAATATAATTATATTAATTAATAAGGTTAGTTATATTAATTAATATCATAATGTTTATTAGATTGATAATTATACTATTAAGAATATTATTTGATAATATATCAAATATTATTATATTATAATACATTTATGTATATCATTTTTATATTAAAATATATCTTTGTCATAATATTATTATTTATTATATTATATTATCATTTCATTCATTTCAGACCTTTATATTGCTATAATAATGCGACATATAATATGATATTATTATATGATTATAACATAACATTACCTATAAAATATTAGCATTTTAATATTATTATTAATATTACTTTATACATAATACTTATTTATTATTTAATTTATATGTCAAAATGGGGACATCACAGTCCTCCCCTCTCGAATTTGCTTGTCCTCAAGAAAAATCATTCACACACAAACTGCTTCATAGATACAAAACATATTTGCAAATGAAAGGCCTGGAAGATTTTATAAAACATACATCTTTACTGAATGAAAACAAGGAGCAGACACGATGGAGATAGATGAAGACACGAAGTAAACACGATGTAGACACATCATACATTCTTTATAATTTTCACAATGAAGTAGTGCAAAGGGAATAATTTATAAAATATACTTCCCCAGTATGTTTTTTATCATAGATCCTGCAACACAAACAATTATTAACATGTAAATGTATATAATAGCTTCAAAGAAAAGAGTAGTGATAAATTAGTTCTAAACCAATATCCTACCAAGCCCAAGAGTGAAACTTTGGCCCTCCTGGTCTTGATGGCAGCCATTGACATCCATCAAGGTGGTCTACCTGGCAAATTCTTAACTGAATAGAGTTGACATGATGTCAAGTCTTAATCAATCTAAGCCTAGGAGCGGAACTTTGGCCCTCTTGGCCTTGATGGAACCCATTGACATCCATCAAGGTGGTCTACTTAGATGGTAATCTTATTCTTCCTGCCTAAGCCCAAGAGCGGAACTTTGGCCCTCTTGGCCTTGATGGCAGCCAGTGACATCCATCAAGGTGGTCTTCTTAGGAGGTAATCTTATTCTCCTTAAATATCCTACCTAAGTCTAAGAGCAGAACTTTGGCCCTCTTGGCCTTGATGGCAGCCTGTGACATCCAGCAAGGTGGTCTACTTAGGAGGTAATTTCTTTCACTAACTTATAATTTTCAATATTAATATATCGAAAAAAGATTTAAGAATCATATTCTTATAATGTCAAATTATATTCAAAATAAATACAAAATAGTTTTTATGTATATTCAAATCAATAAAATAACGTTTTCAATTCTATGCTTAAAATGGAAATATCATATAATATATATTTTTCTAATAATACCTCTTATAAGAAAAAGTTTGCTTTCAATTTTAATAAAACATATTACATTTCAAAAATCACATACCTCACATAATGGACTCCTTATAATTTTGAGATTTAAAGTTGCATGCGGTTATAGTCTTCTATTCTGATGTTTACCTTGGTCAACGTACCTTCCACATCAATTATGACAATCTTCTTTTGCCTGCAAATATGCACTTAATATATACTTCCTCCTGTGTGTATGAACATTGCCTCAATGGTGATGTGTCAATTCCATCTTCTTTTGAATTGGTTTACTAAATCCACTTACAAATCAGTTTAACCACCAATTCCATGGTGCTTAGATGGAAACACCATAAAGAAGGTGCTGCACAAAGTCCTCACAACGATGGGAAGGATCTTGACAAATTCCCCTGGAATTGCCTTTGCCAAGGGATAATAACAATTCAAAACATTGGAGTCCATCATTGCCACATAAAGAAACACAAAAATTGATAACACAACATGAACAAAGTCAATAAATCTGATCTTGTAGGAGGACAAATCCACATCCTTACTAATTGACCGATCAAAAGTCCACAAACCCATCTTGGTGGCGAAGCCATAGTAGATCTTCCCATCCTCTAACTGATAGTTGTCAGTGAAAGAATTGATAAAGTAGGAAAGCCCACATCTACCCAACAAAAAGCTGATCAGATACTTGTTCACAATGAGATAGTGACCTCCATTTGTTAAAACTAGAGATAATATTTGAAACACCAATATAGTTGTGGTTGGAAGTAGTTTTACAAGATCTGTCATGCTTTGAAATATTTTGTCTGTTAGCTTTACAAAGCTACTTTTCTTCTGCCCTAAAAGTGTTGGTAACTGTGCCATTGAAGGAGACTTTAAAGTTTTTTGATTAGGGTTAAGGTTTGGCAAGGAATAGACAAGAGAATATTGAATCTTCTCGATGGTATTTGATGAGAAGTGGAGAAGAGAATGGCATTAAATAAGTTAAATGAAATGTGTTTTCAGAGATTGGTATTTGGCATGGTGTAACGAAATGTATATGTTTCTTGCTTATATTTCGTCGTTGCCTGTTATATGAATTGAAAAGTGAAGGCATGGAATGGGGTTTTAAAGTTTTTCTTTGTTTTTTTGCTTTGTTTTTCAAATATATGTCCTCGTTGATATAGATTGCTAATGAGAAAATGAAAGGGTTTTGCGTGTTAGAATTGAATTCTTCCTTTTCCATGGTTAGAACACTATATTTATTCAGATTACTCTAGTACAGGCCTCTGTTCTTTTCCAACGTACTCACCACAGAGAAATTTGTATAACACTTTTGAAGGGATTATGGGGATGTATTTACCAGATGAAGGCATTTTTCCCAAACACATCATGCTTCAACATTTAAGGGATGCTGCTACTTTAAATATTTGGTTTAATATATGCCAAAATATTTATCTTTCAACTTTAAGGAAGCCCGGGTAATAATCATCAAACATGCTTCTGAGTCTAGCAAACTTTATTTAGTTGATAGAATATTTGCATGCAATATTTTTTTTTTGGACATTATATAGTCACTGACATAATCAATCTACACATTATATTGTCATTGACATGATATAAATTGGGTTTCATCATCATTGTAGGACTATATTCAATGCCTTCATTGGGTCTTCCTAGTCATTGTTTGTTTTCCCATCCTGGTATAATAGTGGCTTGATGGTATATTTGTTTCTTTTTCATGCCATTTGCCATTATCCTGCAGTGCAAGAGCTCTGAAGCATGAGAGGGAACTCCTTGCCAAATGCATGCATTCACGATTCACATATAAAGAAAGAGAGTTACTATTTTCTGATTCTTATGAAACATTATAGGCTGGCAGAATGCACGGCTCTAATACCACTTGTAATGTCCCCTTTCAGAACATTGGTAATTTCTTCTTGAAATGTATAAATTTGATAATAATTTCTATCATATCCTTTCCATTATCTGAGATTCTATATTTATATGTATATTTCATAGAAGCATGTCTTTTCATTATTAATATTAATTATATAATTATAATTATAATTATTATATTAATTATAAACTTGATTATATTAGTTAATATCATAAGATATGTTATATTAATAATTATATTATAACATATATTATTATATTAATAATAATATAATTATATTAATTAATAAGGTTAGTTACATTAATTAATATCATAATGTTTATTATATTGATAATTATATTATTAAGAATATTATTTGATAATATATCAAATATTATTATATTATAATACATTTATGTATATCATTTTTATATTAAAATATATCTGTGTCATAATATTATTATTTATTATATTATATTATCATTTCATTCATTTCATACCTTTATATTGCTATAATAATGCGACATATAATATGATATTATTATATGATTATAACATAATATTACCTATAAAATATTAGCATTTTAATATTATTATTAATATTACTTTATATATAATACTTATTTATTATTTAATTTATATGTCAAAACAGGGACATCACAAATATTTATTAGTATCATAAACCTGTAAAATACGAAAACCTCAATTCTAGCTACAACTGCTCTTGCCAGCTTTGTTCTATATCTTAGCTTTGTTTCAGGTTTACTTCCTATTTGATTACCAATCTGTAATCTTATATCTACTCACCTTTTTTCTTTCAATGTATATACTTTTATTCCTAATAAATATAATACTTGTGCTTATTTATCAAAAAATATTCTTAATTTTATTAAATGAATATATTTTAAATATCTATGCTTAAAGTAAAGGACAACTCAGATGTTTAGAAAATCAATGCTTGCCATATATATTAGTGCTTTATTATTATAATCATCATTATTTGACAGGTTGCTTGATTCCCGAGGGTTGGAAGGTAATGCCAATCTTCAGAAACATCCATTATAACATTGATTTTTTTCCAAATTCCCTCAAGTTCAATCCTTGTAGATTTGAAGTTGGTGCTTGACCTTTTGGGGTTTAAACTAGATTAAAATTTGTTCATTCTTCACTATGGAATGATATCTGTCTAAATAAAAATTCTAAATCTTGATTATTGAGTGGGGAATGAATAACATGTACCTCCAAAACCAAATACTTTTCTGCCAATCTTTCGTATAGGAAGTTACTCAACCACTTGCATTGAAGGAGTGAAACAATGGACTGAAAGGCATGAAATATCTTGATGATTGAAATGCCATGCTGAATGCATTGCCAATCTATTTTCCTAGAAAAAGTTCATGGTCAGGTGGAAGAAATAGCAGGCCAGTGGTGGGCAGAATGCTTTGGTTGGCAATAGTTTGGTTAGTCTTTGAAGAAACTCCAATCTGGTCATCATGGCAAATTTTTGGAAAATGGTTTTAATGCTTATGCCTATCCTATATCGAAGGAAGCAAAATGCCTGTGTATTCTACAAATGAAAAGAGAGTCAAAGTTCTAGGCTTGCCTAAACAAGGACATGTCATTTGAAACAAAATAATGTTTCAAGAATAGAGACAGAGAAATGATAAGTTGAACACCAATAACTTGAGTTTCATCCATTGTCAAAGTTTGACCTTAAGTTAGCTGTTGCTGGCTCTATGTAAGATTTTGTGGTTTATTCTTATGTAGCAAATTGAAATGACAAATACATTGTTGCAGAAGTACATGAATTATGTGGAAGACTCGATAAGTACAAATGTAATGATTTTTTTTGTTAAGTCTATGTGACCTAGTAATGCAATTAGTATTGAATTGCTCCATTAGAGCTTGAGTATTGAATTGCTGTTGAAGAGGGGTAACCGGCTAAACTTCATAACCCTTCAGCAATATGCAAGGATATTTAAGATAAAGACATCATTTGCAAGGCATGAAGGGAGATGAAAGTATCTACAATAGTTGGGGATGTGGTAAACATAGTGGCAATCCAAGCAAGGGAAAGCATTGAATAGAATACGAATATAAATAAACTAATCAAGGAAGATCAGATCTAATATAAAAGGCTCTACATTTAGGTAAATAGAAGACTTGTGAATTTACAAGTATACCCCAAGTATGAGACATTACAATTGGTATCAGAGGATCATTCCTGCTAGCCTGAGGGATAGAGTAGTTGATGCAACTTAGCTCAAAGGGCTTTGTAAAGAGGAAGGAAGAAGCTTATATCCACCAATAAATAACTTTACATCCATCATTGCCACGAGCAAAAAAATGGGAAACGTATTAAGGACCTTCATAGAGGAAAATACTCAAGCTCTAATGGAGGAAAATGAAAGAAATGAAGAATGACCCAAATTCTCCTCCATGCTATCCAAAGTAGATTCAACCATAATTTACAACATGTTCTTGGGACACAAATTTGGACACCTATTTTTCACTTTCACCCACGAGAGAAGGAAATGCCATAAAATTTGCCACAGGGTTAGCCCACGAGTGGTGGCATCGTGGCCTTATTATACAAGACCAACATATAACCACTTATGATGAATTCACCTATAAACTAATCATAAGATTTGACTAAGAAAACCTCTAGTGATATTTTAAAGAACTATTACAATCAAAACAACATGGAATTTTGGAAACCCATGTTGTTGAACCAAAATCTATCGGTCATGGTACTAGAAGTTTCTTGAAAGAGACTTACATACCTATTTGTCACAAGATTAAAAGAAACAATCAGAGGCTTAGATCCTGATGAAGCCCAAATTTGTATCTCCATGTGTGAAACTATGTTGGAAAGGTTTTTTTTTTTGTGAAGAAGAAATGATAATCAAGAAATTATAAGATCCAATCAAGGAATGAAGGATATTGGACTAAATGCATCCAAGTGTGCAAATACTTTCGAACAACTCATTGCAAATTTATAGTAGACATTATGCTAGATGCATAGTAGGTCTGAGTCAGAATTTGGAACAATCATAAAAAGCATTCATCTCATCAATTTGATTGGAGAATTTGATAAAACTTATATGGAAAATGTGAGCATTCTAACATAGTGGATATGAGCCAAATAATGAGCTACTGATTACCAAATTTTTCAGAGATTTCAAGGCAAAATTCTGAAGAGTGTTTGAGCAGATAAGAGGCCTTTTGATCAGATTTGAGGAAGCTTCACCCAATGTGTAAAATCTAGAAATAATTAAAATATTTTTTAACCTATTTGTGAGAAAATATGCAGGCTATTTGACAAAAGATATGTTACTGTATTTGCAAAAGATGGGTAAATCTCTAATTATACTAGAACCAGTGTTCTAGAGGCCAAGCCACACACTATTTTATACTACATCAAAGCAAATGAAAAGAAGGAAAAAGCCACATTTCAAAATAATATACTTATGTATAAGTGCTACAGAAAATGCTTAACCATGTGGAACAAGAACAAGGAACTCAACAATTTTGTTGCACATAAAATGGAAGAAACATCAGACTTTGAAGACGAGAACAATTGTCATCATTTAGTATGACAAGATGTTTTCTTTGCAAAGTTCTAGATAATGGTTGCATGGTGATAAGATTTCAGCAATATCCTCCATTCACTCACTCATGATGTATTTCAAGTATGAAAAAGTATCACATCATCTTGCATATTGCTTTGAAAAAAATGAGAGCATCAAAATAATAGATTTTACACAATTGCAGCAACTTTGTACAGTCACGATGAAGTTAATTGTTTGGTGGCATTACCAAATGTTTGGTATAGAGTAGATATTCTTGAAGTCTATTCTTCATCCAAAAGAGGCTACAAGATTTTTTGTGTTATCTATTTCAAATTGTTAATCCAAGTCTTGCTTAGAAAAATCTGAGTCTAATGATGTGTGTTTATCGCAGGTATGCAATGAAGAGGAAGTGCACAAGAGTGTTACCTATGGAATTATTTCAAATCAGATTTCATGTCTAATCCTTATGAAGGAATTATCCTATGCAGATAATACCACTCTGGAACCAAGCAGAGAACATCTTGCTTGAAGATTATATGAGAACTCGAGAATTGCCAATGTCTTTGTATGAAAATAGGAACATGATGATTCGGTGATAGGAATCTATGCATAGAAGAAAGAATGGAAGGCCACTCGCGAAAGATGAAGAAAAATTTCTAGATGTGATTACAAAGAGAATCATAAAGCCAAAGCATGATTAAATTTCCTACGGTACCCGATGACACTTCTAGTCATTGAAAATTTTGATTGCGGAAAGATTGCCATGAAATGATGTAGCTTATTTATTTGTTTACTTCTAAAAAATATATACTTATAGTAAAACCCCATTATTAACAAGGATCAGTTATCCATTATGAAGGGGTGTGATGCTTTGTAAGGCACTTGATCCCCCTCCAAAATCTATAAATATAAGATGTAAAATCTTACAATTCATATACATATACAATTCCTAAAATTTTACACAAGTTGCACACTTGATATATTATTTTCTCATTGGTGGAGATGATGAATTTTTTGAACTAAGCCTATGGATTGTGGATTATTGAATATATTCATATGCAATTCTGGAATCAAATTGTATTGGATGGATCATCCGTAAGGAGTGTCTCAAGTGCAATTTTTTTCGGTATGATTAGTAAGAAATTTTTTTAAATTTTATTTGCATGAAGCTTTAGAGTTAAAATATTATATAGTTTCATCCTTTATAATTATTATTTTAATTTTATAAATAATTTATATGATAGATAAGTGGACAAGATCAATTATAACATTTTAAAATCGAACTACATAGATATTGAGAAATATTTAATTGTTTCTGAATCTATGTCTAGTTTATCTCTGAACCACAGGAGTTAAAATACATTCTAGACTATTTTAAAATTGCGTCCATATATTTGATCTATCACATATTGATTACTAAATTGTTTATAATTGATGTGAGTAGAATTTTATGAAGAAGTACATTTTAAACTTATAATACTGACTCTATCACCCTTCGGCACTGGTCTTTATATTTTTCATAATTCACAATCCATATGCTGGCAATTATTTCATATCTTTCCTTTGAAGAATTAATATATTCATTTTTTGCATTAATCCATACTTATCCTTATTTGAAAAACATTCATAATTTGCAAATTTGAAGTTTTTTGTAATTCTTGCCGTTTGGAAAACTTTCGTTGTATTTGTGTTCTAACCAATCTGCTTTAGGCATCTTGGATTTAAGGTTGTTGTTCAAGATTAGGTACACCCACCTTGGTTTTGTAGAGCTAGAAGTGCAGGGGATTTGGATCGCATCGATCAATCTCGTCAAGTTGGCCATAACCGGTTGGATATCCCAGCATCAAGTTGGCAAGACTCATAAATTCCGATTTGTGGTTTTGGGAATCAATAGATCCTACACCACTTGAGGATGCTATCCAAAAGGCACTAAAAGAAGACTTACATCTACAAAGTAGAAAAACATACAAAGAATCAACTTCTAACTTTCATGCCAGTAACCAAACCTTTTTATGAATAGGGTGAACAACAAAAACCTTATCCCCCTTTATCTTTGTTATAATTCTTTAGAATAACTAAGAGGGGGGGTGAATCAGTTATACAAGGTCCAATGCAACTTTTTCTACAAATCCTTAATGGCGCATAACTGAAATTATCATGCATGCAATTGAACATTTAAACAACTATGAAAAGTAAACATGCATCACACCATAATGCTGAGAATTTGATAACCCAGAAACCCTCCAGGAATAAGAAGGTAAAACTAGAGTGGGGATGATACCCACAAAATAACTTGCACAATTGATTTTAACCACTTCTGATGGTCTACCCTGTTAAAAGCCTACCCTGTTAAAGGCTACAACACATTGTTAAATGTGACCTTGTTAGAGGATTTCACCATACTGTTAGGAATGGGCCTGGTTAAAGGACTTTAGAACATTCACTTGGAATGTCACCCTGTTAAAGGATTTTCCACATGGCTATTAAACCAACCTAATTCCATAGGATTTATTTTAACTGTTACAATTGCTAGAGAGTAAAAATAATGGCTTTTGATCTAATACAACTTACAACATATCTTGCAGATTATAGATCACACTTTAGTTCAATCCTTTGCTTGGCTTTAATCACTGCAACTCTGTAAGCTTGTCATCTCGAGCTTTGTCACCTTTACTCATCATACCAATGCAATCATATCTATGGTCACCTATCGAAGCAGATTATCTGTGCTCTCTTCCACCTTAGCACCTTCTTTAGCACTTCATGCTTTCATGCTCGACCACCTCTTTGCTTCGTGACCTTATGACTCATTAAATAGAAATTTGGAATACCTTTCTCGCTCAATTCTCCCTCTCTAACTTTAGGGTTTTAATAGATTAGGTAGGATACAATGTATCTATCCCATATCTTGCTCTTATCTAGAAACTTCATCTAGAATCCAATTATATTCATCAAAAACATTTTACATAGTGTTTTGTGTCACCATCTCATCATTCTTATCTTCTATCTGATTCACATAATTCTAGATAACTACCATGTCGGCTCAGATCTGGTGATTCTTCAATTTTTGAAATAATGCAACAACTCAGCATTATTGATTTACTGATGCTCGACTTCTTCTGTGTTACTTGGCACTTGTATCTTTACTCGGCACTTGTTTCTTGCTCGACACCTGAAGACTGCTCGGCACCTGAAGATCACTCGGCACCTAAAGACTACTCGGCACTTAAAGATCACTCAGCACCTAAAGATTGCTCGACACTAACTAGGATTTAGTTAATCCTTGATCTTTGATATGTCTTCGTGTGTCCATCCTCTATGTCTTAGAGTATGTCATTAATACACTATTTCATCAATGGCTTAGTTGATCCTTATACTTCATTACAACATCATAACTTCAACCTTTCTCTAGGTACTCTAGTTACATCTTATTGATTGCCACCTCCTTGTCAATCAACCAACTTATAGTATTTGGATCACTAAAGCAATTATCATTCCTACAAGTAGCAAGTTTGACATCAATGACAAAACAATGATTGAAAACATTCTTTACCAGTTCCATTACTCTTCATTCATGAGCCTCTTTGGCATTGATGGCAAACCAAACTGATCACTTGATCAACTTAGTTACCACCAAAATTATATTTGTTTTCTGTTACATTATGCTTCCTTATTGACTGCTGCATCCTTTACCACTGATCTCATATATATGCATATCTTTACCTTTCAGTTTCTCATAAATCTCCCTCTTTCATATATATCTCCCTCTTACTTTTTATTGATAAGTTTTCTGTATATATCTCCTTGTTTGACATAAATGCCAAAGATGTAGCATCTTTAACATTCGAAATATAAGCTTTACATCTCATGTTTTCTCCCTCTGTCACCATGCTTGTGACTTATTTGGAGTTCCTGCTCCTGCTATCATCCTCTGTATCATTCTTATGATATTTCAATGATTTGTTCTTGTTAATGTAGGGAAACTTCTTTGCTTTAAACTGCTTGAGTTAGGGGCATTACCCCCAACTTGCTTCTTAGATATTCATAAGAATCCTTGGGCAATGGTTTGGTGAAGATATCTACAGTTTGTTCCTTTGTGTGAATGTACTCCATCTTCACTTGTTTGTGTTCTACCAATTCTCTGACATAGTGATACTTGATTGCAATATGCTTGGTTTTTGCATGCATTATGGGATTCTTGGATATGTTTATAGCACTTGTATTATTACAATACAATATCACAGGTTTGGTTACCTCTTCTTTCATTCTTTTCAATAGATGTGTGAGCCACACAATGTTTATGCAATTGACTACTGCTGCCACATATTTTGATTTTGCAGTGGACTGAGATGTGCATGTTTGCTTCTTGCTAGTCCAAGTAACTAGTCTTTTACCTAAAAATAATGCTCCTCCACTTGTGCTTTTTCTGTCATCAATGTTGCCTCCCCAATCTGCATCTGTGTATGCATTGAGCTCAAAATTTTCATTCTTTTTATAATATAGGCCAAAATCATCAGTTCCTTTGAGATACCTCAATATTCTTTTTACTCCTATGAGATGATTTTCTTTAGGATTAGCAGAGAATCTAGTCACTATTCCAACTGCTAGTGCTATGTCTGGTTTGCTATGTACAACATATTGCAATTTTCCAATCATGGATCTATACATTTTTGGATTAACTTCAACTGATACATCATTTTTGGATAGTTTATGTCTTGTTGCCATTGGTGTGCTGACTAGTTTGGAGTCTTACAATCCAAACATTTTAAGTATCTATTGGTGTGCTGACTAGTTTGGAGTACTCCAATCCAAACATTTTAAGTATCTCTTTGATGTACTTTGATTGTGTCATAAATATACCATGTTTTAGTTGATGTACTTGCAATCCAAAAAAAAAATTGATATCTCCAAACATAGACATTTCAAACTCATGTTTCATTTTGTCAGCAAAACTTTTGCAAAGCACTTCCTTTCCTCCAAACACTATGTCATCCACAAAGATTTTAGATACAATAATATCCTTACCTTCTTCTGATTTGATGTACATGTTTATGTTATCATTAGTTCTTTCAAATCCTATTTGCACTAGATACTTGTGAAGTCTCTCATACCATGCTCTAGGTGCTTGTTTTAGACCATGGAGTGCTTTATATAGTTTACAAACTATATCTCTATTGTTCTCATAAATAAATCCCTTTGGTTGTTCAATATAGACTTTAAAACCTTTATATGCAGCATATGCAAGTAAAGTTCTTACTCCTTCCATTCTCGCAACAGGGGCAAATGTTTCCCCGTAGTCTAATCCTTCTTCTTGAGCATAACCCTTACATACTAGTCTGGCTTTATTTCTAGTAATCTCACCATTCTCATCCAGCTTATTTTTGAATACCCACTTGGTGCCAATCACATTCTTGTTAACTGCTTTGGGAACCAAACTCCAAGTTTTGTTCTTCTTTATTTGATCAATCGCTTCTTTCATAGCTTTATACCAGTCACCATCATGTAATGCATCATTCACTATCTTAGGTTCAAATTTTCTTAACAGACATGATTTATTTCTTATTCTATTCCTTGTCATTGGTCTTGCATCTTTGTCACCAATTATCTGTTTAGCAGGGTGATGCCTCTTCACATATTTGAACAATCTTGGTTCTGTCCTTGTTTCCATGTTTGATATTTCAGATTCAGGATCACTATGTACTTCGTTGTCAGGTAGTTCTACATATCTGTCATGTGTACTGACTTTAGAGTCAAAATGAGCATTTCCTTCATTCTGCAACTCGGCTTCTGAATGCAGCTCGACATTCACTGGTTGTGACTCGACTGAGACTGAAACTTGTTGTTGAATCCCAATTTGATTGGTAGTATCCTTCTCAATAGGCATTCCTTCATAAGAATACACAAAGGTTCTGTAGTCATTCATTCTCTTTGGTTTTTCAACTTGGACATTTGCATGCTCATCAAAGTTTACATTTGCACTTTCCACAATTTTGTCAGTGTTAGTATTTAAACACTTATATGCTTTACTTCTAGTGGAGTAACCAAGGAATATGCCTTCATCACTTTTTGTATCAAATTTTCCATTTCTAGCATCTTTAAGGATAAAGAATTTGCAACCAAATACTTTGAAATGCTTTACATTGGGTGAGTGGCCATACCATAATTCAAAAGGTGTTGCATTAGTGCCTTTCTTGACTTGTACTTGGTTCAGTGTATGAACAGCCACACTTACAACTTCTCTCCAATATTTTAGAGCAACAATCTTTCCCATCATTAATGTTTTGGCATAGTCAATCATAGATCTATTTCTTCTCTCAGCAATTCCATTTTGTGGGGGAGTTCTAGGAGCTGATGTTTGTCTCTTGATTCCTTTGTCTTTACAAAATATCTCAAATTCATTTGATGTGAATTCACCACCTCTGTCTGATCTTAGGCATTTCAAATTCTTTCATGTTTCTTTTTCAACTCTAGCCACATACCACATAAACATTTGAAAAGCATTAGATTTTTGCTTTAAGAACATAACAGTCATCATCTTGGAATAGTCATCAACAAACAACATTATATATTTATCTCCTTTGTAGCTCTGTACTTCTATTGGACCACATAAGTTAGTATGGACTAACTCAAGTACTTCTTTAGATGTATAGTTTTTACTCTTGAAACTTGACTTGGTCATCTTTCCTAGCTGACATTGTTTGCACATGATATTGTTAGGCTTCTTCAGTTTAGGTAAACCTATAACTTTCTTCATTTTACTGATATTGATTAGATTATCAAAGTTGACATGACATAGCCTTCTATGCCATAACCATACGTCATCAAATTTTGCAACAAGACAAGAAGTATTTTCCATATCAAGGTAAAACAGATTACTTCTTATTTGATCTCCTTTTCCTATCAATTTACCATTAGTATCATAGATTTTTGCAATTTTATTTCCAAATTCTACTTTGCACCCTACATTGCCAACTGTGAGACATTTAGCAAATTGTAGTTTAGTCCTTCAACATAGTATGCATTATCACATGAAATTTTTTCTGTAAGCTTAATGGAAAAATTTCCTTTGATTTGACATGGAGCATCATTACCAAATCTAACACTATTTCCATCATACTGAGTAAAGTTAACAAAATTACTTTTGTCTCCTATCATGTGATGTGAGCATCCACTGTGTATGATCCATCTGTCATTCTTGTTCATACATGTTACCAGTGTTGTAGGCTCTTCTTCATCAGATTGGTCCTTCATGGCCATGTAAACAAATTCATCATCATTATCATCAAAATCTTCTTCAACAATATAGCACTTCTTGCCTTTGTCTTTGTGATCTCTCTTATCATCTTCTCTTCAACGTAAACAACTTCATCATCATTATCATCAGAATCTTCTTCAACAATATAGCACTTCTTGCCTTTGTCTTTGTGATCTCTCTTATCATCTTCTCTTCTATGTTTGTACTTGTTTCCTTCCTTGTATTCCTTTTTCTGTGTACACCTTTCAGCAATATGTCCTACTTCATTGCAATTGAAAAAAATGATAGGCAACTTACCTTTGAATTTTCCTTTGCCTCTATGAAATCTTCTAGCTAGTAATGCTTCTAATTGTTCCACATCTTCCTTATCAGTGCTACTATCACTAGATACATATTTCATCTTTCTTCCCTTCTTTTATTTTAGCTATTCAACATCTTTCAATGATAGCTTGGCCTTGAAAGCAAATTCAACATTCTCAGGTTTGTAGTTGTCAAAGTTAGATAACTCAAATGCAGTGAGTCTACCCACTATACCTTCAAAACTTAAATTGTTTCCTGGCACACATCTTAGCTCTTGTATTTCTGATACTCTAATAGCACAGATAGGGAACAAGGTTCTTAAAAACTTACTATTAATAGTATCATCATCTAATTGACCACTCAAACATCTTATGGCACTTACCACTTCCTTTATTCTAGAGGCATACTGAGTAGCATTCTCACTTTCTTCCATTTTCATATCATCAAACTTTCCTCTGAGGCTTTCTCTTTTTGCTCTTTGGACATTCTGATCTCCTCCATAAATTTTTGATAGGGCTTTCCACATCTTGAATACAGTGTCACATCCTTTGATATCATCGAATTCAACATAGTTGAGTGCAAAAGCAATTTCCAGCATTGTCTGATTATGTTCCTATTTGTTTTTCAAATCTTCTACAGTAAGAGTACCAGTTGGATCAATGTGTTCAATAAAAATTGAATTTTGGGCATAATCTCCTATGGATCCAAGATGTAGCTTCATCAAGCTTTTCCATGCAACAAAGTTGTCTTTGTTGAGCTTGGGAACTTCTCTCTTAGGCATTTTGATCTTTTCTACTTCTAGTCCCTTTAAATTAAGTTAGCAGCAAGGCTCTGATACCAATTGTTATAATTCTTTAGAATAACTGAGAGGGGGGGGGGGGGGGTTTGTGAACCAGTCATTCAAGGTCCAATGCAACTTTTTCTACAAATCCTTAACGGCGCATAACTGAAATTATCATGCATGCAATTGAACATTTAAACAACTATGAGAAGTAAACATGCATCACACCATAATACTGAGAATTTGATAACCCAAAAACCCTCCAGGAATAAGAAGGTAAAAATGGAGTGGGGATGATACCCACAAAATAACTTGCGCAATTAATTTTAACCACTTCTGATGGTCTGCCCTGTTAAAAGCCTGCCCTGTTAAAGGCTACAAAACATTGTTAAATGTGACCTTGTTAGAGGATTTCACCATACTATTAGGAATTGGCTTGGTTAAAGGACTTTAGAACATTCACTTGGAATGTCACCCTGTTAAAAGATTTTCCACATGGCTATTAAACCAACCTAAGTCCATAGGATTAATTTTAACTGTTACAATTGCTAGAGAGTAACAATAATGGCTTTTGATCTGATACAACTTACAACATATCTTGCACATTACAGATCACACTTTAGTTCAATCCTTTTCTTGGCTTTAATCACTACAACTTTGTAAGCTTGTCATCTCAAGCTTCGTCACCTTTACTCATCATACCAATGCAATCATATCTATGGTCACCTATCAAAGCAGAGTATATGTGCTCTCTTCCACCTTAGCACCTTCTTCAGCACTTCATGCTTTCATGCTCAACGACCTCTTTGCTTCATGACCTTATGACTCCTTAAATAGAAATTTGGAATACCTTTCCCGCTCGATTCTCCCTCTCCAACTTTAAGGTTTTAATAGATTATGTAGGATACAATGTAACTATCCCATATCTTGCTCTTATCTAGAAACTTCATCTAGAATCCAATTATATTCGTCAAAAAAATTTTACATAGTGTTTTGTGTCACCAGCTCATCATTCTTATCTTCTATCTAATTCACATAATTCTAGATAACTACCATGTCGGCTCAGATCTGGTGAATCTTCAATTTTTGAAATAATGCAGCAACTTGGCATTATTGATTTATTGATGGTGGGCTTCTTCTATGTTACTCGGCACCTATTTCTTGCTCAGCACTTGAAGACTGCTTGGCACCCGAAGATCACTCGGCACTTGATCTTCACTCGGCACCTGAAGACTACTCTGCACTTGAAGATCACTCGGCACTTGATCTTCACTCAGCACCTAAAGACTACTCGGCACTTAAAGATCACTCAACACTTGATCTTCACTCGGCACCTGAAGACTACTTAGCACTTGAAGATCACTTGGCACCTAAAGACTGCTTGGCACTAACTAGGATTTGGTTAATCCTTACATCTTTGATACGTCTTGGTGTGTCCATCCTCTGTGTCTTAGAGTATGTCATCAATACACTATTTCATCAATGGCTTAGCTGATCCTTATACTTCATTACAAAATCATAACTTCAACCTTTCTCGAGGTACTCTAGTTACATCTTATTGATTGCCACCTCCTTGTCAGTCAACCAACTTATAGTATTTGGATCACTTAAGCAATTGTCATTCCTACAAGTAGCAAGTTTGACATCAATGAAAAAAAAATGATTGAAAACATTCTTTACCAGTTCCATTACTCTTCATTCATGAGCTTTTCAATCATTTCGAACAATCTTACAATGAAAGAAAGGAGCTCATGAGAAAATGATTATGTTTCCAATTCAAGGAAAAATGGGAATATGGGCAAAATTGTAATCAAGGAAAATTTAAGGGAAAGGTTTGTGCTTCAAATGCAAGGAAGAATGAAGCCTAGTGTACAGATTTGTGGGAAAGGAAGCCAAATATGATAGAGGCAATCTCTAATAGAGAAGCTAAAGGAAACCCAAGCAAGAAAACTAGCCACTACGAAGATCTCAAAAACATCTAATTGAAAAAAGGACAGTATGCAAGTGAAGCTTCATGGAGGAGAAAATCTAGTAGTTATGACACCCTTACATCCTAAAGATCTAGACCAATCTCCACAATAAAATTTACAACATGTCAGCTTGCAACCCTTTTGATAGGACATTATATAGATGTATGCCATACTCCAAATCCTCATTTAAATAACACAAGGAGAATAGTAAGGTGAGGTTATCACCTCCTTCCTTACTCATGGGAGTAGAATGGCATGCCTAGGCCCTCTTTTTGGCTCTAAGTGGTTTATGAATAGTAAGGTAGGCTTAGACCCCCTTCATTGTTCAAGGGAGTAGAAAAGTGTGGCTAGGCCCTCTTTTTGGCTCTAAGTGGTTTATGACCAGCAAGGCAGGTTAGGACCCCTTCCCAACTAATGGGAGAAGAAAGGTGGGGCTAGGTCCTCCTTTTGGCTCTTAGTGCTTCTTGATCAACAAGGTGGGGTAAGGTCCCCTTCATAGCTCATGAGAGTAATAAGGCAAGGTTAGCCTGTTGGAGATAAATGATTGGGAGCTATCTTTCTCTGTAAAAATTCAAACAAATTAGCATTCTTGGTAATGTGTTGTTATTCCATATGTTTGTTTCAAATTAACATAGACATCCAACATGTATTCCTATTCGTCATCTTATTTGTAACGACAGACTCCTCCTTGATTGGACAATGAATACTCCATCAATCAAGAGTCCAACTCTTCATGAGGAAGATAAATTGATAAATTTGGGCAGGCATCTGATCAGGTATATTATAGTTTGATATTCTTTGGTTGAGGATGATGAATGTCGTATTATTTTTTATTTACCTCAAGGAGATCAATATCTAGAAGAAGTCTTTATTGTTTTATATTCACATGGAGAGACAAGACATATCTATTTTTGTACAAGACTTGTCTTGTATAAGGCCTAATTGTTAAAATCAAAATTTTACTCTCTTTTATCTAATATATAAGAGATTATTTGTTGGATTTTCTCCCTTGAGTACAAGGGTTTTCCCAAGGTAAACATTGTATTCATTGTCTTGTGTATTGCTTTCATTTTTTATTATAAAAAAAACATGGTATTAGAGAAAACCCTACTCCCAGGCCTATGAGATTTCAGAAACATTGTGCAGGTTTTTGGGTTTGTAAAGATTTGTAGATGCAAAAGATCAACAGAAGCAAATGAAAATTTATGTAGAATGAAGGCCCTTTAAGTATACCTAATTCTGGGTGTCGTAGCCCTGATACGCATTCGAATGGAGGAAAAGATGCCCACAATGGTTGCAACATGGTATCACATCGCACAAGATGACCTTGAAAAGGGGTTTTGTTTCCTAGGTCAGAAAACAAATTGACTTGATTTAGCGTTAATGTTATCTTGTGGAGAAGAAGGCACATAACTAAGAACTATGAAAATGGCTAAATTAAGAATGAAGAGCGGTTTGTAAATTGTTTAACACAAATGTTACTTTTCAAGACAATATAATCTTAGTTTGTACTATCATTCAAAATATTGGAAGGTAATTATTCTACGTGTTACATAATACCTAGGGTGTCGAAGGACTGGATACATAAATATTATGGCACAAGAAAGATAATAAATTAGTAAAATCACCAAGTAGTTTCTATCAACAATATTACTGTGAGCAAGGAGCAACATTACCTAAAGGTGGTTGCTAATAGAATTTTGGGTTAGTAATACTACGATCAAGAGTTTCCAAATAAATGTAGGGTTACAGAAATTTCTTGTTTAGGCCTGGACCTATGAAGGATTTTTGCAATTTCTGAGTTTTACAAATTGGTTTATGTGGGGAGTCCAATTTAACCATAGCATGATCTACTATAGGATTTTTTTTGATGTTTTATCTATGAGGGGATAGACTTGAGTATCCATGCAAGACATTAATGAAATATTAGAGAATAAAGAGACAAGTATTTCATACCCTTGGTAATGTTTTCTAGTTGTTAATTTATACATTAGAATTAGAATGGTGAATCATGTATGCTTCTAGCTTTGGTATCTCTATTTAGGATAGGTTGATCCTATGAATTTCTAGTGATCTCTCTAAAATGCCTCTAGGATGGAGTGAGGAGCATTAGGATGATGAGATTTTGCATTCAAGGGAGGAAGAGCTTGATGCATTCAATAAGTAAGTAATGAAAGCTAAAAATGAAGACACAACTTATTGTGATAGACTCGTAGGGTTGGAGTCATATGAGAATATGAGTAGGCATTATAAGTGTTATATTGAGAGATCCTATAACATAGATATCTAGAAAGACATCTCCCTCGCTAAGAGGTAGTGTTGGAGATATAGCAATGCAAGCTATCTTTCTCTGCAAAAAATAAAATAAAATAAAGAATTGATGTAGCAATCTCAATAATGTGTTGTTTCATATGCTATGAAGTTGAATCCCCACAAACATCTAAAAAGTACTCATATATCATCATCCTATTTGTAGCAGCAGACTCTTCATTAGCTAGACAATAAAGAGTGAATCTTCATGAGGAAGATAATTTGATAAGTTTGGGTAGGCATTCGATTTGGTATATTATAGTTTGATATTATTTGGCTAAGGACGATGAATGTAGTATTATCTTATATTTGCTTCAAGGAGATCAATATTTAGAGGAAGTCTTTATTGTTTTACACTCACATCAAGAGAAGAGACATATCTATCATTGTATGAGACTTGCCTTGTATAAGGCTTGATTGTTGTATGTAGTATTTTGTGCTTCTTTGTCTAAATATAAGAGATTATTTGTTGGGTTTTTCTCCCTAGTAGGAGGGTTTTTCTAGGGTAAACATTGTGTTCATTGTCTTATGTATTGCTTTTTTTTTTATTTCTTTCATTTCTGTGATTGTATTGTTAAACTTATATATTAGACTGTGATGTAGTATTTATAATTCAGTAGATGATGTTTTGATATCTAATTTGCAGGCAATCTATCAGTCACAATTTATATTGATTTGATAACACTTTGGTTTGTGAAGATAATACTTACTGTGATTTCCTTGCAAAGGCTTTTAATGTTCAAACCACTATTTATTAATAAGGGAGAGTATCATTAATGGATTTTAATGATGTTCTCTCAAGAATGTTTTGCCTCTAAATAGTCATCAATAGGCTAAGAGGTGATAGACATGATTGTTCAGTGTTTTCTTGAAGAGACATAATGATTGAATTGTAATTACCAAAATAGTCTTGATAATAGGGTATAGTTAAGCAATAAGTAATTTCACCCCAACTGATGGTGATAAATTATGTTTGTGCACAAAGCACCCTTCAATAGAAGCCTTTGATCTATAGATCATACCCATGATCTAAACAAGATTTATCGATTCAAGAGAGATGACTATAATCAGGCTTCCATACTTAAATTTGGCTAGTCTAGTGCAATGATAAATTTATTATCTATACAAATCTATATGAGTGTGTGTGCATGTAAATAAGTTCAAGTAGTGAACTGATGTACATACATGCACACATAATTTACTACTTTATCAATGTGAGTTGACCAACAGTATCATATTTAACACTCCCTCTTAGCTAGGGAAGATAACTAAGTATGGATTGGTTTAGATATTACCTAACTTGTAATATCAAGGAGTATACAAAGCATTAAGTCATATGACATTGTACATCCTAGTTATGGTATACACACTTACATCACATCGCATGATGTCTACAATAACAGATCATGGCATGTCCACAAATATTACGTCACATAATATCCACCATGAATATCTTTTAAATAGCATATTGATACAGAATGGATATCAAGTTACCATGATATCGTTGAATGAGACCAAGAGATATTAACTATGAAGAAATTTCCATGAATATCAAGTCAGCATGATATTCATCATGATAGTGAACATTGTAAATTCATCACCTTACAATGTTGTATACAAGTGTACATTATCAAAAGATTGTCACCTTTCAGTAATGTGCACAGGACCCATAATGTAAATAATCACTAATATAATAGAATAGTTTACACATTAAACATATTTTAAAGAGATATACATATAGTAGTACAAATAAATAATTTTTAAGATTAAGTCTTAATAAATTACACTTCAACCGTACCAAGTTTCTGTCTTGAGTGCTCCACTTTTCCTTTGGATAGAGGCTTGGTGAGTATGTCTGTTATTTGATCATTTGTACCAATATATTCGAACTAGATTGCCCTCCTTTCAACCATATCTCTTAAATAGTTATAAGAGATTTCTATATGCTTGGATCAGGTATGGAAAATAGGATTCACTAAGAGATTGATGAAACTTTGATTGTCACAGTGGATAGTAGTAGGTTTCAAAGGCTCACCAAATAATCCCACAATCAACTTCTAAAGCCACACTTCTTCTCTAGCTCCCATGGTGACTACAATTTATTCTACTTCTATGAAACTTTGTGCTACAAAAGACTGCTTCCTACTTACCCGAGAAATCATGGTTAATCCCAAGTTGAAACAAAATCCAAACGCACTCTTCCCATTAGTCACACTTCCAACCCAATATGAATCTGAGTATCCATGTAGGTCTAGATCAACATTTTTATATTTGAGTCCATAACCAGTAGTACCCTGTAGGTACATCAATATATGTTTTGCAACAACATGGTTTATCTCTAATGGTTCACACATAAACTAACTTAAAGCATTCACTGAATAGTAAATGTTAAGATGTGTGTTAACCAAATACATCAAAGATATGATAATATGCCTATTAAGAGTAGGATCTACAAATCTAGATTTTGTTGTTTCCTTTTTCTAACTTATGTAAGTTACCTTCCATGCATGTGGACATAGGCCTATAATGTAGCATTCCAAATCTCTTTAGAATATAAACGGTGTATTTTCCTTGGTTCAGAAGAATACCATTAGGTTTCTACCATACTTCCATTTCTAGGAAGTAGTGTAACATACCCAAGTCCATCATATCGAATTCTGAAGCCAAATCTTTCTTGTATTGAACAATGAAGTGTTCTTCCCTTGTAATTAGTAGGTCATCAACACATTGGATTAATATGAACATTTCACCTTTAATAATTTTGAAGTAGAAATTTGGATCTGCATCATTCTTTGAGAAACCTATACCGATAAGGTAGCTATCAATTTTCTCATATCAAGCTCACGGATCCTATTTGAGCCCACACATGACCTTTTCAGTTTTCATACATGGGATGTTGCATTATGAATTACAAAACTATGAGGTTGTTCTAGGTAAACTTCCTCTTCTATAGTCCCATTTAGGAATGCACTTTTTACATCCATCTAGTGTATATTCCTGCCCTTGGCAACAACAATGTCTAAGGGCTCATTTGGTTGCTAGAATAGGAATATAAATTTTGGAATATGTTTTCTATTCTCCATTTAGTTCATCAAATGGAATAGGGAATAGGAATACATATTCCCATTTTACCTCTAAAACGAGCTTATACCCATTCCAAAAAATAGTTTTTATTGGAATAGCCATTCCTATTCCCAATATTGCATCCCTATTTTCCATTCCTGTGCCTGTAACCAAATAGGCCCTAACCATTCTAACATATGTATATTTGAAAATAGGTGCAACTATCTCCTCGTAATCAATTCCTTCCTTTTGTGAAAACCCTCTTCCAACAAAATGTGTTGTATGTTTCTCTATACTACTGTCTGTAGAATGTTTAATTTTGAAAATCCATTTTGAGGAGACAACAAAGTTCCCTTTAGGTCTAGGTACTATATCCCATACATCATTTTTTAGAATGCATTGATACTCTTTTGTCATGGCATCTTTCCATAATTGATGTTTAAGAGCTTCTTGTGCACTAGTGGGTTTTAAGTCTATAATATTGTTTATTAGAGCCACATAGTTTGTTAATATGTTAGGCCTCTTACTCTCTCTAAAAGTTCTTTTAGGTGCAACAAAGTTTTTTGGTTCATCAACAACCTTTTAGCCCAAAGTGGTTGCTTCCTTTTGTCAATATTTTGATTTTTCTCCCTTTGAATATCAGGATCATTTTGGATTTGATTAAAGGTTTCTTCAGGTTACTCCCTTTGAGGTTCAGAAGTAGGTTCTTCTTCCATGTTCTTAGGTCAGTCTTGAATTTCTAACTCATATGAGCTCTTTGACCTTTTGAAGGCAATGTCTTCCTCAAAAGTGATATTTCTGGTCAACTCTACTTGGCCTTGTTCTGGTAGGTATATCCTATAGCCTTTAGAAGTTTTAGTATAACCTAAAAAAATCTTCTTTCTCCCAGAAGGTTCTAATTTTGTCATTTTCTCTTTAGGTACATGTATGGATACATGACACCCGAATATCCTAAGATGACTTATATTATATTTTTTTGAGATAAAGGCTACTTATGGTGTTTTATTTTCAAGATGTGAGTGAGGACATCTATTTTGTATATAGAAGGTTGTTCTTGAGGCTTCTGCCCAAAATGAAGTATCAAGATTTGGGCCATACTTCATTGAATTTGTAGCTTCCACAATAGTTTTTTTCCCTCTTAGCCACCCATTTTGTTGAGGATTATAGGGTATATTGAACCCCATCTTAATCTCAACATTAATATAAAATTCTTTAAAGATTTTTTCAGTGAATTCTTTCCCATTGTCCCAGATGAGTTCTCTATTAGGGCCTTGAACTCTTTGAATTTCTTAAGGATCTCTTTTGACTCTTTAATTTTTAGGAAGTAGATCCAAGTCTTTCTGGAAAAATCATCTACAAAAACTACATAATATAGAGATCCTCCCATAGATGAGGTTGACATAGGTCCACATCAGTCTGTGTGGACTAATTCCAATACATTTTGAGTTTTTCTTAAACTATTTTGGAAGGATCCTTTAGTGTTCTTCCCTAAAGCCCCCCTACATGTCCCATTATGGACTGGGTTTAGTTTGGGAATTCCTATCACTAATTTTCCAATCGATGTTATGGCTCGAAAAACGTATATGCCCTAATCTTTTGTGCTAGATTTCATTGGAGTCATATGTTTCACAAATGAGTGCTTGTTTTGACTTAGTAAATATTTTGTATAGGTATACATGTCTTATACATATTGTTTTAGCCTTCTTAAAAGTAGCATATGTTGGCCATGCAAAGAATTTTTTACTGATGAAAGTGACTCTTTATCTATTATCTTCTAGGATAGATATAGATACTAGGTTTCTTTTAATTCCCCATACAAATAGTACATCTTGTAGTTGAATATTAATGCCCAAATCTAATTTGATGTTCCAGGTCCCCACTCCTTTTATAAGATGTGTAGAGTCATCTTCGATGGTTACCTCTTCCTCAACTTCTTTAATCATCATATCCAGGTGTTCTCAAAATCTGGTGATATGTCTAGATGACCCACTATCAATCACCCAAGTATTGACTTTATTTGATACACAATTTGATAGTGCTAAATAGAATAAGAACTTCTCAATATCATCTTATGTATTTTTTTTTTTTTACTTTAGCATAGGATGCTTGTTTCTTAAGTCTGTCAGGGCATTTGGTGGTATAATGTTCATATTCATCACATCTAACACATTGGACATGTGAAGCATCTCTCCTTTGCTTACGTTTTCTATGAAAAAAATTCTTCCTTTTGAATTTATTCTTCCCCTCCTCATGTTCAGTATTCAGAACATCAAGGTCTTCATTTATAGATTTTTGTTTGCTTCCATTTGGTAACTACCTAGCTTCTTCTTGTGGCAGTCAGACTTTAGGCGATCTAACTTTGGGAGTTTTGACCTTGCACTTATGACTTGTTTGAATGATTCCCATGAGTTGGGTAGTCCTCTTAGATCTATTAGGAATAATTAGTTTCTCTCTCTCTCTCTCTCTCTCTCTCTCTCTCTCTCTCTCTCTCTCTCTCTCTCTCTCTCTCTCTCTCTCTCTCTCATATCTAATGTTTGATAGTTGATCCCTTAATTCAATTATTCTCATGAAGAAGACATTCACAGATTCTCATTTATTCATACTTATGTAGTTCAATTGTGTTTTGAGTGCAAGAGTTTTGCCTGTATTATTTATCTCAAAGGTGTTCTCTAGAGATTTTAACATGAAGTATGCAATCATCTTCTTTGCCAATATAGGTATTGTGTGGTCTCTGACATAATCAACTTTTAGTTTCATAGTTTTCTTGTTATTTTCAACCCTTTTTGAATTTTTCTAGCTCATCCTCAACTCTTGTGTTCTTATCTTTTACATATGAATCTACATTGTTCTTATCTAATATCATCACAATTCTTAATTTACACACTATGAAGTTTTTGGAACCCTCAAGGCAATCCTCAAATTTGATTGGACTTGTCATTTTGAGTAATGGAAGTGTGACAAAACTTTATCAAAGTAGGTAGTCTAATTTCTTAAGTTTACCTTTGATCTTCCTAACTTGGCTTTGATACCATGTAATTGTACTATTAAACTTATCTATAAGACTATGATATGGCATTTATAATTCAATGAATGTTGATTTGATCTTTTTTTTGCAGGCAATAATCAATCACAATTTATATTGATTTGATAACACTTTGATTTATGAAGATAATACTTCCTGCGATTTCCTTGCAAATGCTTTTGATGTGTGACTATTTATTGATAAGAAAGAGTATCATTAATGGATTTCAATGATGTTCTCTCAAGAATGGTTTTCCTATAAATGGTCACTGATAGACTAAGAGGCAATATACATGACTATTTGGTGTCATCTCTTATTGAAGAGACACAATGATTGAATTATAATTACCAAGACAACCTCGATAATCGGGTATAGTTAAGCATTAACTAATTTCACCCCAACCGATGATGATTAATTATGTTTGTGTATAAAATACCCTTCAATACAAGCTTTTAATCTATAGATCATACACATGATCTATTCATTCAAGCAAGATGACTATATTCGGGCTTCCATACTTATATTTGGTCAATTTAGTGTGAGGATAAGTTGATTATCTCTACAAATATATATGATTGTGTATGTATGTAAATCAGTTCACATAGTGAACTAATGTACATACATGCACACACAATTTACCACTTTATCAATGTGATCTAATTGATGCTATCATATTTAACAATTTCTAATTATAAAAACTAACATGGCTCCCTTCTCAACTCCTAACAAACTGTTCAATTTAATTGTCTATTGTAGATCCAAACACTTCTTTCTTCCTTCTTTGATCTTGCTAATTTGTAGGGTAATCTTAAATCTATGGAGCAATTTGAGTCAAAGAGAATTGATCTAAAAATATGTGTGTTCATTTGTATGCTTCATTCTTTATTTATTCATGTGTTTTTATGTATAAGTTTCATGTTTGGATCATACTTGATGTTTTAATGGTTTTTCTACTCCATGAGCATATGACTACCACAAACATATTCCTATAATAAAAAATTTGGTCTAAAATATGAGAATAACTACAATGAATGGAAAAGTTATGCATTTAGTGCATTTGAGGTTACTGATGTATTTCATGCTACTAATCATCTTAATATAATGTTAAAATCACTCTAGATGTAACACAATGAGATATCTTTGATATTGTGCAATTGTTGGTTCAACCAACTTAAATAAGTAATATAAATCCCTAGGGGTTGGTTTGGGACCTTCATGACTTAGTTCATAGAAACCTACATTGCTTGAGGACATACAATCTTGTGAAGGGTGAATTTTTATGCCCCTGAATGTAAATTCATTAAGACAATCATCTTAACCTTGTAATGTGAAATTTTATAAAGGAAGTGATTGCCTAGTAAGAAACAATTCCATGGTTAATGCACAAATTGATGATCAAGATAGTGATTATGTAATCACAAAATGATGAAGACAAAATATAACAATCATAAGGAACTAAATAAGAAATAAAGACAAGGATCATAAATGATTAGTTCAGATAGACATACGAGTAAATGAGGTGATCCTAGAAATATTTAATTGAACAAAAATTAGAGTAAAAAAAGTTACATACAAGAGACACCATTCCTTGAAGGGGCATAACCATCTCAAAGTCATAACCCTTCAATGAGATGCATGGATATTTGAGATGAAGGAAGTTATCATTTACAAGGTATGAAGGGAGATAAAAGTGTCTACATAATTTGGGGATCTAGTAAACATAGTAAAAATCAAAGAAGGAAAAGATGTTGAATAGAATAAGAATAAATCAAAAAAAGGAAGATCAGATTTGATACAAAGATCTCTGCTTTCAGAAGAAACAATAGACTTTCGAATTAACAAGCATACCCCAAGTAGGGGACATTACAAACAATTTTATCAAGGTTCTTTCTCTACATGAACTCCATTGGACCAAACACTCATTCATTTTTAAAGTAAATAGTATAGATTGAAATATCACATTATTGCCATACAACTTCTCTAGTAACTACAACAAGATGAATTCTCTCATAGTTTACTCAATTTTTCAAATTGTGGATGTTTTCAAACTAAATTTGGTGCACTTCTGGAAGAGACAGCTTTGTATGGTTTTATATATCTCCTCTAATATTTACTTTGTCTAGATCTACAATATTAGTAAAAACTTAATTATGGGCTATATTGCACATTGTGTGTGTGTGTGTGTGTGTGTGTGTGTGTGTGTGTTTCATATTCACTTTCTGCACTCTATTGGTTGACCATTGCTAATAAACAAAATTTCTCATATATTTTCTATAAGGATTAACCATGGATTGAAATAAAAATTACATGCAAATATAACCAATATCAAAAAATAATAAATTGCACAAAACAACATAAGACACCAAGACTTAACGTGGTTCACCCAATCCATGGGCTACATCCACCAGACAATGAGTTCACAATTATTACTTTCCAGTGATTACAACCCAATTACAATTTGTAATCCCATACAATTCAATACTGCTACAAGAAGAAATTATCACATCACATAATATGAAATGCCTAACCCTAAGCCATTTTATACAAGTATATTTGTCACTTTAGGGTGAAAATCAATTACAACATGCCAACCCAAAAATGTCGATAAAATAGCCCTAAAAAAAATCTCCCACTTGGGGACTGATCAAGCTCTACACTAGAAAACAAACTCCCATTGGGAGATTGATCTTGTAGTAATGTTGCTACTCCATGAGGCTCCCATTGGAACATCAAACCACCCTAGACTCTATTGTTCTTTTATTCTGTTCAATCTAGAAGACGAAGTGAAGTTGAAGAGGAGTTCATCTTCTCCCTTGTCACTACCTTTGTGAATATATCCACTAGATTGGCATATGTATGCATCTTGTCCAACTTTAATTTCCCATCATCCAAAAATGACCGAATGAAATGGTACCACAACTATATGTGTTTTCTCTTTGAATGCAGAGCAGAATTCTTCACAAGATGAATGACACTCTGACTATTTGTAAACAAATAATGATCCCTTTGAGGGTGTCCCAATTCTTCCATGAAGAGCTGAAACCACATCATCTCCTTGGATGCCTCTTTAGCAGCAACATACTCTACCTTTGTAGTGGATAAAGCATTCACCTTCTATAATCAAGAAACCCAACTCACTGTTGACTCACCAACAATAAATACATAACCTGTAGTACTCCAACTAGTATCAATAGCCCCTACCAAATTTGAGTCAGCATAGCCCTGTAAATCAATAGTAGAGCCCCCAAAATGTAAACACTTACTAGATGTTCCTCTCAAATATCTAAGAATCCATTTAACTGCATTCCAATGTTCAAGCTGTAGATGACTCATATACCTGCTAATGACTCCTACTATATCTACAATATCTGGCTCGTACATACCATAACATACATCAAGCTTTCTACAACTGAAATATAAGGTACCTTTGACATCTTATCCCCCTGTTCTTGTATCTTTGGACACATCTCCGTAGTCAACTTACAAATGACTAGGTAAAGGTGTGTTAACAACTTTAGCATTCTCCATAGAGAAATGTTGCAACACCTTCACAATATAATCAACCTGAGATAAAGTCAAATTTCTAGTTTCCCTATCTTTGTAAATCTTCATACCAAGGATTTGTTTTGTTGCCCCAAAATCCTTGATAGAAAATGAATGTGTGAACTTTTCTTTTAACCCCTTAATGTGATCCATTTTAGACCCAGCTACAAGCATATCATCAACATATAAACATAAAATAATGTAGTTGTCATCATCCAACCTCTTAAAATAAACAGAATGATCTGAATGACACCTATTTTTTCCATGCGCATGCATAAAACTATCAAATTTTAGATATCATTTCTGAGGTGCTTGCTTCAAGCCATATAAAATTTTCTTCAATCTACACACTAAGTTCTCCTTACCTTTGACCTCAAATCCATGGTGGTTGTGCCATATATATATATATCTTTATCCAAATCACCTTGAATAAAGGTTGTTTTAACATCAAGCTGCTCTAAATGAAAATCTTCAGTAGCCACAATACTTAAAACAATGCAAATAAAATTCATTTTAACAACAAGAGAGAATATCTCATCAAAATAAATGCCCTTTTTTAATGTAGATCCTTTGACAACTAAGCTGACTTTAAATCTTTTCTTACCCCCATCCTCTTCTTTCAACCTGTAAACCCATTTATTCTATAAAACCCTTTTACCTGTAGACAACTAGCATATATCCATGTCTAATTATTCAGCAAGGAGTCCATTTCTTCTTTCATTGCAAACTCCCACTGAATGTTAGTATCCACCCACACAACTTCATCATAACATTCAAGGTCGCCAACATCTGTTAATAAAATAAAATACAAAGAGGGAGAAAATATTTCTAGAGGTCTACTTAGCCTTGTTGACCATCTAACATTGACAGGGGTATGTGGTATTTGTTGTTGTGGTTGTTGCAGATCATGAAGAGCTACTGGAACATCATCGTTTGGAGTATCAGCCAACACTACATAATCATTTTCTTTCTTCTCATGTTGCTGCAACAGATCTTTGTACAACATCTTCTCATTAAATATGCCATCCCTGCTTCTTACAATTTTATGATTTTCAAAATCCAAAGCTTATAACCAAGTTCATCAATGCCATATCCAACAAATATACATTTCTTTGACTTAGCTTCCAACTTGATTCTATTTTCAAAATTTATGTGTCCAAATGCTTCACAACCGAAGGTTTTGAGAAAAGAATAACTCACGTTCTTACGAGTCCATGCTTCCTCTAGAATACCACAAAACAAAGGAGTAGAGGGACCTTTATTAATTACATATACAATAGTATTGATAGTCTCAACCCACATGTTTAAGGGCAACCCAACATGCAACCTCATTCTCCTTGCATGCTCCATTATTGTCCTTTTCATGCGTTCAGCCACTCCATTTTCCTGTGGAGTCCTTGGAAGAATTTTCTATCTATGAATATCATTAGTGGAGCAATAATCTTCAAATTCATGACTGTAATACTCACCACCATTATTAGATTTGAGATATTTTAATTTCTTACTAGTCTCATTTTCAACCAAATATTTCCATTTCTTAAAAGTTTGAAATACATCATATTTATGTCCAAGGATATAAATTCATACTTTTCTAGTTGCATCATCAATGAATGTAACATAATAATGAGAGCCACCAAGGGAAGATATTTGAGCTAGTCCCCATACATCTATATGCACAAGCTCTAATTTGTCATTTTTCTTTTCCTTCCCACTCTTCACAAAACTCACTCTCTTTTGCTTTCCATACACACAACTTTCTCAAAAATTCATATTGATGCATTTCAGGCCTTGTAAATCCTTTTTAGATTTGTTACTTGCCACATTTACCTCCTTGTTTCCTTCTAGTTTATCTCCTTTATTGTTCTTTCAAGTCCAACAATATTTCTTCTTATTCCTTGGCTTCCCACAGTATCAACAATCTCTAGGTCCTCTAGATTGAGACCTCTTCCCCTTTGCATCAACTCTTCCATTGTCTTCTCTTTTGTAATGTTAAATGTCACCGATCATGTCAAGCATAATCAAATGCTTCCAAGTGCCTTTCTATCCAAAATTTTCCAATCCTCGTCTGTCATAGTTCCCTATTTCTTGGTTTTTCCTTCCAATTGCTTCCATAAATCCTTATGATAAGGATAGTCATCCATTTGCATTTTCCATAACTAAAAGTTCTACCCATTGAACTTCTCAGACTTCAAATTACCCTCATCTACAATTGCTCCCACTCAACCATGAGACTCCCACCACGAGACTTCTTGCAGAGGATAACTGAAAAAAAACAACCTTTCTTTAATACCACTTGGTAGGATTAGCCACTAATAGAAATAACACTTACAGGAAAATATAACCAATCTTAGAAGACAATAAATCACAAACATGGTTCACCCAATCCCTAGGCTATTTCCACAAAACAACAAGTCCAATATTATTACTTTCCAATGATTACAATCTGTAATCCCTTACATCTTAATCACTAATACATTTGGCATTGATTTGCGATGGCTAGGTGTCACAATTACGATAGCAATGTGTTGCCACTGCGACAGTAATAGACGTCATTTTTTTTTAGTCACAAATTATGACGTCTATCCTATGTCATCGCAATCAAAACTCCTATCCATTGCTATGCAACCACTTTATTGTGACATCAACCCCGTCACAATGCTTGTGGTTGATGTCACAATTACGATGTCCGCCATAAGCATTGCGACTGGGTCGCTGTGGCGACGACACCAACTGCCATCGCCATGCTTGTTGCGGATGTCACAATTGTGATGGCCGCCACAAGCATTGTGACAGGGTCATTGTGGTGATGATGCCAACTACCATCACCATGCTTGTTACGGATGTCGCAATTGCAATGACCACCACAAGCATTGTGACGGGGTTGCTATAGCGACAACGCAAACTGTTGTCACAATGCTTGTTGCAAAAATCACAATTGTGACATCCACCACAAGCATTGTGATGGGGTCATTGTGCCGATGATGCCAACTACCATCACCACCACAACAACCCCGTCGCAATGCTAGTTCATCGTGAAAACTAGGTACAGAGCCTAATATTTCAGACGATGATTTTAACCTCAAGAATTTAGTAAGATTTGAACGAAATCAAATTGCAAGTACATAAATAAAAAGTAATGCAATGTTTTTGATTAAGGTAAAATGTGATTTAAGAAGGCTTAGACCCTTATACAAAAAGAAAGATGAACCAATAAAGCTCATCAAAACAAAAAAGCACAACTTGAGAAACTGGTAGCATAACAGCTACACCACAACAAAATCATAGCGACAAGATAATACTTGATAGATGACCAGTCCAAAGTCAAGATTATTTGAAACCAAATTTTTGCATCATTAATGAATTATTAAATCTCAATCATCTTATTCTTAACATAAAGAAACAAAAGGGAGGAATGACTAACAAAAGTAATGTTGTAATATCCACCTTAAGGTAGATAAATTGAAGGGGAATGTGTGGCTATGTAGCATGTATTCATGTTTACAGGTCCTTGAAAACATCTTGGATTGACCATGGTCCTGGATCCCTGCTCATGTCTCCATATTTACTCGGACAAATATTCAGCTAGATCAAGAATAGAGTAGGATACTCTATGAATTTACAACCCTTATAGTGTCTCCTCATTTCCTCAAACAAATACTCACGTGGACTAAGAAACAGAATAGGATATTTCATCATGAATCTACAACCTGATTCTAGACAAACAGAGACCAGTGGACCTATGTTTTTGTATTGATGTGGTTGATATGAAGGTCAGATCTGCATCCTCTCTAGACCTCTACGATCATCACTGAAGTCTAATGTTTGTCATATTCTTGTTAATTCTTATCAATTAGTTAATGAGTATGAAATAGTTAACAACTTGAGTTATGGTTAGATAGACATGTCTATATGGCCCAACTGGTAATAGATTCGACAAGCTTGGGTCGCTATACATATATGAAGTGTTATACATGCCACAATTACAATCTATTTGTTCATATAATTTTCTTCGATCTTTCAAATGAAAATAAGCACTAAAATACAATACACATTGCAGTTAGCATTTTGATTGACAACCAAAATCAATTAAATTAAAATAAGCAACTTCACCAATGAATTAGCTAAATATGTATCTTCCAGCATATATGACTTAAAAACATTTACACTTCCAATGTCCATTCAAATTGAAACAATAAATATATGGTTTGCAGATACTCAAAATGTTACGAAAGTTATAATTATCAAAAACCATATAGCTTTTCTTTCCATATATAAGGAGTTAGGACCATGTACATGTAATTTTTCTTTTCATATATAGGTACACCAACTCAAAACATAGCCACCCATGCAACCTTATCAATAAATTGGATTCATGTAAATTCTTTGTTAATCTTGATCAAACATAGAAATGAATAATAAGTTGTGTATGCTAATAGGCAAGTGTCTCTTAATAGGTAGTCCACTCAATCATCTGGGGGAATTATGGTTTATATGAAGTTAACTTGAAAATAATACATTACTTAAGATTGAAAGATGTGTAGGATATTTTAAGCCCACTTTTGTCATAATGTTGTAAGCAATATAAAATAGTTATTTACCTTGCCCACTAGAGCAGATACATTTTACCATGGACCATCCACCAAAGAGCACACAACCAAAAAACACCTGGTAAACATTTTAGTTCTAGAGAAAAATATTGTTTTACCTCACTAAATTTCTACCAACCTACATTCATATTCATAAGTACAAGCATAAAATCCTATTTACTGTGTTTTGTCCCATTAACTTATATAAACCTTACATTTCTATTCATAAGTGCAAACAAATTCTCAACTACTCAAAGTTTTAAAAGCAATGGGAAGGGAACAAGGTCTCAAATATTATTTATTAGTTTTCTATCACTCTTGTACATTTGAGATTTCGACAAAGTTTAATTTCTATTCAATACATAAGATATGCTGCTATTATATTGAGGTAACATCCTTTATTTAATGTTCCACCTCTAACAACGAGTTTAAAGGAAATATCCATTATTACCTTCATTACTAACCACTCGAATTACATATAGCTAACTGAAAAAATACTGAAAGTCAAACTTGGAACAGTTAGCTGAACAAATTGAACCAACAAAACTCCACGCAATATGTAACATGTAGACCACATTTTGTTCTTTGACAGTTCTGCATTCAACCTGCTGCTTGAACCACAAACATATTTGCAAGTTTGACAAGTAGAAATATATCTCCATTTCTCACATTTATTTGATGAATTTCAGAAGTATAAGGAAATATTGGCTGCAGGGATCTAACGCTGAATCATTGAAAATTTTTGAAGTAATGCATCTTTTCATGATATTTTGACTTCATTATCAAATTTCTGCAGTGTTTGCCATGTTTTTTGAATGGTTGTCAGCAATGTGATTTTCCCTCTATTTTATAGGTTTTGCCCCAACATTGGTTTGGCATTGAGCTTGACAAAAAACTCTATCTTGCATTGTGCTACAGTTTCTCTTGATTTGTTCTCGTGAATGAATTCCCTTTACCAACAATCTTGGCTTTTCTATTTGAAAGTGATTGAAAAGGATTGCTCTGTCGATTGGAATATTTTCCATAAGAGTCATCTATGCCATCTTCATTATGTACTTGTTTAACCTTTTTCCTTCTACCACAGTCATATTCTTCATCCCTGCATAAACCACACAAGATTATGGAAACACAATAGCATAGACATAGATAATTGATTATTGTCCATAGAAACACTTTATACATGAATAGACTGATATGCCAAGTTCCATGATGCAATTGTATTTAAGATAACCTACCATTCATCTAAGACATAACCAACATGGTTTGCATGTTTGTCTGTAGTTCTGCTACTCTTTACCAAGCCATCATCAATACTATCCCAACATGGAACTACACAATAGCCATAGTAAACCATCGTCAAAAAAGATTAAATACCCAACACATAAACAGAGGATGAACATTGAGCTTAATTGAGGTACATTGCATAGAATAAAATAGAATTGTAACTATACCTGCTAGCCCATGTAATCTAGCCTTTAGAAAAGATGGTTCAAAATCTTTTATAGATAGAGCCCCATCTTGTTGGCATGTTTCTCCTCTATCTGTAAAGCTATTATTTGACTGACGGGGATCAGACAAGTTTTTCTCCGTGCTAATTTTAGAGTCTTGCTCAGCATCAGAATATTGTCTAGCTTTACTTAAACCAAGTCCACCAGGAACTTCTCTTTGTTTCTTTAGCTTAGTGCCATTTCCACTAGAAAGCTTCCTGTTTACAAGTGGCATCAGAGTATCACAAAATTTAGCAATGTTACACCCATTCTGAACCACACCAGCTATAATTTCTGATGTCTCAGTTTGCTGCACAGAAACATAGAGAGTAGACAATTTTTTCTCTGTGCTAATGTTAGAGTCTTGCTCAACATCAAAATATTGTCTAGCTTTACTTAAACCAAGTCTGCCATGAACTTCTCTTTGTTTCTTTAGCTTAGTACCATTTCCACTAGAAAGCTGCCTATTTACAAGAGGCATCGAAGTATCACAAAATTTAGCAATGTTACACCCATTCTGAACCACACCAGCTGTAATTTCAGATGTCTTGGTTTGTCGCACAGAAACACAACCATTTTTTTTTGACAGACCCTTTCCATAGGATTGTTGTGGATGCTTAGAAGTGACTAAACATGCAAAACTTTTTGCAGCTGGATACTCTTTTCCAGAAGGCATTTTTGCAGAGCGTTTTTGCTTAAGAAAATGTCAGCCTTCTTAAGCTATAACTTTGTGCATTTCTTCCTTTCATTGGATCATTTCTTCCTCAAAATATGCATTTCTCTTAGAAGAAAATGCCTCCTAAAAGATAATGCTTGTAAAAATCGAGGACATGGAAGATGCTTCATAAGCTTCAATCTGTTTCTACTAATGAGGTAGTGGTTGTCCTCATGGTGTTTTTGGTACTTTTTGCTGGAAATACATTTAGTTTCTTGACTATATTTCTGCAACCTATGTGGATGCATAGATTTTACACATGACCCATTCATTTCCCTTCCCTTACAGAGAAAAGTACCATTTTTGCCTCCCTACCAAAAGGAACATATAAAGATTCATTAGGACTAAAAGCAATTTTCTCAAAAACAAACATATGCACTACAACATCAATACAAAAAAAAAGCACCTAAAATAAGGAACCATATTCCAGGGATAGGAGCTTACTAGCCTCACTCTAATTATCTATAGAATTATGGACCACACTACCATTCTCTAGATGCTCACCAGCTACAAGTTTACCATTTGAATCATTTTTTGAAAGTTTAGTAGCATGATGCCAAGTAATAATACCTTTCAAACCATTTGTAGAATGTTTGACATTCTAATGACTGTTACCATTAATTTTTGAATAAGCTTCAGAATTTCTACCAATATAGTTCTCATTATCATTGCTCACATCATAGTTCCGAGAATGTCTAACAACCATATAATTAAAATTACCCACAGAATCAATTCCCTTTATTTCAAATTCCTGCTTCTTAACATTATTACTAGACCCATTCGATGTGCATCCATTACTTATGGTATGACTTGAGAAGACATAATTTGTTTGAATACCATTGGTTCTTGGAGGCACCATCTATAATGTAGCATCATGATCTGTTGATGATATGGATTTATTGCATGACTGGCCAGAACTTGTGTTCTTTTGTAGACTTTCTGAAATGAAATTGACATTTGACAAATTTTCTACCTATTGGGGTATCTTGTTTACACCTGCAACACTAAAAGAGATTGCTATCGTTTGGAAAGAATGCATGTTTTTTGTCACCTAGGGGGCATATGAATCTTGTAAGTGGTTTTCCTTTGGATGTCCAATGTTCAATGACACCCTCTTCTTTAGTTTAGAGCCATTATGCTGAGATTCAAACCCACCTACTGTTTGAATGCTAGTTTTCTTATCTCGTATATAGAATAGCATGTAAGCTTTCTAGGAAAGCACACTTTTCTTGCTGACTGAATAGACCTAGAGTACAAAATGTCATAAGAATAACTTCAATTAGTCTAAGCAAATTTAGTATAATTAGTGTTACTGTATAAAGAAAAGGTTCTACATAAAATTGTAGTTCTTTTGTGTGTTCTGTTATACACAACTTATAATGAGCTTGCTCCACAAAATTAAACATGTCTTCACAACTATAGCAAATGTATACCCGATTATCATCTAAAGCATGCCAGATGCCTGTGGATGAATGAATAAAGCAAAAATAATGAATAGAATGTGTGCTCTAGCCATCATGAACAAGAACACCATAAAGAGTGTACTTAAAATTTCCCTCCTGTGATTGATTAATAGACAGAGAAACTAGAATATCATTCAAATGTGAAAAATTTATTAAAAAACCAATAGATATTACAAAAACTATATTATTAGATTCCACTAAAAATGTGGTCCACTGGCAAATAATATTGTAAGGGCTACTTACATGTGAACTGCTAACAAATGGTTTGAGATCCAACGTACAACCAAATTCTATTTTTTTTGTTAATTTTTCCTCCAGATCCAACTACACTAAAGCACTTGAGATGAATTGCAAGAACATGTGGTGCTTTATCAATTTTGAGTTGTTTTAGAGCCTTCACTTTTACTTTGCATTGTTCACATTGATATCTTTTCACACCCCCATCTAACTGCTCCACTGCTGTGTAATGGGATAATGCTTTCAACAAGGAATCTGCTCGAATGATCTCTAGGCTCAAATCTAAGAAAGGATCAAATTTATTTGAGAAATAAGAACATTGTGTGCACTTCACCTACAAGCCAGGTTGAAGCAATTGTTAATGAATAAAATACTTTTATAAGACTATAACCTAGAGTTCCCAACATAAAAATAATTTTGAAAGGTTTAAGTGACTCAAAAGATCCCATTTCTGAAATGAACAGTAAATCCTAGAGGTGTTTATAAGCCCCTTTATTCCCTCACTAATATTTAAAAAGATGATGTTTAGATATGAATAACTTCTTCTGATATCTTCTTACATTCACTCATCCTTGTTAACAAAGTATGGAAAATTTTGAAAATATAAACAACTAAAAATCACAACCTGACTTATGAGTTGGTCACCAAATATTTTATGTACTATACTCTTCTAATAAGCAACAGGTGATTCAATTAAACAATATAGATAAATATACGCATACTGGTGAAAGACAAAAGCTAGACAACAACAGAATAAAGTACGCTATGTAACGCAACTGTTAAAAGTATTACATATGGCATTCTCACTAAGAATAATAATAAACAAATGTAAAAAAACCATAGGAGGCAGTGCAACTTCAATTTTAAACCACATAACCTAGATTGTCAAATAGGCTTGCATGTGACATCTGGTATAACAATGTATACATTGAGAAAAATGAAGCATCTCTCATCATACAAGGCTGAACTCTTTATGAAGAAAAATATTAAAAAAATGAATTATATTATGTACCGAATGATCAATCAAGATTCTATGAACAAAGAGGCATCTTTAAAAACCATGAGAAAAGTAAATAAATAGCTACAAATGCAAAAAAATAAAGAGTACGTACAAAAATAACTCAAGAGAACAAAAAGATAACAAGACACTACAACAAAATACAATCTTAACTACAAAGACCATAGCCATTCCATTTGCACACATTGACACAGTGTAGCAAACATGTAATTAGAATGCAATTACTTGGTTTTAAAATGGGAAAATTTTGGCATAAGCTCTAGGAACTAATAAAATCATATAATAGATTAAAAAACTATGTTTCCAATATAGGTTTGGGAATGGGTACAAGATGTGAGTCTATTGGTACATAAATTTTTTCCCCCTACATGCAATATGCTTGGGTACTATGTGGTTGTACATACCAATATTTAAACTAAAGAAATATACAGAATTATAAAACTAAATACAATCTATAGTAGATACTTCATCATTGATCAATGACATATGCCAAAATGGTAGTGATAAAGATAAATGACAATTCATAGTTCAGACTTTCAATATTATGTCATATGCTATTTATCAACTGCCCTTCAAAATGTCAAAATGAGAAAAGAGAGTGAAGAGAGCACAAAAAGTCTTGTATTGAGCTACTTGGTGCTTCTAGAGGCATTTTAGGGGTATTGTGTGCAAAAAAAGGGTTAAAATATAGCTTATTTTGTTACTCTTTGGCGCTCAATGCCTTTGGCTACCCTAAGTATGCCTAGGTGAATAGCCCAAGCATACCCATGCATACCCCTAAGAAAACCCATATCTAAATATCCACAGCCAAGGGTGCAAGAAGTGTTAAGGGTGTAACGAATACCTTGGAATAAAAACAAAACAAAAAATGATTCTCTTATTCCATGCCAAATATAGTGTGTACACTTTATAAACATAGTGTCATGAGCCCTGCTAGCTTACACTCAACTATATTGAACAATGAATTTTCTATGTATTGAAAGTTTTATGTTTTTTCTATGTTTTTTTGAATATATGATTTTTTCCTTTGTTCAAAATATGAAATATATAGCAATGCATGGGAGTTGAAAGTGCAAATCCTTCCTTCTATATTTTATTGTGCAAATTAAGACAACAATGACAACTGTATACAATGCAGTATGCACACACTGAAATTTCAAATTGCAAAAACCTGGTTATGCTAGCATGCAACATTGGGGTTCAATAATGACAAAATTCTCATAATAAATCTGCCTAGCAATGATAAGAACTCTTTAGCAAATGAAATGCAGGTCTGAAATTGAGATCACTGACCTTCTTTGCACCCATGATTGCCTCTATAAAAAGTGTCAAATAATCAAAATTGACTTTTTTTTTCTTGGTATGTAATGCTTACAAAAAAATGTTCCATTTCCTCTTTAAAAAAAATTGAATAAAGCATGTAGAGTATAAAATTTTCATGGAAGAAAGAGCCCACCAAAAATTCAAGTTGCTTAGGGTGCCGCAAGCGATGATGGGTGCCCAATTCATCTGCCATTTCTCTTCCCAAATCACGAACATGATCATGCATTCTAAATTGAAGCTTGTCGCCATATTCCTCATCATTTTGGTCATGAATTTGGCACTCAACCATTTCAGCTTATCTTTGAGGGTTTGAATTGCATGCTCTACCCTCCAACCAAAAGCCTCCCATATTCTCATGGCCATACACTTCTCTTTGCTCCCAGATCCACCCATTCCAAAGATACCAATTATCTTAACTCTATTCTCCTCCTCCTGTCTGCAATGCTATTCAGAATCTTCTACAATTTCATCTAACCCCACAAGATGTTTTGCTAAATCTAAAGATCTTTCCTTTTGTAGCTCTTTTAGCACAGTGGACACTATATTCTTAAGCAGCAGCTCCTGATTACTAAGAAATTACAAGAATTTTGATTAGAAAGATGTTATGCTCTTGTAAGCTGAAATTCCACATTCTAAGTTTTATTTAGGTACGTTCTGTAAGCTAAAATCTTATGTTCAAATTTTTTATTTGATTAGATTGTTCATTTAGAATTGCAAATTGCATATATTAAATTTTGATTTAGATATGTTCTGTAAGCTAAAATCCTATGTTCAAAGTTATGATTTGTCTAGATTGGTCATTTAGAATTATAATATTCCTTATTTAAAAGTACAATTTTAGATGAATCATTTAAACTAATTGAAACAAACTTACACATAACATTCAAGATATGATTTATTTAGATGGTTCATCTGAAATTACAATAGCTTATCCAATAAAATCTAACTTACCCAATAAAGCCCCTCTATAAATAAATATTTTGGCAAGCCATTTAAACAGCTTGAAACCTAAAGTATGCTACACAAGCCAAAATTTTATGCTCTGAGTTTAAAATCAAGTAAGAAACACTTCTTCATGGAAAACACACAAACAAAGTCTTACGGATAGTGTTTGTTGAATTCATATCCAGTGATGAATGAGACAAAGTGAAGGGCTTCCTTCCACTCTTGAAGCTTGTCTAGGTACCTGCCCTTCTTTTCATATTCAGAAAATGCATTTGCATAGACTCCATTTTGGATGTGACAGAGATCAGCAGGAGCAACATCATAAAACACTGGTATAATTAGAGACTTAGTTTGTGACATGAGAGATAGCTTAGCCAAAAACCAAGGAGAATTTGCATAACCTTTGGAGAATATGGCAATTTGAACTAAAGCAGAGCTAATAGCATTCCAAAGGGTAGAAGGAAATAAGTCTCCAAAATCCATCTCTCTTGAATCAAGAAAAACTAGAACTCCCATACCTTGAAGAATATTGTAAATTGGTAGAGCCAAAATTTTTTTCACATCAGGACCCATGTCATTATTAGTATCTTATTGAGCTTCACTTTGTTTCGAGAATAGTTTAATATTCTCTACTAAACAGGGCCAACCACGTGAAGGTGGAAGCTCATTTGGCCCCACTCCCCTCCCCCTAACATCACTCTACATTCCCTGTTAGCATCTAACATTCATTCTTTCTTTCAACCATTAATAAAATGTAACATTCAATCAATATCACATGATAACATTCATTAACACATTAGATTCGTTAATATGCAACATTCATCAATATTCTGCATTAACACATAATTCATGAACATTCATTAGCACATAATTAAATTCATTGAGACATAAAATTCAATCATTATCAATTAAGGTATGTAGATGAAAATCATTTCTTTTTTTTATTTCTATTTCTTTTTTCTAAGTAAGCTCTAAGAGGAGCATCAGTGTCATCATCAATTCCCCCCTCATTAGTTGTTCTGTTCTCTTTTCTTGTTGATCTCAAATTCCTATGTTGTTGCAAAGGGGGGTCCTCTGCAATAACAAATAAAAGAGTTAAATTAAAAATAATTTATTATAATTGTTACAAGTATTTAATTATTTTAAATAGCATAACTGTGGCGCTCTTTACCTAATTTGACCACATCATTTTGTCTGGACTCAATGTCAACACGCTCATGAACATCGACCCCTCAATCCTCTACAACTGCTATACAAAATGTTATGTTTATCCAAACACAAATTGCAACTACATATAAAAAATTTAATAGCAAATGTATACCTCCACCACTGGGATGCACATCATGTGAACCTTCAGCATCTACAGATTGTGTAGAAGGATTGTTAGGTTGCATTCCAACATCCTATGCATTGTTATCATTGCTTGCTTAAAATAGATATACTCACTTTATATTGGAACTTAACATCAAATAGACTAATTGGTAAAGTATTCAATTTGAAATAAATTTCATTTAGCTTATTTACCTATGGCTCAGATGCATCATTACTAGAACCTTCCACACTGATTTTAGCTCATAGCCATTCAGCCATGGCTCTATAGCCTTATTGGAAGCCAATTCTCTTATCCTCTTCTATGAGGCATCTCTTGAACTCTGAGCCCTGCATTTTTGCATGGTAAGGTGAATTTACTTGCATTTTTTCATCAACCAATGGAGGGTAGTTAAAATATCAAAAGGAAATGGTAAATAGTTAGCAGGATTTCCAACCCTTGTTACACCTTATTTTGGTCATGTTGAAGTTTTTATAAACTATCTTTGGTGTTTGGGAGTCCTAGAGGATCCAATTGCACTCTTGGTTGGGTGTGTAGAATAAAGGTCAAGTGCTACAATTTGCCCTATGACTGGTAACAACAATTTTTCCTTAGACTTGATTTATTTTGGGTTGTGTTGCTATTTGTTTTGGTTTCCATTTATGTTAGAGGGTTGGAGTTGTCCAAAACACTTGGTGTCAAGGTTGGGTGTATGAGGCCTTGAATGGTACAAGGGAGAAGTAACTAGTATGCAACCTTATGTGATGAGTTGGGTCCATGAATTAAAGGAGCAATTGTAATAGCAAATTAGTTCCTTGTTTGAAGGTGAATCAAGCCTTGAATGTTCTTGTGGAGAACAGAGGATTGGGGTGATAACTTGAATTGCTTAGTTGTTCCAAGGTGCTAGGAGTTTTTTGGTGCTTCCAAAGTGTGTTACTCTGCATCATATATTGGTGTGGAGGAACACTGAGATCCAAGTTGAGGATCAAGAGCATAGACAAGCTAGTCTATCCTAGCATTTCCCATCACATTATATAAAAAATTTGATACAATTTTTCATTTACTAATACTTACTACTCTTGCTTGAAGTTTTGAAAAACCACCAGAGCCGAGCTTTTGTGTCCCGTGCTTTTCTAGTCTTGCCTTTGTTTCCTTTGATGTGTTAGGCAATCTATGAAAATTTTTAAATATGTTAGATATTATAAATATAGAGGTTAATTAGTACATAATTAGATTCTCAATAGTATCACATACCTTGTTGTACTCTCCACTGGTGTAATATTATTTTTCTTGTCAGCTTTATACTTTCCATCCAAAATCAGAACCTGCCACTCAACCTTAGGAACATAGGGCGGACGCTCGTACCTGGGGTTATCCCGTAAATTTTTTCTGTACTGGTCCCTAATATACTTCAAACATAAACCAAATTTTTCAAGGAGCTTGTTTCTCTCGAATTCACAAGGTCCAAAGAGTTGGGTCATGCTCTCTATAAGATCATCCTTCAATGATTTGTCTTGGTTATTCCACCTTTTAAGTAAAAAAAAGAACATGTTAGACTCATAAATGAAGTGAAGCTACCTTTAATATAGTTCAATAAATTGATGAAAAGGAAAACTATTCTAGCAATGATATGAAATCAAAATAGTGGTTTGGGGTTTTAGTTAGGATATGATGTTCCACCAGGTACGCAGGGTGGGCCCGAATATTTGCAAACACTCATCACCAAGTTTTCTCCAAAAAATATCATTCCCTACAAAAAAATCATGGGATCATTAGTCGATGAAGAGTGATCAAAAACTAAATTAATATTATATCACTATAGAATAATAATATCTTTAAAGTACCTGGAACTTTGGCTACTTTTAATGGAATGCCTTCATCGTTGCTGACGATCAATATGACATCCTTCACCATTCCTGTACTAGGAACATAGGAACATCCAGGAAATGATGCTACAGCTCCTATTGAAAAAAGTTTCATAAGTTTCATAAGTCTTTGTCACGAAGTATAAAAGAACAAATGATAATTGATGTTAAAAAGTTGTAAAAAAAAAAACTATTTGTTGCTATTATAAGAGAGAAAAGGAGGGATTTGTGTACCAGTAGATGGTGTAATAGTCGATGCTTGTAAGCTGCGTGTTGTCAACTTAGTAGTCAAAAAGAGATTTGTGGTTGTCCTAGATGGAGGTGGCATCTTCATAGGATTCAATTGATTTGAAGCTGAAGAATAAAATTGTTAGAGCATGTATAAATATAGAACGTGTGGACTAGCATGGATAAGATTATTAGAGCATTAAAAAAAAGGATTGTTCGAGCATGTATTGTCAATGATTATGATGATTCCTATATATATTCGGTAGAAAACACAAGTGGGGAATGGAACATGCGATCTACCTAAACCACCTATAGCACCCTCATCATGGGAACGGGGCTCAAAATCATGCAAAAAACTCTGTAAAGACAACGCATCCATATTTTAATTAATGCCATAAAAGAGCATAACATAAAAACCATTATTGAACTCTTGTTATAATTAAAAATTTCATTAATACTTACTTTTAAGGTTTTAGAGGTGTGCAACAATTTAGATCCCCTATCTTTTATTTCCTAAGTAGTAGGCTTTATGGTTGCCAAACATATAAACCATGATAATCATCTCATCATCAAGTGATTTCATATGTATATAAATTGTTAAAATGATATAATGAACAACTTACTAGTGGATGATAGTCATGCCCCCCTTCAATGTGACCATTCTCCCTACAATGTCTCTTTATTCCTAATACATTTAACCCAATCACTTTTTATAATATTCAGTCAATTGCTCTAGGCAAATTTGTGGATAAGATTATTTGTAATACTTTGACCAACTGCCTAAAGTTCTTATTTCAAGAGACCTTACAACATTAAGCCACTAAAAGAAATTTCAAAACATATAAGCTAAAAGTCTAGTTAAAATATACATTAGATTAAAAAATATACAATTTTCATACTTGAGCGCGCGGCTATAACTCGTGCAACGACCTTCTTGCTTAGCTGTAGAAGCTCTCCAGCAATCAAATTATACAAGCTACAAGGCCTAACAGCAATTTCAAAAAATATAAGCTACAAGGCAAGACATATTACATGACATGGCAAAAGAGACAAAATTTACAAGCTTTAGCAAGACATATTAAATGACATCATAGTGCTAGAGAGATCAAAATTATATGAGTCAAACATAGTCATGAAAAAGCACATAAATTATCTGGTTATTGATTTGTTGACATATTGTTGTTGATAATGCTTTGTTATTATCTGGTTCAAAGATTTGATATATACGTATTGTTGCTGTTTAAATGCTATTTAAATGCATATATTTAATTACATTATTATTATGATGGTTTAAATGGTGATCAGATATGAAAGGGTCAATGTCCTAACATTTGAATATATAAGAATGATTACGCTGTCCAAATGCCCCTTTAGTGGTTTTAATTTTTGGATTATTTGCACAGGCACTTTGGCTATTTTATATGTATTTATTATTTAATGTCCACTTCCAAGTGATCTTTAGTAAAGAAGAAATATCTAGCCTTTTCCATTCCCTAAGGCTAGAAAAGGGAATGAGTGAATAATAAAATATTAGCCCAAAAAGCTAAAGTCTATTTGCAATATATTTAATTTAGCCAATAGGCTATTTGTGAAAGCTTTCCTCCCGAAATTTAAATAGTTAACGAAAAAATTTTCAGTATGCCGAAATTTCTCAATTTTTAAATTTTTTGGTTGCTAAATCGATTAAATTTAATGCACGGTTAAACTTGAGTAAGTCTTTTGTCTACTACATGCATTATTAATATTATAATTAATACTATAATTTTTCTCTATGTAGACAAGAGTCCACCATAAGATGACCAAAGTTCTCCTATCGGCAAACTCATTGCATGCACAAAAGCATGCAACTACTAGTTATTCATTATGTCTAATAATGAGGCCATAGTAATTAATAATTATATAATTGAACCTTGGGAATTATGCCTAGTTGCCATTCTGAATAATCGAGAAGAATTTACACTTTTTGGAAAGGATGGGGTTATTATAAGAAATGTTGATGCCTTAAAAAACTTATTCATTGATCATTAATGTTATTTTCTCTTCACCAATAATTGAGTTCTTTGCGATTTTCAGTCCGTCACAGAACAAAACTCGTGTGAGCTGCCTGGATGTAGCCCTAGTAGCCGCAGAATTTAAAGGGCAGTGAATTATGCCAGGAGAGACCCAAACAACCTTCCCAAGGTGAAAGTCTAAATTTTATAGAAGGGTTTAAGGATGTCTGCTAATTGCTGGAGTCTTCCTGAAGGAAAGTGCTACACCCTCAATCTGCCATATTGTTCACAATGCAGCCCAAAATCAGTCTGTTTTCTTACAGCAATGATTCACAACACCATCAGCCCTTAATAGCAATCACCTTCATCAGGGTGTGCTGATATAAACAAAGCTTTTATGAACTAAGAATTTAATTGTTACTAGATGCCTATTTGTATTAGTGCTTAAGGAAGAAGTTGGATTTGATCAGCATTTATATTGAAACAAAATCTTCATTATCTATGATAAGAAATTAATTTCCAATTGTCTATAGAACAAATCATTGATTAAAAATTGTTTAATTGGTGCGTAGCTACACTTAATGTGTGTTGTAGTGATGGTAGGTACCTGACATCAACTCCAACTAGCTTCACAAGTCTACCTGTATCTATATCCCCGACAGTGGTTAGAGGAGATAGTCACATTGGCCCTTCATAATCTATAGCTATTATCGTTTTTGTTTGGGTCAATGTATCTTTGTTTAACTAATTGCACCTCTGATTACTGTATATAGGTAAAGTCCAGATCAGTTTTATTAATTTATAAAACTAGTTTTAGGCCATGAATGGCATTATATTAACATTGGATTTTGTGCATTGTGATATGTTATCCCCATGTGGAGCATTGGGTATAATTGTTGTGGAATTTTCATTTCAGGTGCATTGGGATTTGAACTCTTGGTATATGATTGGAAATTTGTCATTTTCAAGTTATATTCTTTGTGGTAATACACTTAAACTTTACATGTGCTATTATATGGCTATGTGATGTGAAATGTACTTTGGATAACTTAGGGATTCATACTCTTGGCTGAGATGCCAACTGAGTATGCTTGTTGCACATTGCCTTTGCTTGTAAAAGGGGATCTATGTGATGCTGTGGATATTGTGATTTGGTATATTAATATATTGGGATATTTCTTGGTAATGTGAGATCTTATTGAGATCCACCCTCTTGGCATGTTGGCCAATAGAGTCATGTTATTATATTGTGTGATCATCTTGGGACCTGCACTCTTGGTGAAGACTAATCAAGTCTTTTGAGTTTATATTGTTACCTTCTCTGAAAAGTTTAAGCCATAGGATTAGGTGCTTTGACTAGGTATGGAAAAAAAAAAAAAGAATCCATGAGCACGTTAGCATTTTCACAAGGCTATGATTACTTGTGAGGGTAGCTGTACGATTGAATCTACGAGCATGTCATGGGCAATTTCTCTAAGCTGTGGGTGACTTGTGAGGATAGTACGCATAATAGAATCCCCAAGCATGCCATACGTGCTTTTACAAGGCTATGGGTGACTTTCTGAGGGCAGTATGCATAATAGAATCCCCGAGCACACCATAAGCAGTTTCTCAAGGCTATGGCTGAATTATGAGGGTAGTTTCACAATTAAATCCCCAAGAATACCAAGAGTGCTACCTCAAGGCAATGGGTGACTTGTGCGGTTAGTTTCACAATTAAATCCATGATCATAATACCATGAGAACTTCCTTAAGGTAATGGGTGACTTGTGAGGATAGTTGACACATGTATGGGCATGTGATGACATTCCCTATGCACTGTACTCAACCACCGAAGTCCTAGTTGTATGAATAGCACCTCTTGGGTATTGGTTGATTGAGTGTGTTTAGATATTGCATTGTGGTCATTGCTTCATGTTGTATTGCTCCATGTTTTCTCTTAAATAAGCCTATGATTTATTTGCACTCTATATACATTGATTGGTGTGAGTATGCTTATACCTCCTTGTATGCCTTCTGTTCTTGTTTGGGCTATGTGACTATCTCCACAAGCATAGTGAGGCAAACCTGAGAGTACCACATGATTGAGTGGTGTGACAAGGCATTGTTGGGGACCAGTGTAAAAGTATTAAATTGGATTTAGTGGCACCTACATGAGTTCCTTCTGCACCTCTCTCTCTCTCTCTCTTCCAATTTTAGTAAGAGTCATGCATGTATTCATGGATATTGTAATGTAGCAAATTGATGTATATGTATGTTGTTATACTCAAGTGATTTGGCCTTGACAATCATGTTATTGGACCCTAACTAAAGAGGATGTTATGTATTCAGCCATATGTTGGAGTTAGCACAGTCTTGGGTAAATATTAACTCAGCTTGTGGGCAAGTTTGCTAGATTAATGTCTCCACCAATATTTCAACACATACATTAATCAGTGCCTCCAACTAGTAATTGGCACCTTCATCCCTACTATTTTGATAATAGGCCATTTGTGTCAGGCAAAATAATGGAATGTGGGAATTTATTTACAATTGTCTAGTAGAGTGTTAGGTGACCCTTGGAAGTGTGTCAAGACTTCTACTTGTGCACAAGCACAAAGTGATAGTGATTTTTTCTTCATTTTTGTTCATGTTGTTAGCATTGTTGTCCTAATTTAAGTGTGTAATGATGCAATTGCTTTAACAAAATCCCCTGCATGTTTTACGCTTAGTTCCAAGGGTTCCTTGGTAGGGCACTACATAGCCAGTACAACCAAAATACTTTCAAATAGAAACTATTTAGTAACCAGGATAGAAAATTCTTCTAATAGAGAACACTACATAGAACTAGATCTAAGACACTATCATGCATAGAACTGAATGTTATGGTTGTGATCTTCTTTTTAAATCTATGCAGCACAAAACATTATACTTATGTGTATAGATGCACTTCTTGGATGTGATCCAAAGCTCGTATGTTATCAAGTGTGTCCAATGATGGGGAGAGAGCTCCGTGCAAGCAGAAGATTTGTAATGAAACAAAAGAAAAGAAAATTTTCTTATAGTAAGAACAAATTTGTTGTGTTGCATAGCGTACCAACAAAATAGTGTATAATATCTTTGTCTTTACCTGGCTTTCAATAAGGGCTGTCAGTGGCAAGTAATCAAAGAGATCTATAAAATACTTCCATACATTTGCATTTCCATATTTTCTTAGACCTTCATCGTAAAATCCATACCTGAAATTGCAAGAAAACAAAATAATTCTTGAACGCAGTCGAAAAATTAAGATAGATTAACAAATTTTGGTCACCTTTCTAATCTCCCCATTTAGATACTAATATTTTGCCTCCCATAATTTAGATATAGCCTCAAATGGAAAATAATGTACGTGTTTGCTTCAAGCATGAGCATGAATGTCTTCTGACCTTAACTCCAATAAGCTACGTGGCTTTAAACTCTTCTCACATTGATGCCCTGTGCGGCACAAAAATTTGCCAGCTTCTAAGCCAAAGATCTTTCTTAAAAAACAAAGATTCGATCTGATTCGCAAAAGCCCTTAAAACTACCAATGTCTGAAGATGTGAGGCATGGATTTCATTGATCACAAAATAATAATAATAATGATTGGAGAAAAAAGGATTCTAAGAGTAATGGGTTTGTTTCTTTTGCACCTTGTCGTCATCCTCCTTTGAATGTTGCCTTGGCCCTTTCGCCATAGAGATCCCTATGTCGATTTCAAATGAGCAACGTTTTTTGGTTTTTTTTTTCTCTTCTATCCCGTTAGCGTCGCAATTGTGATGTTTTTGGGTTATAATTGAAAAAAAAGGCCAAAAATTCACATAACATTTTCTGCCATCACAATTCCACTCCATATGTATTAGAGTTAGCGTTGCAATTGCGACGTCGTCGGGTTAAAATTGAAAAAAAAAAGCCAAAAAAACATTACATTTGCCTACCATCGCAAATTGACCCCTAATGTATTAGTGAATACTGCCACAAGAAGCAATTATCGCATCACACAATATTAAATCCCTAACCCTAAGTCATTTTATACAAGTATTTTTTTTGCTTTAGAGTTAAAATTAGTTACAATGTGGCAACCTAGGAATTATGGAGTATGTACAGTACTTCCTTGATCAATCACCACAAACTAACATTTTCAACTTATTAATTATTTGGTTTAGCTTGTCTCCCTCTTCTTTTCTATCTCACTAGATTGTGGGTGATGTATGTGTCAAAGACTCTCTTAATTATATTGAACACACCAAATGCATGTTAATGCCAATTAAACTACCATTGGCATTGATAAACTTGAAAAAACATAATTTGTTACTCTATGTTTTCTTCTAATCCAATGGACAACCTTGAAAGTGATTTTGAGAATTGGTGGCTTCTTTATAAGATAGAATTTGGAAGTACCATTTTGGGAGGAGATCTATATGTAACTTTTCCTATGATTCTGAAGGTTCAATAGTGTGAACTCTATCTATCTTCTTTTCTATGAGAGATAAATTTGGTTCATGTTGATTTAATGTATTTAATAATTTATTAGATAAGTGCTTTTGATACATAAATAGTTAGAGAATCGATTAATCTATGACAAACTCCATCAAAATTCTTTTAACACATGTACTTTAGGAATTGTTTCCCAAAGACCAACTAGCCTATCCTCACTAATGGTTAATATACTAAAGTTTCAATTCAACATGATGGTCTCAAGCCTCCTACATCAAGTAGTTTCAACTGTAACATCCCAAAAGATTACAGAGAAATGAGGTTGTCAAAGGTGCTTGTTGCTATAAATTAGGGACACAAGCCCATGATTCTCCCTTATAATTAAAAATCTAGTATCAATCTAAGGGTTAGATAAAAGGGAAGGTAACATAATTATCACCATCTACATCTTAGATCTTAGCTTCTTACAATATGGACCATACTACAAGTAGTAAAAATAGATGTCTTTTATCTCTATCATGTGAAACCAAGAAACAAACATGACCATTACGCTACTTCCTTCATGTATCTTCAACAACCAACAATTATCTCCCTTGTCTAACTTTATAAAATGAGTTCCAATTTCATCCATTTTTTCCCTTAGATGACTTTAGGAGAATTATGTTGATAACACAAAATATATGCACCAAGAATCACTAACAAAGTGAGCAATATAAAAACAAATAGATTAAGAAAGAAACTATCTATCACACCTCAATATAGGGTTTAGGGGAAATCCACACTTTCAAATACTTTGAAAATGCAATATTTGCAATTTTCTTTTGGTGATTTTGGATTATTTTGCACAATTAACAAGGTAGATTTTTAAAAATATAAAAAGAATAGAATTAGAGATCATTTAAATTAAGGAAAAGAAGGTAATAAATTTCTTTATGATTATGTATTCACTAGCTTAACCTCAGGTATTGCATTGCAAAATTGTCGAATCTTCTAGGTCAATAGTGATTATGTTATTAACATGGGGGTTAAAAGCCAAAATAGTGACTTTAAAAGGTGCCATGAAAACTAGGGCAAACAGAATTAAATCACTCATTAGTGTCCCACAAAGCCTATGCTAATATCTCTCAAAATTGAACACACAACACTTATGTTTGTAAGAAATAACCATTAAAAGATTATTTTCAACTATATTATATAGAAGTTACAAATACAAAGATATTTGTTAACAAATAAATCATAATTGGAATGTCATCATGATCATATTGGATGAATTTCCTAAAAGAATAAGAGATCACGTTCTTAAACAACTTTGATTGCATTCATCATAAGAATACCACAAGTGACTACTAGTTGTTGACTCTAGATTATACCCCTAAGGTCTTAGTTGCTCTACAAACAATCTATATACATGTAGTTCTTTTTTAAATTAAAGAACATTACCTTTCCATCTTTTTGTAGTGCATTTTATGCCATTACCATAGGAAAATCACTGAATATAATGCACATGAAGTAAGGCACTATCAAATTACTAAACTCTCAAATGCCACCAAAACTATCGTTAACAAATAAAACTTAATTAATGTGCAACTTTTACAATATTCTTGATGCAAAACATGAAATCTTACCTTCATTGCATGCATTCTAGCAAGTAACTTGAGAGACTTCATTTTACTAGATTAGTAATTTGCCAAAATTTCAATTCTTTTCGTTGCATATGGAATCATCTATAAGCCTTATTTTTATGGGCAGAAAAATAGATTTATGGACTTTTCACCTTAAAGGCCAAGTTGCATTTTGGACCTCAACTAGCATGTTGGAAATCTAGATTATTGTAAAATATCAAATATAATGAATCTTTGTGCAATGGAAAAATGTCACATTTTTGGAGGTGTTGTACATAATTCCAGCATTCATTAAGTCTTCTTTGTATCACCTTTGGTGTCATAAATAGTTGTCACAGTTATTCCTTATGACTGGTAAACAATTAGCTCATACAAAACTAAGTTAAATGTCAACCAAAATTATATTATATTATTTAAACTATCTCATGTATTTTTTACACATCCATACAACACACTCTTATGATTTTCATTTGACTTAATAGTTAGCATTCCCTAACAAGAATTATGAACAAAGTCATTTGAACGTTTTCAATAAAATAACTTTTTATGACAAATTTCCAATATGAAAATTTGCCAAGCTTCCCAAGGAGGTTCTTAGACTAGTATAGCTATGAATTTTAACTATTAATTATTTTTTAAAGAATTCATAAAATATAAATATGTTCATCCATCAAATGCTTATTTATCAATTTCATTTTTAAAAGTTACTTTTTAAAAGAGGATTTTTTGAAATGTAAATAAATTCTTTGGAGCTGCATGAGAAAGAGTCTCACTAAAAAAGTGCATGCATAGAGGAAGGCTAAATTAATCTAGGAGATTCATTTTTCAGTATGCATTCTTTGTTTCATTGATTTTTTAGCTTATAAGAGCCCATCTCAAATTTTCCTCTTGTTCCTTGTTACACTTGAGGAGGAGATAAAAGATGATCTTAAGACAACTTGCAAAGGCTCTTTGGTACCTTTTTATATAGTGAGATATGCTTTGTAGCATCTTCTTCTATAATGGTTTTGAGACAACTTGCAAAGGCTTTTTTGAATGAATATATGCATGGGAGCAAGATAAATAGATGGTTTCTTTTCAAGACCTTTTTTTATGGAGATACATAATAGAATACTTTATGTTCAAATTATATCTTTTTGTTTGGCATAACTAATTTTATTGGTAAAAATTTGGGACTTTTAAGGAGAGGTTATAAGTTTGAATTTTTTAGAGGCTATAATATTTATGCTTCGTAATGAAGAAAAACTGGTTACCTCCTAAGGAGTAGTTAACATGAATTTAATAGCACCTTCTTCTCTCATAGTTAGAACTAGACTATATTCTCACATTGATTTATCAAACCTTTATGTAAATTATCTTAGATTAGTTGTTTGTACAACATTAGTAGATAGATTTTCACAAATTTGTGAGAATAAAAGATTCTAGACTAGGGTGTGTAACACCACAATCCTCTTGGTTTGAGATGAAGAGAAATTGTTTAGAATCCCTTTATAAAAAATTTGTTCTTTGTAGTTAGTTTGGTACTTGGGTGAACCAAGAGGCCTAGCCAAAATATTCTACTCTTTTGGGATTTTCTTTTAGCAATAGTTGGGCATTTGTATCCTTATTCCAGATTAGTACTTTCTAGTACTTATAGAGTTATATGTTTGTTAGGTTAAGTTGTTTATATGCTTCTTACATGCATGAGGACCTAGTTATTGAATAAACTGATAACACAATATTTTACCATCAAGGAACATAATCTAAAGGAAATTTCTTGAGTCTCTTTGGGTAAGAGTAAGTTAAGTGTAACCACCTCTTTGCAGGTCATATTCTAATGTTTGCCGGCTCAAATTGATTTGATAACTAGAATTGACCATAAAAAAAAGTATAATAGAAGCTAGTTTAGTGTAACGCCCCGCCAAGGGACCCAAAAGAATTAACCTAAAGTTTCACTAAGTTTGCTAAACATTTTTTTTTTTTTTTTTAAGTAAGAATGTATAACATACACATCAAACACATAGTAGCGGAAGCAATAACATGTAATCATCAATAACCATACTTTGCAAGTTACATTTCTTAAGGATCCCAAGACGTTGTGTCACGTTTAAATTTAACTAGTTCTAAGTCTAACAACTATCACATACATATGAAAGAATAATCAGAAAGTCCCATGTCCATAATATACATTTGATCCGAATGCCTCTTGGCAAATCAATTCGGAATGCTCAATCATCCACTGTACAAGTCACAGGGTATGAAAGGCTTAAAAGAATATACATATGTAAAGATAAAGATACGACATCCTCAAATTCATGATACAAAGTACCATAAAAATATATGAAACTATTCACCATACATGATACATCCATACATCCATAATGATAAAACATCTATCATAAAATCTAACCATCCATCATAATAATCCAAGAACATAGTGAAGGTAAATGCCAATCACGAAAACTCCAGCCACGGTGACCACGGAACGGATCTCAATGGTAAGAGTAAAAGCACTACCACCCGACCGTGTGGAACCTAAATGGTCCACTCCCACCGCACTGAGGAGATAGTCTCAAGTCCCAAATAGGATAACAAAACCTATAATCATAAATACTCTCTAAGTCCAGGAAATCCTATAAGTATGCTAACTCAAGGGTTCCTAAAAAGATCGACATCTAAATCCCAGAGGTACCACAAGACACGTAGGAAACCTAATATGCAAGCGGGAAAGTGTCATCGCAAAAGTCATGTAGAAGTTACTGGAGCAATCCCTTAGGAATCGCGAGTCCCTAATGATCCCTGCGGCCATTAGTATCCTCTCGTACTGATGAGGCATACTATGGAATGCAAGGTCATAACCAAGCGTTCTCTCTACCCCATCCTAGTCTGTACTAGCACTCAAGGCATGGGAGAGAACATACCATTATCTTATTAGGTTCATTTTCCCTTATTTAGTGTAAATGTTTTCACTTATTAAAACAACTTACAATGGGTTACTCCAGGAAGCCTCTTAGGGCCCCGATCCCCATTGCAAGCCACTTCCCAACACTACACATAGATAACCTACCCTAGGCTCATGAAATCATAAATCAAAGAATCATAATAAAACCACCTCAGTCCTATACAAGCAACTGAAAAGACATCATAAAAGATAAGCCACAAAACTACATCAGTTCTTCATGAGCAACAGATAAGCACCAAATAATAATCATATGACCACGACAGTTCTCTATCAGCCACTGAAGGCATCAATGATAAATCACAAAATCCAATGGTTCTCCAATGAGCAACCAGAAAGTATCCCAATAGTAAATTACAATACTGATCGAAGACTCCAAAATGGTCAAGTCAAAACATGACATCATCAAGAACATAACAAACACTTCAGTCCTCTCAAGCGACTGAAAAGAAATCCAAGTATAACTGATCGAGACTCAAAAATGGTTATCAAATATAACTGATCGAGACTTGAAAATGGTTAAGTTAGGTATCTCAAATACATACACCTCAGCTTCACACAAGGAAACTAGAAAGCAATAACAAACAGTAAATACATTCATCATAGAGCATACTATCACATTACCTTGGTTGGTTTGAAAAGATCGAGAACAAATCATCATAACATCACATTCACAACCCCGAGCCTCTGGGGACAACCTAAACTGGTCAACGCTAAACCAACCCCATAACACTCAAAAGACAAAGAAAACATCAAAGTCTCAGAGATTGGATTTGAAAGTATATTATTGAGCTAAGGTAAGGTTTATGTTTCAGTTTAATGTCGAATTTCAAGTAACTAAGTTTTCATAATTACCCCTTACGATTAACCCATTTCTATAATAACTTCCATTAAATCAATAATCCAAATCTATAATTTAGTCAAATAATATTCATTATTAATTAACTTAATTAAACTGATTTTAATTAAATTAATCAATAATTGCTTGTTCTACTTACTTATTTTAATCTATTTATTAATTGTTAATTTATTAAAATTTAACCAAAATTATTAATAAATTTATATTAACAAACTATGTTAAATGTATTAATATTTAATTATTAAATATTAATAAAGATAAAAATATTTAATAAGTAAATATCTATTAATTAATATATATATATAAAAATTTTATTAATTAAAATTTTTAAAATAATAATAAAATTTTGTTTATTTTTTATTATTATTATTTTTTAATAAATAATAAAAATTATAATAAAACAAAAATCGAATTAATTAACACCCTTCCATATACATTTAAAGCTCGTCGGCTCTGCCACAGGCCTGCGACGGCAAGTACGTTGTACCTGCCGTCGCAGTACCTGCGACGCAGGTACTGTCGACCGTCGACAGTGGGGGTGGGTATGGGTGATTCCCTCCCCCCCACTTAAAACAATAATTATATATATATATATTAATGTATATTTCTTTTTAAAAAAACAGCGATTTGTTTTTAAATCATTTTCTAAAAAAAACAAATTTTAAAATAAAATTTAATTTTGTTTTAAATATAAATATATATATATATACTAACTCAATTCCTCTTTAATATATTAATATAAATATACTAAAGAATTGCCTCTTTTTTTTAATATATTGGTATAGAAATATAATCAACCATACAAACTTTTAATCTAGAATTTCGGTATTAGATTCAACCCTTTCCCATTTAAATCTCATGTATATAGAAGTTTATTGACAAGCATCTGATAAATTCCAATATTGTAATGTTTAAACATTTATCACAGAGAATTCAGATTTACAAACCCCAGACACGAAGAAGACAGGAAAGGATAATTGCATAATAAATCGATAATAAAAAACACAAGACCCTACCTGATCCTGATGCTATTATGCAATCTCCAGGAACTGTAAAAGAATTCGCTCCTCTCAGTAACCTTCTTCTGGAAAACTTTCTTGGTATCAGCCTTCTGAAATTCGCTTCCAAAAGTAGTCTCCCAAAAATTCCCGTCCAAAAATGTGTCCCAATTCGTGTCCCCCAAGAATGAACCCCCAATGTTGTGATAAGAAAATTTTCTCCTCAAACTGGGGCACTTAATTGTGCGTTCACCCGAGAAGACTCTTTGCACAACTGAGTTAACTCCAAAATAACCTTTATTATCTTTTCTTTTATTTTGCATTCAACTTTCATGCACATTAAGTTGAATTATTAAATAACTTTATTTAATATACCACTTGACTTCTATTTTAAATTAATTTATTACTTTAATCTCATGTGCACTTTATGAAATTAAAATAACGTTATTAATTTCTATTATTTAATCTTTTAATTTCTTACTCAAATTTAAACTCATGCTTAGATCATGCGATCTAGAATTCTTAATAATTTAATATCTTTCAACTTTTAAATTTATTTTAGAACTTAATTGATAACATATTTAATTAATTTAAATAATAATAATATTTAGCATTTATTTAAAAATGAACTCCAAATATATTATTATTAAATTAAATATATTATACTGTTTTAAATTTATCTTTGAACTTTAATCTCCAAATTTAATTCTTTTATTTAATTAATTTCTCAATTAATTAAATATTAAAGATATCATAATAATTCTCCATTAAATTAAATCTTTAATTAATCTTTTTAATTAGACCTTAATTAATAGAAAACACATCAAGGACTCATATAACAACATACGAAAACCCAACATAGAAAAACACATACCAAATCAAACAAAAGGGTTATAATCACGAAATTACATCTTTTGATGCATTCGGAGGGTACTTAACTTAGATACTTGTCCTAATTATCAATTAGGACAATTGGCTAAAGGGTTTAGGATTTGGACTTAAGAGTTTATCTCCCCTCTCTTACCATTGAGACAATGCGATAGGGTACGCTCATCCTGGCAATTCAGGGAAGTCGATACCCGGTACTTGCAACCTACATAAAATCCACGCATGTAAAAACACAATATTCTAAGCTAAACAGACAATGGCAGGAAGTGGTGCATCGTGTAGATCCCGACTAGCAGGTGACTACGACTCCCTTCCTTAACCACATCAGAAACACCATATAAATAAAAACAAATATGCACACCATACACATGCAGTATGGGGTAAGTATCCATAAGAAAGCACGTGTGATAATAAACCATCTAACTAATCATCATCGATAACTAAAAACATTGAATAATCATCATACATGCATGAAATATAGAGTACCAAGTAATCTCATCATTTAATAAACTGAGTGTAAAACAACATCTGATAATCTCTAAAATAATAATAATACTAATCATCAAACATAAATTGGCCTAAAAGAGTTTGGAAAGGATGACAGAAATGCGACTTAGGGGCAGGCACTACATTTAGCATCAACAAAAAATTTCACCAAAATCAATTTCCTCTCTTTGAGAGTAGCCCTTAGCCACTAGTCTACCCTTGTATGGCTCTAGCTAGCCTTTTGGAGTAGGATTCATTTTAAATACCCACTTGCATCTAATAGGCCTCCTTTTTTTTTATAATTCTAACAAGATCCCATGTATTATAATTGTACATTTCATCATCTCCTCCTAGAGGCTTACATCCAAGATTTATTTATATTTGAAGACAGAGCTTCCCTAAAAGATCTAAATTCATTTTTAGTACTCAACAATGAAAATACACAATGAAAATGTGGTGAGCTATACTTGTCAAATATATTTCATTTCCTTATGGACCTCCTTAAAGTGGGAGTAATGGGCTCTACCTATTCATATTCCTTTGTGTACTCATCTTCCACATCATTTGAACTCTCTAAGTGATATAAGAACATCTTGGGCTTATAGCAATCTTGCATCAATCAAAAAATATTATATTTCTAGTTTGTGTTAGTTTTCTAGTTTGTGCATTCTAGGATATTAATCTAGCAGTTCTTAATATCTTCAAGTTAGCATATGTGATAATAGAAGTATATTCAAGACCTACCTTAGATCATGTTCCTTATTTCACAACATATTTGGATGTATGTTTCTCAAGTTATGATTTGTTCTTTCTTAGGTGGTGTGTTCCTATCTTTTATTGGACTTGATCATTAAATTTGGATTTGTGATGTAGATCTATGAATTATGATCTTTGGCAAGGCATCTTGTTATGTTCTTGGGTCCTTTGAGGACCTAAATCTAGGATTTCAACCTCTCACAGACTTTATGTCATGAATTCCTTATGATTTGGGACTAAACCTATTTGTTGTAATACATTGCATGCTCTTGGGGAATGTTATCCATCTTAAGGTTGGCCTACATGTCATGAAGAAAATATATGTAATATAATGGATATCTAGAGGAAGTAGTAAACTAGTAGTAACATCATATAGTAGTAAGATCCATATCTGATGCTTTCTAAGAAATCATGCATGTTTAACTTAGCATGTTGGAAAGAAATATGCTAATTGTATGTAATATGATTTCCTATTGAATAAAGGTGGATTTAACATTGGTATCTCCCCATTCCTTTTTGTCTTTTTATCATGTTTACTCTTTTTGTATGCTTGGATAGATCTCTTTGAGATCTCTCCATTTATGACCACATCGATTGGCATCAAAGAAAGGATTTTGTTCTTGTGCAATCAAATTGGTGAACTTGAGTTATAATTCCCTTTTTAATATGTTGTTGGGTAACATAATTAAGATCCAACCTAAATATGTGTAGGGTAGTGAAATGGTTTGTGGAAGGAGAGATGTGAATCTTGTAGTTATGGATATGTTGAGATAAATTACAATTAGGCTTGGAGTACTAAATATTTCACAAATAAGAGTAAAACCTATTGAATATGTGAGTGATAAAGAAATTGAGGAAGAAACTACAAGAGATGTGGAACATATACTTGAACAAGAGGATGGAAGATTCCTAAGAGCCTTGATTAGAGTAAATGCAAGACCACTAATTAATTTTCTTGATTATGATGGTAATATAGATTTAGATGAATTTATTGATTAGATTACTAAGATGGAAAAGGATTTTGAGTATGAAAGTAAATATATATAACACGGTGAAAATTGGCAAGACTAAGTTGAAAAGACATGCATCATTATGGTGTGGGTATTTGCAAATGGATAGATAAAGGAGAGGAAAGGAAAAACTCAACTCATGGACAAGATGGTGAATAAATTGAAAGGTAAATTCTTACCTTGTGATTATCAAGTAAGTTTGTTGAGGAAAATGCATAAGTTGAAGAAGAAGGAATATTTCGTAAAGGAGTATACTAAAAAAAAATATGGGTTGGATATTAGATATGGAGATATGGATGATGAGGTTGAGAGAATTTCAAGATCTACCTAAATGGTTTGAGCATGTCTATTTAGGATGAGATTTTTCTAGTGAAGATGGAAAGCACTAAGGAAGATTATCATTTTCCCCTAAAGGATGAGAATAAATTGTATAAGAGACATACACATAGACAACAAGGAAGAGGTAGAATATTTCAAAGAGGTAGGACATTTACCATTGGAGTTTTGTGATATACAGCCTAATCAAAATCAAATTTTTATTCGGCACGATTTCCCCCTAGATTATTTATTTGGGGGTTTGGGAGTAGTGCCCCCAAGATAGGGTCAAGGGGCAGTGCCCCTGCAGGGTCCTAGGGCAGCGCCCCAAGTGTGTTCCATGTCGTAGTACAAGGTGAGGTCACAAGGCAACGCCCTCGTAGAGCTTTTCAAGGGCAGTGCCTTTGAAGCAAAAAATGACCTTATATTGTAAAGGGTGTCAACTACTATTTTTCTATTGGATGACTTATTCTAGCCCTAATTTTGTAAGTGACGAAAGCTTGTATAAAAAGGCTTAGGGTTAAGGATTTCACAATGTATAGTGATATTGTAGCTTCTTGTGAAGATATTGAGCTATAAGGGATTGTAGATTGTAATCACTAGATAGTAATGATATTGGACTTGCTATTGGTGGATGTAGCCTAGGGATTAGGTGAACCACATTAAATCTTGGTGTCTTGTGTTCTCTTCTATGAGATATGTTATTTCTTGATATTGGTTGTATTTGCATGTGACTATTATATTTGTCCATGGTTAATCCTAACAAGTGGTATCAAAACCAAACCGTCATCAATATTTTTTAGCCAGAACTTTTATTATAGTTTTTTATTTTCTAGTAGGTGATTTATTTTTCCCTATATTGCTAGGTTTTTCCTACACTTTTAATAATCTTGCTTAGGTTAATAAAGCATGTCTTGTTAGGTGAATAGTTGTGAGGTGTCACCTTCCTACATGTGAGCATCCATTAGCTATCTTGGGAAGATATTTTTCTACCTTTAGTCTGATAGATGGTTACTCCTCATTGGTTAGTGTTGCCAGCTCCTCCCTCTTCCTAGCCTATATAAGCATGCTACTTGGCTTCTTTTTGCATCCTCTTAATGCTATTTTTCTTCTAGCATTTACATTACTCTCTAGGAGACTAACTCTATGTTGCTATTTTGATTTTGTATCATTTGCATTCATAGTTTAGATATATATTCTTTGCACTAGTTTTCTGGGTTATTAATCTTTTCAGATTCTAACATGGTATTAGAGCTTTTCTATGTGCAAGAGTAGATTTTAATTTTCTTATTTGAGAGATTCAGGGGGGGCTAATAAATCTTATTGTAAGTTTTTGAAAAAACCAGTATGCTCTTCTCTCACATCTTCAGATGATCTTGACAATCAAAAAAGTTTGACAAAAACATTTTTAATCTCTATGGTTTACACATGTGTTTTATGAAATCTGGGTGATTGCAGCATTTCTAGTTATACTGGAAACATTTCTGGTTGTTCAATCTCACTTGAGAATAGGACAAGCTAATCTAGATGAGAAACAAAATAATAGCAAGGAGAAGAAGGATTAGATACTAGTTGCTTCAAAAGCAACTATTGATACCCCATCTTCCAAGGGCAATAAGCCTAAGAAAAAAAAAGTCCAATGTGCCTATTGTAAAAGACCCGGTCATGATGAACATAAATGTTTGAAGAAACAAATTGATCACTTAACACACATTCTTGAGAAGAATAATATCAGTATTCCTGAGTCTATCAAACAAAGTTCTAATGAAGGGTCTAACAAGGAAAAAGATAACAACAAGGGGAAAGGAAAGGGTAAGGCCCTTGTTGTAGTTGCTTCCTCATCATCCACTTGGGTTCTTGATTTGGGTTCTTCACACCACATGGCTTCATCTAAGGAAGAAATTGCATCCTTGGAGCCATGTACTATGCCTTCTATTTTTATGGGTGATGACACTCCTGTTGAGGTGTGTGGGAGAGGTTCTATTGATGTGGGGGATGACACATTCCATGATGTTCTTTGTGTACCCTCATTATCAACTAATCTCCTTTTGATATACCAGATCACTCACATAGGTTCAGGCAAGCAAGTTGAGTTCATTCCTAATTAAGTGGAGATACATGAGTTGCACAGTGATTCTACAGTTACAATTGGGAGAGAAAATCATTAGTCACAACTCTATCTATTTTCTCACTTTGTTCCTAATCCTCCTTCAACTATTTTGCTCACTCACTCTAATGATGTGAGTAAATTATGGCATGAGTGGTTTGGCCATCTTAACTTCCGCTACTTGCATTAGCTCAACTAGCAAAGCATGGTCACAAGGTTGCCTTCAGTTTAGTTCTCAGGTGATGTTTTCCAAGGTTGCATTCTTGGTAAGCATCCTAAGGAAACATTTGACAAAGGTAAGGCATGGAGAGCTTCACAGATACTAGAGTTAGTTCATAGTGATTTGGCTGGTCCATTTCAGCATCCTTCTTTTAGTAAGGCCCAATATGTCCTCACATTTATTGATGAATTTTCTCGATATACTTGGGTGTACTTTCTCAAATAAAAGTCATAAGTATTTGATCATTTTCAGGACTTCATAACTCTTGTAGAGAAGCAATCTAGGAAAGCCATCAAAGTTTTGCACACAGACAATGGTGGTGAGTATGTCAACCATCGATTTGAGAGATTTTGCACTTTAGAGGGGATTGATTTGCAGTATTCAGTTCCATACAATCCTTAGTAGAATGGTGTTGTAGAAAAAAAGAATAGATCCTTGAAGGAAATGGAAAATTGTATGATTCACTCTAGATCTCTTGCACTACAGTATTGGGCAGAGGCTATTAACTGTGCTTGTTATATCGAGAATCATATTCCTCATCGAGCCTTGAAGGGAGTTACTCCTTTTGAAGCTTGGAGTGGTCAGAAACCATTAGTTAAGAACTTTTGAGTTGTTGGCTCTCCTGCATGGGCCCACATTCTTGTAGAGAAATGCAAGGCCTTGGATCCACAGAGCAACCTTGCATATTTGTAGGTTATCCTGATGGTGTGAAGGGTTATTAGTTGCTCCACCCTACTACACATAAGTTGTTCATTGAGAGGAGTGTTCAATTTGAGGAGGGATCTTCAAGCTCACTTTCTATCACTTCTCCAACTCCTACTTTGACATTAGAGTTACTTGGAATATATGACAAATTTTCTGATGAGTCAAATTCACCTGAGAAATCTTCTACCTCTACTTCTGATGTAGAGAGTGATTCAGAGAACTCACCTCCTTCCTCTCCTAGTCATCATTCAGAGGTTAATGATTCCCCTCTAGATTCTCCATCTTCCAATCCACTTTGGGCTGGATAGACCTTGCAGTTTGTAGGTAATTGGGTTGGGGATCCATCAGACACCAAGCAGACTTGTTCACAATTCTAGGATGCTCCACATGCCTTCATTGTTATTGCCTTAGATCCACAGTCCTTTCATGATGCTTTTGGTATTCCTGAATGGGATCCAACTATGCTGGAAGAGTATAGTTCCTTGATGAGGAACCACACTTGGGATATTGTCCCTCTTCCTAAGGGAAGAAAACTTGTTCGATGTAAGTGGATCTATTGGAAAAAATTTGCAACAGATGGGTCACTTAACAAACACAAGGCTCGCTTGGTCACCAAAGGATTCTCCCAGGTTCTTGGGATTGACTACTCTAAGACTTTTGCACCAGTTGCCTAAATTAATTCCATTTGACTTGTTCTTGCCATTGCTGCAGCTAATCATTGGGAAGTACATCGGATGGATGTGAAGAGTGATTTTCTTCATGGTGACCTTCATGAGGAGATCTACACGGAGCAACCATAGGGCTTACTTTAGGATTCTTCACTTGTGTGTCATCTTCAGAAGTCTCTCTATGGTCTTAAATAGGTTCCTTGGGCCTGGTATGCCAATATGGACTCCTTCCTTCTATTAGTTGGGTTCACTCAGTGCCATTCTAATCCTAATGTCTACATTCTACAATAGGGTGATTCACTTCTATTTTTGGTTTTGTATATTGATGACTTGCTGATCACAGGAAGTTTTTCACCCACCATTAAGGCTATCAAAGTTTCCCTCCAGGACAATTTTTTGATGACTGACTTGGGCTTGTTGTATTAATTTCTTGAGATTGAGATCTTTCAGTCTCTTTTCGAGATCACCATCACATAGTCCAAGTATGCTCTAGATTTACTCTTGAGGTTTCATATGGTTGATTGTAAGCTTGCTCTAACTCCCTTCCTTTCTAGAGTCAAACTTGAGGCTCAGTATTCTTCTCCACTTGTTGATGGCACTTTGTAACACCAACTTGTTGGGAGTCTCATTTATCTAACTCATACAAGACCCAAAATCTCATATGATATAGGCATGGTCTCTTGATTCATGGAGAAGCCTCATGAGCTACACTAGAAAGAAGCCAAGCAGATCCTTCACTACATTCAGGGTTCAGATTCACTACACAGTAGGTATTGAGCTTGATTCGGTGGGCTACAAAGATTCAGATTGGGCGGGTGATTCTCAGGATCGCAAGTCTACTTTAGGTTACAACTTCTCACTTGGTTTAGGTCCTATTTGTTGGTCGAGCAAAATGCAGTATGCTATTGCTCTATCTTCTACTAAAGCCGAGTATCACATGGCTGAAAATGTTGCCACTAAGGCCATTTTAGCTTCAACATCTTCTCACTACATTTGGTATCTAGATTAGATGGCCATTAGTCATACTTTGTGACAACTAGAGTGCCATTCAGATCTCATAGAATCTGGTCCATCATCAGTGGACCAAACACATAGAGATCCACATGCACTACATCCAGGAGCTCATCCATGGTCACATCATCGACCTTTTTTATTATTCAACTTTTGAGCAGGTTGTTGATATCTTCACCAAACCCTTCACTAAGAGTAATTTCCTTCATTTGCAAGCTTTTTTGGGGGTGCGGGGGCGGGGTGCTTCATCTTTTGGGGGTCTTCTTCCTCTCACTCGGAGGAATTTTATGTACATGGGTACCTCATCAAGCTTGACTTGCCAGGACCCATTTCTACATCCACCTAAGCTTTGCTTATGGGGGCATGTTAGTATAGCTTTTTATTTCCTAGTAGGTTATTTATTTTTCCCTATATTGCTAAGTTTTTCCTACACTTTTAATAATCTCACTTAGGTTAATAAAGCATGTCTTATTAGGTGAATGGTTGTGAGGTGTCACCTGACTACATATGAGCATCCATTAGCTATCTTGGGAAGATACTTTGCTATCTTTAGTCCAATAGATGGTTGCTCCTCATTGGTTGGTGTTGCCAGCTCCTCCCTCTTCCTAGCCTATATAAGCATGCTACCTGGCTTGTATTTGCATCTCTTGTATTTTCATCCTCTTAATGCTATTTTGCTTCTAGCATTTGCATTACTCTCTGGGAGACTAACTCAGTGTTACTATTTTGATTTTGTATCATTTTTCTTCATAGTTTAGATATCTATTCTTTGCACTAGTTTTCTGGGTTATTAATGTTTTTAGATTCTAACAAGACCATCGTCATTTTTTTAGTGATCCTCTATAGGAAGGTCTCATGGTTGAGTAAGAGTGATGATAGATCAGGGTAAGTTGAAGTTTGAAAAGTTTAATGGGCAGAACTTTCAGTTATGGGAAATGAAAATGGAGGACTATATTTATTAGAAGGATATATGGAAGTCATTTGAAGGAAAAACCTAGAAATAAGGAAATATGACAGATGAGGACTGAGAGATTTTAGAAAGAAAGGAAATTGAAAGCATTCGATTATGTTTGGCACCATCAGTGACATTTAACATTACAAATGAAAAGATGATGAAAGAGTTGATGCAAACCCTAGTGAAATTGCATGAAAAGCCCTCTGCTTCAAATAAGGTATTTGTCATGAAGCATTTATTTAATATGAAGATGGCCGAAGGCGGATCTCTTGTAGATCATTTAAATGAGTTTAATACTATTACTAGTCAATTATCTTATGTGAATGTAAATTTTGATGAAGAAATTAGGGCTCTCTTGATTTTGATGAAGAAAGTTGGAATGGCTTGGTAATGATTGTTAGTATTTCTACTTTTTGGATCTAATACCCTAAAATTTGATGATGTGATTGGTGTTATTCTGAGTGAGGAGACTTGTAGGAAAATCTCAGGTGGATCTACATCAGGAAGTTCTTTGAATGCACAAAGCAAAGGCAAAATGACTAAGAGAGGAAGTAATTTTAGAATCGTGGGAAATCAAGAGGAAAGTCAAAGGGGAAGAGGTCTCAATCTAGAGGACCAAGAGATTGTTGGTACTATGGGAAATGAGGGCATAAGAAGAAAGATTGTTGGACTTGAAAGAACAATGAAGGAGATAAACTAGAAGGGAACAAGAGGCAAATGTGGTAAGTAACAAATATGAAGAGGATGATTTGCTTCTTCCTGTAGAAAGTTTTGATGATTCTTGGATTTTAAATTCTGGCACTTCATTTCATGCTACACCTAATAGAGATTATTGTATTGATTACGTCCAAGGGGATTTTGGGCTTTTTTATTTGGGGGATAATGAACCCTGTCAGATTGTTGGAAAGGGAAAGGTTAAAATTAAATTGCAGAATGAGAATCATTGGCTACTACATGAGGTAAGACATGTTCTAAGGTTGAGTAGGAGTTTAATTTCAGTAGGGCAACTTAGTGATGAGGGTTGTGTAGTTTTTTTTAATGATAAAAATTAGAGGGTTTCAAAAGGTTCCCTTGTAGTAGTAAAAGGTGTGAAAGTAGACACCTTATATCTTTGTACAGGTCATATTTTTCCTTCTACTTTGATTATTTTAGAGAAAAATGAATGTTCAGGAATAGTTGTTGCAATTGAGCAAGGAGAACAAATAAATGTTGTACATTCTGATACAATGCTATGGCACCATAGACTTGGGCACATGAGTGAGAAAGGTATGATATTACATCATTCAAAGAAAGTTTTACTAGCTCTAAAATGTGTTAATATGGATTTTTGTGAAAGTTGTGTGTATGGAAAACAAAAGAGAGTGAGTTTTGTGAAGAGTGAGAAGGAAAAGAAAAATGAGAAATCAGAGCTTGTGCATACAAATGTATGGGGACCAACTCAGGTATCTTCCCTTAGTGTCTCTCATTATTATGTTACATTTATTGATGACGCAACTAGCAAATCATGGGTTTATTTCCTTAGATATAAATTTGATGTATTTCAAATTTTTAAGAAATGAAAATGCTTGGTTGAGAATGAGACTAGTAAAAAGCTAAAATGTCTCATATCTAATAATGGTGGTGATTATTGCAGTCATGAATTAGAATATTATTGCTCCACTAATGGTAATTGAAGACATAAAACTGTTCCTAGGACTCCATAGAAAAATGGAGTGGCTGAATGCATAAATAGGACAATAATGGAGCATAGAAGAGCATGAGGTTGCATGTTGGGTTGCCCTAAAACATGTGGGTGGATGCTATCAATATTATTTTATAATTGATTAATCAAGTCCCTCTACTCTTTTGGGTTGTGGTATTCTAGAGGAAGCATGAACTGGTAAGAAGGTGAGTTATTCTTTTCTCAAAACCTTTGGTTGTGAAGAATTTGCACAAATAGATTCTAAAAATAGAACCAAGCTAGAAGCTAAGTCAAATAAATGTGTATTTTTTGGATATGGTATTGATGGATTTTATTATAGGCTCTAGGATTTTTAAAATTGTAAAATTATAAAAAAAGGGATGTCATATTCAATGAGAAAGTGTTGTACAAAGATTTGTTACAACATCATGAGAAGAAATAAAATGATTATGTAGTGTTGGATGATACTCCAAAAGATGAGTTCTATTAGTTTCTCATGATTTCTAACAAACACAACAAAAAAAACCACACACCCTAGCGAATGTTAGATGATCAACAAGGCTAAGTAGACCTCCACAATGATTTTATCCTTCTTTGTATTCTATTATACTTACTGATGCTAGTGAGCCTAAATGTTATGGTGAAGTTGTGCAAGTGGGTACAAAGATTCAGTGTGAGTCTGCAATGCAAGAAGAAATGGACTCTTTGTTGAAAAATATGACATGAGACTTATGTAAGTTGCTTGTAGGTAAAATGGCTTTACAGAATAAATGGGTTTATAGATTGAAAGAAGAGGATGGAGGTAAGAAAAAATTTAAAGCCAAGTTAGTTGTAAAAGAATTTGCATAGAAAAAGTGCATTGATTTTGATGAGATATTTTTACCTATTGTTAAAATGACTTCTATTCGTACTATTTTAAGTATTGTGGCTACTGATGATTCATATTTAGAGTAGCTTGATGTTAAAACAACCTTTCTTCATAGTAATTTGGATGAAGAGATATATATGGAACAACCATAGGGATTTGAGGTCCAAGGTAAGGAGAATCTAGTGTGCAAATTGAAGAAAAGTTAATATGGCTTGAATCAAGTACGTCAACAATGGTATTTGAAATTTGATAATTTTATGCATAAGCACGGATACAATAGGTGTCATTCAGATCATTGTGTTTACTTTGAGAGGTTAGATGATGATAGTTACATTATTTTATGTTTATATGTTGATGATATGTTCACTAATACATTAGGGGTCAATTTGCGACGATAGGCAAACGTAATGTGTTTTTGGCTTTTTTTTTTCAATTATAGCCCGACGACATTGCAATTGTGATGCTAACGGGACATAAGAGAAAAAAAAAAAACATTGCTCATTTTCTATACAACATCACCTCATTTGATATTGAACCCGTTTCGCTACCAAATGCACTGTCGACAGATGGATGGATGATTTAGGGCAAGTTTGAGGCGAGGTCATTTTCGGACTGAGTTGGCTTTGGTTTTGCTGGTGAAGGGGATCAATGGAGCCACTAAAGAAGCAGACATAGTGGAAAGCCTCCCAGGCCAACCCCCCGTAGGTTTTGCTCAATTTTGCTCCGTAGGTCTTGTATTATTTTGTGAGTATCCACACTTCCCTTGTTTCATCTTTTGGCTTCTTTAAATGCCCTAGCAATCGACTTAGATTTGTATTGATTCTTTTCAAACACTTATCTTAGGTCAGACATCTCTAGTCAATTTGTACCTCAATGAAGACTTGAAATTCTCTTGCAGTATTAGTGTTTAGTAGAATTGTTTTTTGGGTAGCATGGTGATGATAAGATGTCTAAAGATAAAGGTAAATATGTTGTTTTTTGTGAAAACTTGATATAAATGGAACAATCAAGCTTTAGAAAATGAATAATATCAAGGAAGGGCTATTAAAGGCAATTTTCTATCACACTGCAACTCCATAAATTTATGTCAAAGGAAATCTCAAATGAGATCTAAACAATATTTGAGGAAAAGGCATCAATATAATGCCTAATTCACTAGAAGATTAGGAATGTGATCTTTGCTATGCAGGATTAAAGTCTAGAGAGAACCACTTGTGAATTTTCAATTTAGCTATCTATAGAATTGATTGTTCATATGGTTCCCTTAATATTGCAGAAACTATCCACTTTATTGCTCTCAGGAATAAAGAACATAATGCTAACATTACACATGAATACTTAAACTAATATGCACTTTTAAGCATTGTTTCAATGCAAAATACCACATTGATTTAGAAGAAACCAAGTTTCTCCATAAGGAAGAATATTATTGCAAGTGGAAATTAAGAGGTATTGTTGAAATTAATAGGCATTTACATAATCCCAATAAAGACGAATGGTGAGGTTTAAGTTACTCCTAGCAACCTATTGTAAATGCTCACAAATAAAGTTGTACACATTCATTGGTTTCTTCTTCCTCCCAATTTATTGCAATCTCTTGGCTTTTTTTATGTAATTTTTTTGTACTTATTAATGCACCTGACCTTAAAAACACTGTATCACACACTTATTTTTTCTTGCAATGAACTCTGGCATCAACAATGTTAAAGATTTTAGCTGTGATAGAAATCTTTATCTCTGATTTTTCTCTATGTATTGAAATTGAGATAATACCTATGGATTCTATTTATAGTTGGATATTTGAGATAATATTATATGAAGTGACATGTGTCATACATTTGGAAATATGAAGAGACTTGTATTTGGAAATTGAAGAGAACATTGGTTGTGATATGAAGAGTCTCTCAATTATATATATGTGATTGCTTTGTGTGTTGAGATAACGTATCAAGTTGAAAGCATTGTACTTGAACATTTTTATATCAATAAAAGATATATTTTCCTAGTGTGGTTGGGTCTTTCCCTTCGAGCTGAAGTGTTCTCCCAGAATAAATGTCTTGTGTCTTTTGTACCTTTTTTGTGTTCTTTGTTGCTATTTATCCTTACTTCTGGGCAAAACATTAACAATCAAGGGGAATGAGGCAATTTGTACCAAGATTATTTGGGAATGGAGAGATTTATGGTCCAAGCATGAATGGGTAATGAAGGTCTAATACAACACACAATGTCTGAATCAACATTGGAATTAATTAGTCTTACAAAATGGTTGATATTAGTTCCCCATGTTGATTGTGTCCTAGGTATAGTTGGTTCTGGTATAAGTCTATAAAGATAATATGAAAGATAAAGCAACTTAAGATGTGTCAAGCAATTGTTTTGTCAAGGGTCATAGTTATCCTTATTTAGGATTGCCATAAAATGATGAATAGAAAAATGCTTGATCTCTCCTTAGCAAATAAATCATATACCAATAATCTAAATGCATATCAATACATTGAACAAAAGTCATCTTATGTAAACTAAACTTTTGTTTTGTTGCAAGATGTCCAAATAATTAATCGGATGCATATATGCAACAAATTGAATAAAACATAATTGAGGTAAACTTTGAAAAAAGTAAATAAATGTAGAGCTCATAAGTATATTTCTAATTAAAGATAGCAGGCTTCCACAATCCACATTGAATTCTATAGTATGTTTCTGGAATTTGATTGTGTTACATTATTTTTATAATTAACGTTTCAAATCATACACCATGATCCAATTTTTGGTTCATTGAACTCTTTCATCCTGATGATGGATCATGGAGTATGATTCAGATGGTAGAAAGCATGTTTCAGAGCTAGAGGCTACTATCTCAGTAGTATGAGTAGCAAAGCAGCTAGGAGCTAGAAAACTTCATGTTGAGGGTGATTCAAAAATCATTGTAAATGCAATAATAAAAGGGATATGGCGGCTTAGCACTTGTAGAACTACATAGATCAAATTAATGCAGAATTAGCTTCTCTGGATGACTCCAAATTATCACATTTGAGAAGACAAGGCAATAAAGAGGTCAACACCATGTTTGATTGGGCACTATCAACTTCATCCATTGTGATTATTTCTTTTGTTTCTTTTATTGGCCACCACCAACTTCATCCATTTAATGAGGTATGTAGGCAATGATAGTGATGTGATGGGAGTTCTTGGCGATCCTTGCCAGAAGTGCCATGTAAGTACCATCAATTAGGTTGATAATGATTGAGGATGTTTGTCTTGTGTGCCCCCAGAATTGAATCCTCGATACAAGCTGGATTTGGTAACCACATTGTTGTTTGAGAGGCTTTTTTGCAATTGGAGTGATGGAAATTGCTTTCACTCTCACTTGCACCAAGTAAAAAATTCTTATCATGGGAAGAGTAAGAAGACTAGGGTTGATAAAATGTTCAATTTTATGGACAATAAATTAATGGAGAGTGTTTTGCTTTTGCTGAGGGAGTTGTTCCACCAAGTTGAGAAATGTCACAAAAAAAACATCGACATCCATTCCAAGATCATGTAATGGGCTCTACAGTTGGATGATCATGGTATGGGCTCTACAGTTGGGCATTGGATGGAATGGAGGAGCTTTTTGCAAAGTCCATTCCAAGAATTGGGGTAAATTTGGGTGAAAAGAAGAGTGGACTACCAAGGATTAAGGCACCAAGTACATGCCATTTTTGGTGGTTTGATGAAAGAATCAGAAATAAGAGGTTTATAGAGGCCAAAAAGGGATAGTTTACAATGAAAATGGCAGTAACGATCAAGTCCCTGGATGAAGATAGAGAGAGCTTTTTTTTTCACTTTGTGTCACATTTTTTGTATCATTCAACATCCCTGAACTCTCAAGAATCAGTCCTCATAAATTATTATGAGATTAATCTAGAATTTGAAGATTCTTGAACGTAAACAACTTTGGTGAGAGAATATTTTACAACTCATTAAAAGACAAGCTGAGAAATCGTAACTCTGCTAGTTCTCCAATCCAAATTGAGATACAACCCTGACTTTTGTTTTGCAAGTCAAATAATGAAAGTTTTGTGCAATTTGCAATAGGAGGAAGAATAATAGCGTGCAATTTTTTCTTTACTCAGATTTAGTGTCTCAAGTAGAGGAAGGTTCCCTAACTCTTCTAGTACCCCACCTTTGAAATAATTTTGAGTCAAATTCAAAATTCTCAATTGAGAACATCTGACTAGATTTGTAGGAGTGACATCACTTAGTGCATTCTTTGAAAAGTCCACAAATACTAAAATATTATTGGCAAGACATATAGATAGTGGAATAGAGCCAGTTAACAAGACAGCTGCAAATTTTGCATCACTGGAAATATATTGAAGAGCCTCCATGTTTTACTTGTTGTAATCTTTGTAATATATTGCTACAAATTGCTAACCAAAGCTCCAAAACAATTTTCAGAAAAAAGAATATCAACAAACAACATTAATCATATTTAATTTAGTACAAATAAGCTCTTATTTTGCACTCTTGAAATGCAAATTGTTAAGAAGATTCTATCAAGAATATGTATCTGGGGCAATTGAAATGTATTTTGAAATTCTCACATACATTCTACTCATTATCAAAATTATGCAAGAATTATATATTTTATTGTGTAGATACACCAAATATTGGTCACCTTTCAAACTGATAAGAAGTTGCTTCTTGAATAAAATCTGATTGCACAGAATTATCTTGATTGTTAACAAAATGTTATATCTTTAATATTCAATTGCAAGCATTTAGGGAAAATTGGAATCAAATGCAATATGTGAATAGTTAATTTTGAGAAATTTGGTCAATAAAATAAAGGAGAGGAAGAATCAATTCAACCCATATAAAAACTACTTCGTGGGACTTCTAACTGTATGTAAGAAGTTAAATATAAAAATTCAAATACATCAGGACCAACATTAAACCTTCATGAATTCAGCGTTCAAAAAGATATTGGATAAAACTATCCATCAAAGTAAAACACTTGTACCTTGATTTTAGGTGAAAGCACAACATTACAATCATGCTGGCAAATCCAACTCCAAAACACAACCGACTGACACTGCCCACCATCAATCCATCTCGTCTACATCTCCATCTACATCTGTCACTGCTGTGTTGTTCCTTTTTGTTTGGCCACCTATTTCACCCCCACTAGATCTCATTGCTCCATTTTCAATATGCCCTATGGATGTCCCTATCTAACTATATATCTTTTAATTGCATATAATAACTAATTTATGTGTTTTTTCATGACTATGTTTGACTCATATAATTGTGATATCTCTAGCACTATGATGTCATTTAATATGTCTTGCTAAAGCTTGTAAATTTTGTTCCTTTTGCCATGTCAAGTAATATTTTTTGCCTTGTCGCTTGTATGTTTTGAAATTTCTGTTAGGTCTTGTAGCTTGTATAATTTGATTGCTGGAGAGCTTATACAGCTAAGCAAGAAGGTCGGTGCACGAGTTATAGCCATGCGCTCGAGTATGAAAATTGTATATTTTTTAATCTAATGTATATTTTAACTAGAATTTTAGCTTGTATGTTTTGAAATTGCTTTTAGTGGCTCTGTAAGGTCTCTTGAAATAAGACCTTCAAGCGGTTGGTCAAAGTTTTACAAACAATCTTATCCACAAATTTGCCTAGAGCAATTGACTGAATGTTATAAAAGGTGATTGGGTTAAATGTCTTGGAATAAAGTCAAAGAAAGTATTTTTAAAATATTAAAGTATTTAGCTAGGTCTAAGAAGATTTGTGTACTTTTGACAGTTTTTCTTAGTTTGTGAAAGTTGTAGATCGAAGTTTTCATAGCCCAATTTTTGCTTCCTGCGAAGAATGATCATGTCAGATTATATAAGTGAAGAACAAAATAGGGAGACAATCGCTAGATTGTGGTCTAACTTGAAAAGAAAAGGTGATGGAAAATGTTATTGTCCTTGAAAAATTTGTAAGGGTTTAAATCATAGAAGACTGCTAATCAAAATAGTTAAGAGACATTGTAGGGAGAATGGTCACATTGAAGGGGGGCATGACTATCATCCACTGGTAAGTTGTTCATTATATCATTTTAATAATTTATATACATATGAAATCACTTGATGATGAGATGATTATCATGGTTTATTTATGTTAATCAATTTTATATAGGTTGATCTCCCCAGGGAAGTACATGATATGAACCACAATAATTCGAAGAATATGGTTTTGAAGTGGAGGAACATGGAGGTGCGAATATCCAAGGTGAAGATAATGATCCCATGGATGATGACGATCATGCGCCAGAAAACACAATTGAAGATGATGGTATAAATACATTGATCCATGACACATTTAGTCCAAACGTATCTGATCGTGATGATGATGATAGCCTCAATGTACCTCTACTTGAGAAGGCATACGAGCCCCTATACAAAGACTCCCAAACAACTCTTCTCTCTATTGTATTGTTTTTGTTGAACTTGAAGGTTATGAATGGTTTATCCAACATAACAATGTCACGTATGTTAAGGTATGTCATATATGTCTTTATAGTTAACAAAGGGTGAATAATGTACCACTAATATTGTTTATATTAACAACTTATATTTTTTTTTGTAGATTGATAGGCGAGTTTCTATTACCACAATCAAATATTCTACCTCGCTCATATCAAAAATTATTTGCTATTATGAAAGATATTGGAATGGAGTATGAAGCAATACATGCTTGTCCCAATGATCATATTATATATTATAAAGAACATGAATTTGCAACACAATGCCCTTTATGTCATACGAGTAGATATCGAACAAATCAACTAACAAAAAAGGTGCCTCAAAAGGTTCTTCATTACATCCCCATTATTCCACGGATGCGACAATTATTCAGGTGTAGTAGCTTGGCTCAATTTATGGATTATCATGAATGCAATAGAAGTCGAGATGACATTATTCAAATCCCTTAGGATGGTTTGGAATTTATGAAAATAGAGGAAAAGTGGCAACACTTCAAAGAAGAACCTCATAATCTCAGGCTTTCATTGGCAGCGGACGGTGTCAATCCATTTGGAGAGATGAGATCTGTTTACTCGGTGTGGCCTATTTTTGTTATCAACAATAACATTACTCCATAGATGTCAATAAAAAGGGAGCACATTATGTTGGCAATGATTGTTCCAAGTATCTTATCATTTGATAGTTATTAATTTACATGTACTTACAAATCTTGCAGTAAAACAGTCACTATAATTATGTAATGTTACTATTCATTCAAGTAGGTAAATATCAAGTAAAAGATATGAATGTATATATTGAGCCTCTTATCAACAAGTTGGTGGAGTTATGGAACGGTGTCACAATGTATGATGTGTCTAGATGAATAGGACAAAGACAATTTCAATTCCATGCAATACTTGCATGGACAATACATGATGCCCCAGGGCTAACACATTTTTGTGGTATGTTATAGTGAATTCAAGTTGCACACGATAATTCTAATGATAAAAATCAACATATTTAATAATCCAATTATATCATTATCTTGTAGGTCTTCAAACAAAAGGAAAATTTGCATGTCCAGTTTGTGGTCCAAAGATGAAATCTCGTCATTCAAAAAGTTTAGGAAAGCAGGTGTTTGATGAGTGTAGACACTTCCTCCATAGGAATCACAAGTATCAAAGTATGGAAAAACATCTTTTCAATGGGAAAGAAGAGACTACATCAAAGCCACAAAGAATGACACCTCGCCTATGGAAGTTCGAATATAATAGAATTAATCATCAAGGTAATGTCGTTCCACCTAATGGTTTATGTTTGTAATTTATATATTTCTATTGTGATTTTTGTTTATTAATTGTGTAATTGATGATCGTGAAGGTTGTTAAGGCAGTACTGACAACCTTCCAAAGGGACGAAAAAGCTATCCCAGACAATTTAGGAGGTTTCCCTACTACGAGCACTTACAAATTGTGCATTTCTTTGATACTATGCATATTGGAAAGAATATAAGAGAGACATTGTGAAAAATATTGGATGGAAGGCGTGACAAAGAAACAATTGTCAAAATTTGTAATGACATTCATGAATCCAATCATGCCATTGAAGAATTTCATTCACTCAAATAGCAATAGAGATCACATTAATATAAGTGCCCTTCCTTGGTTATTAACGAAGCAACAAAGTGATGCCATAAAAGAAGTCATATGAAAAATTTGATTTCCCATAGGATTTGCTGCGAACATAAACAATCTCATATCAAAAAAAAGTGAATTTGGGCCAGGTCTCAAAATGCATGATTGGCATACTTTCATCAAGGTAAGTTATGTTCTTCTGTATTTTCAATATATTCATAAACTACGTGTACTGTTTGTTATGTTATGTTAGAAAACAATGAAATGATTGGTTTATAATTACTGCAGTACGTGCTTCCTCTATCTCTCCTAGAGCACTTCAACAATAACATCAAACAAGTGATATACGATCTTGGAAAATACATGAGGTAAGCAGTAATATCTATTCAATTTGTTGTATATATTTATTAGATTTGCAATTTTTTTTTCTTGCCATGTAATCTATTGTATATTATTTTGTAAAGTCTCGTATCTATATTTTTTTGTGACTTGAATCTCTTAATGTAGGTGGTTGTCATCTAAAGAAATCCATAAAGAAGATATAAACTATTGGAAGAGAAGAATTCCTCATTTACTGTGTGAAATGCAAAAGTGTCTACCTCCAACTTTTTTCAATGCATAGGAACACTACCTCATACACCTAGTTGAGGAGATTGAATTGTGTGGACCTGTACACACTAGGTCAATGTGGATGGTTGAGAGGGACTTGAAATCTTTGAAGGCTTTGGTTTGACAAAGAGCACATCTTGAGGGTTCTATGGTAGAGGGATATATGGTATACTAGACTATGTTGTACATTACTAAATATCTTCCTAAGTTTGCATCAAATATCCATGTAGATTGCATTTGGGATCTCGAGCCTTTTAAAAAATTAGAAGGGGAGTACTTGATGGGGAAAGGTACATTGAGGAAAATGAGAGGTAATAAATTATAAGATGTTATTGTAATAAATTATCTCTTAATCTTCAAAATAAATCGGTTGTAAGTTGTCTTTTTTTTTTTGTACAGGTGCTCAAGAGTGGGATGCACTACATTTGTATATTGCAAACAATCTGGATTGGATGACGGTATGGATTGAACGATGTCAACATTTTAGTCACACATTAACATGGGAAGGTGTATCTTCATTGGTTAAAGAAGTTCATCTTAATGGAGATTCCAATGTTACGCAAAAAAAAATAGATTTAGCATGTGGTTCAAGAGATTTCTAGGTATGTACAAATTTATTAATCACTCGTATGTTTATCAACTCATGATACAATAATTTTGACATGTTTCACATATTATTGCAGTTTAAACACCACAAGGCTATGTTCTATAATGGTCAAAAATTCCACGTTAAAGTGTTGGATGACATGAAGAAAACCTATGATTCAGGAATAACTGCAGTCTTTGAAGTGACTAATATTTCATCTAGAAATGACTTACATCCTTGAGAGCCTGAAAATTGATACTATGGCATTTTGGATGATATACTTGAGTGTGACTTTAGTTCCTTCAAATTAGTACTCTTTGTTGTCAAATGGTACAGGCTATGACTTAATCCAAATGATCCTGATAGAACTTTTATTGAACATGATAATGGATTTACAATGGTTAATACAAGGTCATTTGAGCTAGTTGGGGATGAGCCCTATTTTCTTCCAAGCCAATGTGAGTAGGTATTTTACTCAAAGGTTCCACATAAATTGGGTTTGTCATTTGTTGTTAGACATGAACCAAGAGGAAGGCCAATAAAGTATAATGCGATGGAAGAAGAAGATACCAAAGAAGTAGAAGATGATGTAGATGGTGATCATGATCGACAGTTATTCGATGATGTTCCTGACAAAAATTTTCATGAAGAAGAAGAAGATGATGACAATATGTTGATGTTGATGATGATGATGATGACGATAATGATGACGATGACGATGACGACGATGATGGCGAGGATGATGATGATGATAATGATGACGATGATGATGAGGATGATGATGATGATGATGATGATGATGATGATGACAAGGATGATGATGATGAAATTTAGAGGTATGCCATCAATCCTTAATCTATTTAATATTCATTTCTTGATAGAAATATATTTGTCTTTTATGGTTACATAGTTTATTCATTATCTATTTAAAAGCTACAAGTTTCAACTACAAATAGAATACTGGTAATCTAAATTAACTATTAATCTAAATTAATTAAATAAAACTATTTAAAACACATATTGATGCGTGAATTTATTGAGCCTTATTTTCTTTCAGGTCAAAAGCATTTGTAAGTGTTTAGTTTAGAAAAGGGAATTCATTAAATATCTATAAAAGGGAGTTGTACCTAGAATAAAATTCATAGGGAAAACATAATATAAGGGCTTACCCAATTTGTTGGTTAATAATTCTACTTCTATAGTTGATGCAAAGACCCTAGGTGGACTTGCAATCATTCATAACAAGAGGGACTTCCATAGTGTTCTCACAACACCAACCAAGCATCTTCATAAGATCCCTCTCCTTGATCCAAGCCAACTCCATAACCCATCAGAGTGCACACCAAATCCTTATGCCACCTTAGGTTCTACATCTACCTCTATACGTGATGAAGAGACCCTAGGTGGACTTGGAATCATTCATAACAAGAGGGACTTCCATAGTGTTCTCACAACACCAACCAAGCATCTTCATAAGATTCCTCTACTTGATACAAGCCAACTCCATAACCTATCAGAGTGCACACCAAATCCTTATGCCACAAGCATTGCGACGAGGTTGTTGTAGTAGCGACGCCATTTGCCATCGTAATTGCCAGCGTGTCTGTCGCAATTGTGATGTCTGCCACAAGAATTGCGACGAGGTTGTTGTAGCTACGATGCCAACTACCATCACAATTGCCTGAGTTTTCGTTGCAATTGCGATGTTGGCCACAAGAATTGTGACTAGGTTGATGTCACAATAAAGTGGTTGTATAGCAAAGGATAGGCATTGTAATTGTGATGATATAGGATAGACATCATAATTTGCGACTAAAAAACAATGACGTCTATTACTGTCGCAGTGGCAACACATTTTTATCATAATTGCAACACATAGCCGTCGCAAATCAAAGCCAAATGTATTAGTGGCTTGTAGCTAGATCTAACATGAATCATATTAAGGGGTTAAAAAAATAGTTAGCACATTCATTTTCTATGAAGGATTTGGGGGCAGAAAATCAAATCCTTCATATGAAAATTTGGAGAGATAGGAAAAATAGAAAATTGAAATTATCTTAGGCTGATTATATTGCAAAGGTTTTGCAACATTTCTCTATGGAGAATGCTAAAGCTGTTAGCACACCTTTACCTAGTCATTTATAGTTGACTAAGGAGATGTGTCCAAAGACTCAAGAAGAGGAGGCTAAGATGTCTAAGGTACCTTATGCTTCAGCTGTAAGAAGCATGATGTATGTTATGGTATGTTAAAAGCCAAATATTGCACATATAGTGGGAGTCATTAGAATGTATATGAGTCATCCAGCAATTGAGCAATGGAATGTAGTCAAATGGATTCTTAGATATTTGAGAGGAATATCCAATTTTTGTTTACATTTTGATGTCTTTACTACTAATTTATAGGGCTATTGTGACTCATATTTGGTAGGGGATATAGTACTACAAGTTATGTATTTACTATTGGTGGGCCAACAGTGAGCTGGGTTTCTCAGTTATAGAAGGTTAAAGCTTTAACCACTACGAAGGAAGAGTATGTTGTTGCAAAAGAGGAAAGCCAAGGAGATGATATGGCTTCAATTCTTCATGGTAGAATTGGGATACCCATAGAGGGATAATTATTTGTTCACAAATAGCTAGAATGTCATTCATCTTGTGAAGAAATCTTCTTTGCATTCAAATACAAGACACATATAGTTGTGGTACCATTTCATTCGATCAGTTTTGAATGATGGATAGTTAAAGATACAGAAGATACGTATAGATGATAATAAACCAAATATGTTTACCAAGATAGAAATAAAAGAGTATTTTGAACTCCTCTTTAAATTCATTTAGTCTTCTGGCTAAATAGAATAAAACAACAACAAAATCCAGGGTGGTTTGATATTCCAATGGAAGCTATAGGTTTAGCAATGCTATGATCAGTCTCCAAATGGGAGGTTATTGTTGTGGAGTTTGATCAGTCTCCAACTGGGAGATTTTTGTGATGAGGAGCATAACTAGATTCAAAGGTTTATTTAGTGCAATTTACCCCAAGATTATTTCTATAGGGGTTTGAGGGCAGTGCCCCCAAGATGGGGTCCTAGGGCAGTGCCCCAGGTGTGCTCCCTATCACAGTATAAGGTGGGTTTGAGGGCAACACGGCTGAAGCAAAAAATGACTTTATATTGTAAAAGGCCTTGGCTACTATTTTTCTATTGGATGATTTATTCTAGCCCTAATTTTGTAAGCAGAAAAAGCTTGTATACAAAGGCTTACGGTTGGGAATTTCATAATGTATGGTGGTATTATAGCTTCTTGTGGCAGTATTGAGCTGTAAGGGATTGTGGATTTTAATTAATGGATAGTAATAATATTGGACTTTTTGTTGGTGGATGTAGCCTAGGGATTGGGTGAACCAAATTAAATCTTGGTGTCTTGTGTTCTCTTATGTGCGATCTATTTTTTTTTTTTATTGGTTATATTTTCATGTAACTATTATTTCTATCTATGGTTAATCCAAACATGGAGAAAGATCCTTTTCTAGAGTAGAAAGATCTTATCCAAATCTAAAAAAAGGTAAATCATAATGGAACTAAGATATTTTATACTAAGGAAGAAGAGGAGATTATTTTAGAGGCAATAATTATTGAAGAGAGCATAGGAGTTTGTTGAAAATAGATTATTTCAAATGTGGGGAAAGAGGTCATTAATCATTTAAGTGTACATAAGGAAACTCAAGAAAGAAGATTAGCAGAAATAGAAGGAATGCATTTATGGAAGAAGAGTTACTTGGATCTATGAAGCATATGGAAGATGGAGAATCTCTGATAGTTAAAGGATTCCTATGTAGTACAGAGCTTGAACAAGAATAAATGTTGATGAAGAGTTTTTTCGAGACAAGATTGAAAGTTACAAGAAAGTGTTGTAAAAACATCATTGATAGTGGAAGTTCAAACAATCTAGCATCAGAGGAGTTAGTTACCAAGGTTGAAGCACCCAATGACCTATTAAATTGTATAGATAAAGGATGATCATTGTTGAAAAAAAATGTTCAATTGTATATTGTCTTTGATGTTACACAAAATGTCAAGTTTTTACCAGTCAATGTCTGTTGAGCTCACTCGGGCAATGAAGAAAATTTCCAATGTCTACCGAGCATTCCATAGTAAACCAAGTTCATAGACAATATGTTTTGAGCTTCACTCAGGCACCAAAGAAAGTTTGCAAGAAGACAATGTCTTTCGGGTTCACTTGGGTACTAAAGAGAAGTTGGCACGGAACCAATGTTAACCGACCTCACTTGGTTACCAAAGGAATTTATTTTAGGATACACTATGAACCAAGTTCACATGGTTAACAAAGGAAGTCTAAATAAAGTATTTTTTGATTTAGCATTGACCAAGCTAGGTTGGCTAACAAAGGATTTTCTTGAATCAACATATTTAGCTTGTTGAATTTATTTGTTAAGTCTAGCTGACTTAAGGGATGAACTTTGAATATTTGTAAGTATATTCAAGCCAACTTGACTAGGAAAAAGATATAAGTATAAGTTCAAGTTGTGGGATTGGATGTGAGAAGCATGGGATTGAAAAGATAAAACAAGGAAGAAAATTAGAAGGATAGTAGTGTATCCTGAGTTGACTAAGCTGCAAAGATTTACCGGATTAAGGAGGATTAAGTATTCAAGCTAGAATAGATATCTAAAATCAGCAATACAGTTGCATCAGCAATGAGGCCATATCATTGTTACTCTCTAATAATTGTAGTAGTGTATCAAATCTCTTAACAAAGTTAGCTTAACAAATATTTTCCAAATCTCTTAACAAGGTGACATTTCTAGATTGAAGTGTCTAAAGACCTCTAACAAGGTCAATCCTAATAGGGTGATTAAATCCTTTAATAGGGTCATGCCTAACGGTTTGTTTTGTAACCTTTATCAAGGTTGGATCCTAATAGGGCTCACTTTAGAAGAGTAAAAAATAGTAACTAGTTGCAATTGGTGATTTTTCTCAAATTGGGTTTCCATGTTAAATCCTAGTGTAATACGTGTTCATGTTATTTGATTTCTATTACTACAGCTAAGTTAATTATGTTTAATAACATTAAACATCTGAAGAAGTAATATTTCAATGCTTACCAAGTTACAACAATTCTTAGTGTTTGCCGAGTGATTTAGTGCTAACCGAGTTACAACAATATTTTCAATTTTAGCAGAGTTTGGTTTTGATTTGTATTGACATCTAAGGGATCTAGGATTTATTTTTGTGGTAACTAATTCACCCCTCCCCTCCCAGTTACTCCTATATTTCCATCAATTGGTATTAGGTGTTGTGGTGCTTTCAAAAAAGGTTTTGAGGACCTAAGCTAAAGATCAGGATGTCTTACATAAGGGAGATCCCTAAGATGAATAGAGATAACTTCAAGGCATGGTAGAAACTCATGAGATTGCATTTGACAATCATTGGAGACTTAGGTCTAAAGTACCTAGATGCCAAGTACATGGCCCCTTTTGGAAATATGACTGTTGAATAAATTATAGAAAAGAAGAATCATAACATTATGATGATTGATATTGCTTCAACACTTAGCTATGTTGAATTTGATGAAGTCAAAGACTGTGATATCACTCATGAGATTGTTCTAAATTTTTTTAGCACTCCCCTCAGGATTTCTGACAAGGGCTTAATTGCCCCTTGTCTACTATAAGTTGAGTGGTTGTATTAGGCATTGATAGATTGGTCTTTTGGTGCAATAACAACCCCACTCTAACAAGTGGTATCAGAGCTTGGTCATAGGTTTGAATCCTTAGACCCTCGGGTAACACTAAGGGGGAGATTGTTCAAAATTTGTTCAACACTCCCCTCAAGATTCATGACAAGGGCTTAACCACCTCCTTTGAACTATTAGTTGAGTGGTTGTATTGTCTTTTGGTGCAACAACAACCCCACTCTAACAAAGATGTGGATCAAGATGAAATCCATCTATGGAGGAGATGTTAATGTGAGGATAGCCAAGACAAAAAATCTTAGAGGTCATTTTGATCAAATAAGCATGAGAGAAGATGAGAACATTTCAAAATACAATGAAAGAATAAAAGCCAATGTGTGTGCAATCAAAGCCTTAAGAGCAAAGATATAAGATGAAACAATGCCAAGCAAGGTTCTCAAAACACTTCTTCCTATATATGCAATTAGAGTGTCAACAATTCAAGAGATGAGATGCAATCCCAAGAATGATATAACATTGGATGCAATACTGGGAAGGTTGACAACATTTGAGTTAGATAACTATGAAAATTATGTTCCTAAGACTAGCAACCTCGAGTTTGCATTTCAAGCCAAGCTATCACTCAAGAAGAAAGATGAAAAATCTAAAAGGCAATTTGGCAGTAATGATGAAGATGGTTTTAAATGAAGATCTTAAAGTCATTAAAGCATTGCTTACAAGAAGATTTCCCAAGGGCAAAGGGAAGTACAAAGGAAAAATTCCTTTGATCTGCATTTCTTGTGAAGAAGTTGGTCACATTGTTGCAAGGTGTCCAAACAAAGAAGGAAAAGAAGAAAAGAAGAATGACAAGTACAAGGGCAAGAAGGATTTCAAAAGATACAAGGACTACAAAGACAAAGGTAAGAAATTGTGTTACATTGATAAAGATTTTGAAAGTAGTGAAGAAGAAGATGAAATGGTCTACATTGTTGTTAAGGACAATTAGAATGATAAAATGGCACTTATCTCACATATTAGTAAGAATGATAAATGGATTATTGATAGTGGTTATTCTCGCCATATGATTGGATGCAAATCTAAATTTGAGAACTTGGTACACTATGATGGTGGAAGTGTTAGATTTGGCAATGATGAACCATGTTATGTGAAAGGTAAAGGTTGTATTGCACTAACCAATGATCTCATATGTGATAATTTTTATTGGGTTGAGGGACTGAACCATAATCTACTTAGTGTGACTCAATGAATAACATTGGATTCAAGATAGAATTCATGAGTAGAAAGGCCAATTTTCTAGATTGAAAAGGAAATCCGGTTGGGACTAGCAAGCAAACAAAAGGTAATCTATTCTACCTAGATCTTAATGGAAGTTCATGTTTCATTGCTCAAATAAAAGAAAGTTGGTTACAACATAAGAGGTTATGTCATGTGAATTTTGATAACTTGATAAACATAAGCAAGAAGAAAAGGGTTAGAGGCATTCCAAGCCTGAAGAAACCTAACATGGGCATGTGCAAGAATTGTCAAATTGGTAAAATGGGCAAGCCAAGTTTTAAAAACAAAAACTATCATTCTAAAGAAGTGTTGGAGGTGGTCCATACAGACCTTTGTGGACCCATTGGCACAGAAATCTACACATGAGTGATGACTATTATCTATTTGAAGGATAAATTAGAAGCTTTTCAAAAGTTCAAATGAAATTTGGCTAGAGTAGAGAAAGAAATAGGAAAGAAACTGAAATGTTTGAGATCAGACAAAGGAGGAAAATTCATTTCTAATGAATTCAATGAAATCTGCAATGAGAGTTCAAAATATAAGTGTTTGCATTCGGCACACCTCAGTAGAATGACATTGCTCAAAGAAGGAATAGATCAATCATGGATTGTGCAAGGACTCTTATGATAGAAAAGGGTGTTGCTATCAAATACGAGAAGGAAGCAATCAACACTATAGTTCATACCTTGAACTGAGTTCAATTGATGAAGGATTCAAATCAAACATCTTTTGAATTATGGTATGGCTATAAACCTAATGTGTGTTACTTCAAAGTATTGGGTAGTAAATGTTATATTCTGAAGGAGTCTAAAAAAGGAAAATTTGATGTCAAAAGTGATGAAGGTATATTTTTGGGATATTCCAATAAGAGAAAAACATATAAATGTTTGAATCTATCTACTCATAAAGTTATGGAAAGTGCACATGTGAAGATTGAAAAGTTTACAGAAAAGAGTGAAGAACAAAGCAATAAGGAACCTGAAGACTGCATAAACTTTGTTTACTATGAGCCTGATACTATTCCTAATGTTCAAGTAAGTAGCAATCAACAACCTTCACCACTCAAGTCCCCAAAATCTCCAGTTCAACTTCAGTTACAACAAGTGCAACTCGAGTCATTAGAAGGACCCGAGTTTCAGCAAGAGGAAACTGAGTCATAGTATGATGGACCTAAGTCATAAACAGTGGGACCTGAGCATGAAACAGAAGATCATGGTGAGCCCAGTCTTGTTGGATACATCAGAAAGCATCATGCATCTAAGAAAATCATTAGAGATTAGTCAGTTGGTACAATGACAAGGAACAAGTTAAAAGGTACATGTTTGCTTACTGAATTTGAACCTAGATCTATAAAAGATGCATTAGGGAATGAAAGTTGGATTGAAGCTATGAATGAAAAAATTGATCAGATTGAAAGGAATAAGACTTGGAATTTTGTTCCTAGACCCAAGGATAAGAATGTAATTGGCACAAAATGGGTATTTAGAAATAAGTTTCAAGAAATAAAGCAAGGCTAGTTTGTAAGGGCTATGCTCAAGAGGAAGGTATTGACTATGGAGAAACTTTTGCTCCTGTTGCTAGACTTGAAGGTGGTAGAACACTCCTTCCATATGTAGCACACAAAGGATTCAAAGTGTATCAGATGGATGTGAAATCAATATTCCTAAATGGAATCTTAGAAGAGGAAGTATACATTGAGCAACCTGGAGGTTTTGTTGATCCTAGTGAAAGGGACATGGTTTGTAGACTACACAAAGCTTTGTATGGTCTCAAACAAGCCCCCAAAACATAGTATGAGAGGTTTCACAAATATCTCATAAATATTGGTTTTCAAAGAACTAATGATAATAACAACCTATACATCAAAGAGGGACCAGACAAGAAGATTGTGTTGGCAAAAATCTTTGTGGATGATACATTATTTACTGGAAATGATGATTTGTATAAAAAAAATTCTGAGGAAATGAGTAAGGAATTTGAGATGTCAATTTTTGGAGAGATCAAATTCTTTGTTGGCTTGTAGATTCAATAGAAGAAGGATGGTATCTATATTGCTCAATCAAAATACATCAAGGAGATACTGAAGAAGTTTGGAATGGATGATTCTAGACTAATTCGAACACCTATGTCTACTAGACATAAGCTTTCCAAAGATGATGATTCAAAGGAAGTAGACCAGACTACATACAGATCAATGATTGGAAAACTTCAATATGTGGTGCATACAAGACCTGATATAGCATTAGCAGTTGGAATGGTGGCAAGATTCTATGGTAATCCAAAAGAAAATCGTATGATGGAAATCAAAAGAATCATGAGATATCTAAAGGGTATTGAAGATTATGGTTTGTGGTATCAAAAAGGAGACAACTTTAAATTGAAAGCAATCATTGATGCTAATTGGGCAGGAAGCATTGATGATAGGAAGATCACTAGTAGTGGAGCATTATTTCTTGGAAAGAGGCAAGTATCTCTCAGTCAACAACAGAAAAGTATCTCTTAGTCAACAACGTAAGCATAATATGTTGTTGTAGCAGTTAATTGTTTAAATATTACTTGGTTCAAATAAGTGTTGACATGTATGAAGGAAGAGATCAAGGATCCAATTTTTTTTTTCTGTGATAACAATAGTGCAATTAACATTTCTAAGAATCTTGTGATGCATATGAAAACCAAGCACATTGCAATTTAGTATCATTTCTTAAGAGAATTAGTGCAAGACAGGGAAGTAAGATTGAAATATGTTAATACATAAGAATAGATTGCAAACATATTCACCAAGCCATTTCCTAAGGATGCATTTTTGTATCTAAGAGGTAAGCTAGGGGTCATTCCCCTATCTGAAGCTCACTTATTAGATTTTAGTGATGTATCAACCAAGCATGTTGAAGATCAGTCAAGTTGATGCAGTATTGTAAAGGGCAGATTGCATTTGAATCAGTACACTAGGTACATGGAAGTTCATTGAATGATATCTTTGGCATGAGATATCAAAGAGGGAGAGTTATGTCATACATCAGAGAAATTTTATGTCTGATAGAGAGAGTTTTCTATCATATATCAGAGATATTTTTATATGTTAGAGATGTCAAAGAGGGAGAATGAACTTGAGTCAATATCAAACAAGGAGAGTTTGATATTGCAGTCACAACAATTAGAGATTGATGTCAGAGGGAGTTCACACTAATAGAGGGAGTTCTCATGGATGAGAATTAGAATGAAACTAAGGATATTATTCTTACTTTTAGTTTTCTCTAAAATTGCATTGTATTATTGATCCGGTGGATATTTTTAGTGAAAATTGAAGTGTCTTATTTCTCTCCAGAATTTGCACCATCAAAAAGATCTCCATGTCCTAATTCCAATGCAACTTGAACGGACAAAAATGGAGTCTGAATGTAGAAGTTATGCTCGGTCAAAGTTTTGGTCAACAGGCAGACCAAGGGGCTAGATAAGGGGAAAAATAAAACCACCTCAAAAGTGGTCAAAAATGGATTTCAAAATGAAGAGCCTAATGAGAGCTTTCCAACAGAGTTCGTTTCCTCAAAAACAGACTTCATATGTGAAAGTTCTGGTCGTTTGAATTTTGGAGGCAAAATGTAATAGTGATGATATCATCATGATATCAGTAGCTCAAGTGATGACACATGTAAAAAAATAGGATCAAATAAAATAGTGCCACATGGCACCTCAAGCTCAAATTTGGTGGTTTAAAAATTTGTTGAGGAGGTTTGAACCCTCAACCTCTCGTTCCCTACTTTCCCTCCTTGCCACTAGACCATGTGGAGCATTTAGCAACTTTGTAACAGATTTTCTATTTAAATTATGAATGCCACCAACGCCATTTGAAAAGATGCATAGGTGGGAGTTGAACCCTCGACCTGGCCACCCCTAAAATAGCTACATGCCAATACACCACTGATGTAGCTTGTTAAATTTATGGCAGATGTTTTATTTAACCTGTATCAAACAATGGAGCCCCCTTAAAATAGATTTATTTGTTATTTTTAACAACATTAACCCCTAAAATTATATAAATGCCAAAATGTAAAAATGGCAAAGGGGGTTATTCGAAGGGGATTTTTTTTTTATACCTTTAATTGGTTTTGAGCCAATTTAAGCCAATTATTTTGTATAAAAAGGGGGATAGGATGTCATTTGGAGGCAACGGGAAACAAGGAAGACTTGAGAGAAATTGCTCTTGGTGAAGTTTTTTTTAAAGGAATAGGGAGAATTTTCTAGGAGAATTTTTTTTTGGAGCCATTTTCGTACTTCAGAGTATTGTTATGCTATCGAAGTGCTAGAAGAAATGGTCTTCTTTGGTGCATATTTGTAATTGATTTCTGGAGATTAATCAGATCATTCATACTCTATTGGAGCTGACCCGGAGACATAGTCACGTTTGTGGCGAACTCTAAAATCAAACTTTGTCTGCACTTTCTATCTTCTTCTCTCTCTCAATTCTGTTTATTTCACCTCAAGCTTTTGAGTTTGTGATGCTTAATTTCATTTATGTTAAATGTATTAATACTTCCGCTAATTTGATTTTATTTAAGCATTCAATACTGCAATTAGTCTAGATCTGTCCATCAGATCAATTATGACATGTTGTGTTGCCATCAATGCCAAAGAGGGAGATTGTTCAAAATAATTTTTTCAATGTATATTGTCTTTGATGTTACAAAAAAATGTCAAGTCTTTACTAGTCAGTGTCTATCGAGCTCACTCAAGTGATGAAGATAGTTTCCAATGTCTACCTAGCATTCCAAAGTAAACCAAGTTTAGAGATAGTATGTGTCGAGCTTCACTCGAGCACCAAAGAAAGTTTGCAAGAAGACATTGTCTACCGAGTTCATTCACTCAGGCACCAAAGAGAAGTTGGCATGGAACCAATGTTAACTGACCTCACTTGGTTACCAAAGGAATTTAGTTTAGGATGTAGTCTTAACCAAGTTCATGTGGTTAACAAAGGAAGTCTAAAGAAAGTCTTTTCTGAGTTACTGTTGATTGAGTTGGGTTGACTAATGAAGGATTTTATTGGATCAACATATTTAGTTTGACGAATTTATTTGTTAAGTCTAGCCAACTTAAGGGATGAATTTTAAATATTTGTTTGTGTATTCAAGTCGACTTGACTAGGAAAAATATATAAGTATAAGGTCAAGTTTTGGGATTGAATATGAGAATCATGGGATTGAAAAGAGAAACCAAGGAAGAAAATTGGAAGGATAGTATAGTATGCTGAGTTGACCGAGCTACAAAGTTTTACTTGATCAAGGAGGATCAAGTATTCAAACCAAAATAGAGATCTTAAATCAACAATATAGTTGCATCAACAATCAGGTCGTATCATTGTTACTCTCTAATAATTGTAGCAGTGTATCAAATCTCTTAATAGAGTTAGCTTAACAACTATTTTCCAAATCCTCTAACAAGGTGGCATTTCTAGATTGAAGTGTCTAAAGACCTCTAACAAGGTCACTCCTAATAGGGTGATTAAATCTTTTAACAAGTTCATGCCTAATAGTGTGTTTTGTAACCTTTAACAGGGTTGGCTCCTAATAGGGCTCACTTTAGAAGAGTGAAAAATAGTAACTAGTTGCAATTGGTGGTTTTTCCCAAATTGCATTTCCACATTAGCCCTTGGTGTCATATGTGTTCATGTTATTTACTTTCTATTGTTGCAACTAAGTTAAGTGTGATTAATCACATTAAACATCTAAAGAAGTAATATTTTAATGCTTTTGTATTCGCTTCTGGGTGTGATTGTGTATGTTTTTTAACATCAACATTTCGGATCATACTCTATGATCCATCATCAGGATGAATACACAATCACACCCAGAAGCGAATACATAATTTTATGGATTGTAGAAATCTATTGCAATTAATTTTAATGCTTACCGAGTTACAATAATTCTTAGTGTTTGATGAGTGATTCATTGCTAACCAAGTTACAATAGTATTTTCAGTTTTAAAAAAAATTGGTTTTGATTTATATTGACATCTAAGGGATTTGGAATTTTTTTTTTTGGTAACTAATTCACCCCTCCCCTCTTAGTTACTCCTCTTATATTTCCAATAGATCATAAGATATTGGTATGTGAATAATGTGTTTCAAAATTAAAAATTGGATCTTATCATGATAAAGCTCTTTGTAATATTATGCAAATGGATTCTTGTCATATCTTGTTGGGTAAACCTTGGTAGTATGATACACAACCAATGCATGATAGAATATTGCATAGGCATATTGTAGTAGAAAATGAGATGAAGTAATTATTGTTACCTTTGGTAGGAGATCATAAGAATGAGAATTTTACCATAGTAAGGGTTTTCTTTGTTGAAGGAAGGAAATTCTTAGATGATTTGAAGAGGGAGAGTATGTGTTATACATTGATCTTGAAGAAACCAAATTTGGGAATAAAGAATGAAAAACTTAAGAAGATAAAAAAAAGTTCTTGATAGAGTTTGAAAACATAATTTCAAATAATGTACTTGATGGATCACCTCCTATTAGAAGCATCCACCATTGTATGGATATAGTTCTAGGAGAAATTTTTCCAAAAAAAGTACCACAAGATGACACTTGAAGAGAATGAATAATTGGATAGACAAGTGCAAGAGTTATTGAGGAAAGCTCTGATTAGAGAAATTTAGTGTTTTATGCAATGACTACAATATTGGAACTAAAGAATAGTGGAGAATATGGAATGTTTATTGATTCCAAATCTATTAAGAAGACCACAGTAAGGTATAGATCTCCTCTACCTAAGATCGATGACATAATGGGTTGTTTGAGTAGAGGAAAGTATTTTACTAAAATTTATTTGAAGATTGGTTACCATTAGATCAAAACCAAAGAAGGTGATGAATATAAGACTACACATAAAACTAATGAGGGTTTATTATGAATGATTACTAATGTATTTCAGTATAACTAATGCATCTAGTACTTTCATAAGGTTGATGAATTTGGTATTAAAAAAATTCTTGGTTTAATTTGTGACTTTGTGTGTGCTTAAAATGTGAGCACGCTTTTATGAGTCATTATATCCAAGATTGCTCAAGAATGAGGTCTCGAATGGCGACTCATTGCTCTCTATTCATGGAGTGCAAGGGTTTGTAATGAAGTCCCTCAGTTTTGACCTAGTTTGTGCCCATGCAAGTACACCATAAAATGAGAGATTCAAAGATCCTATATGCATGCATATGGAGATGAAGGCTAATCTATTTGATAATAATGCAAAACAATGCAAGATCTAATCTATCAATGCAAGATCTAATCTATGAAAGCAAGATCTAAGCTAATATGAAAATGCATAGATGAGATATGATAATCAAAGCCATGGATGCATGAGAGAAGAAGACTAGAAGATAAAAGTTCTCCATCAAAAAACTTTAGTATTCAAACTCCTTCTTCAAAAATCGATCTCCAAACTTGCAGCATAACAATAGCATAGAGTGTGTGTATGTAAAATGAGGAGAGGGCTCTCCTTTATAAAGAAGATTGGACGATCAAGATTAAGAGGCAAAAAGATTTAATGAAGGGTGGAGAAAGAATGATATGTGTGAAATAAAGATCCACCAATGAGAAAATAGGAAAAGAATTAAATGGAATCCCACTTAGAAATATGTGGATTTAAGTGTAGAGGAATTTTTAACTTTTATTTATTTTATTTCCTCTTTAAGCGGGGATTTATTTAATTAAAAGGGAGCAAGTTCTTTTAATTAAATACAAAATATTTAATTAAATTAAAAGAGGCATTTTTCTCTTAATTAATTAAATATGGATGAATTATCTAATTAAAAGAGAGGTTTTTTTAAAATTAAATGGGAACTTATTTTATTTAATTAAAAGGGAGATTTTATTTTAATTAAATAAGACTTAGGATAAAATGATCAACCTTAGAAAATAGTGAAATAATCAAATTTGATCAAGGAAATTGATTTGAATTGATTTAATAAAATATTGCAAATCATTGATTCAGGAAACTGATAAATTGATAAATTGAATAATGGGGGCCCATAGTCTGGGTGGCCATTTTAGGGTGCATACATTTGCCTCTCTTTGACTAATGTGTGGTCGAATCAAGAACACATGTAGTCAAAGAAAGAAATTGAAGTGTGAGGTTGATTCAAGATCACAAAACAACTCGGATGTGTGGTCGATTCAGGAACACATCAAGACAAAGAATACAAATAAATTTTGACTTTAAAAAGTCGATGATAAAATTAATAAAAATGAATCAAGGATTGAATTTTGATAAGTACTGCCCCTTGTGATCGAAATCAAAATGAGATAGAGGAGAAACAACAAATTGATCAAATTGATCAAATCAAACTAAAGATAAGGTTTTTGATGTAAGATGAAAGATATAAGAATCAAAAAACCAAGGTAGATCATCAAGCATGAAATATTATGCCCCAAAGTTGAATTAGAAGAAAAGATATGGGGTGAAAGTAATTGGAAGATAGAAATTTGGAAGAGATGGAAAGAAATAGAAAGAAGAAGGAGAATTTTCCTAAGAAAGAGAATGCTCCAAAATCAATCAACTGTTTAAGATAGAAAATTTTGATTGAGATCATTAAAGAAGGTAAGGAAATGAAGATCAAAACGTGACCATAGTTGATTAAAAGTCCACAAGGAAGATGAAGGGAAAACCCTCTCAAACTCATAATGCAGCCTAAAAATGCAAACTAACATGAAGCCTAACAATGCAAGCTACATGAAAATGCAAAGGTGTACTTGAAATAGAACAACTATAACATAGGATTTTGTGTTCATTATTCATTAGATAATGTAAAGGAACTTATTTTCATCATTGGGCCATTATTAACGGACATCGAAAAATCACACAATCATCACTAGTCAGAAGCACAACTACGAAGATATGAATGTGATTTATATCGGATTGGAATGTGGAAAGATTCTAACATAAGCATCAAAGACATAAAGGTCAAGATGACTTCAATGTTAGCTTACCCAATTTAATGTAGAAAATAAAACATTTCCCTCATGCCCCAAGTCCTCTAGCTATGCATCCTGGAGGGACTTAGGAACAATGACACTCAACAAAAATCAATAATATTTAGCACACAAAGAAAAGATCATGACATAGCTCAAACATTAAGTATTTATGTTTTAAAATTTAAGTGTGTTAACTGATATTGAGTTCGAAGGACAAGGATCGAATGCTTGCAAACAGGTAAGATTACATGACAAAACTGGGTAAGACCAAACCAATAAGTGTTGAAAAACACTTGATGTCAAGGGTTGTATTGAAAAATACAATTTGAGTGGTGTTGAAAAGCACCATTTGCAAGGTGTCCTAAAGACTAATGCATCCAAGAGACCGAAGCTAACACAATTATGCCCCCTAGACAAAGACCAATTCCAAACCAAGGCAACAAGGACAAGGCATGATGGAGAAAGACTAAGTGTTGAAGATGCGCACTAAGAAACAAGGGTGCAAAGGCCTCTAGTAGCACTCATTTCCAAGTTTTCACCACTTGGATTTTTATTTTTGTTTTTTTAAGGACTTTTTATAATAATAAAAAATTGTATTTTTGCTACCAAGGCACCTGTTTCTAGGTTTTCACCAAGGCACATTTTCTTTTTCTTTTTTTGAATTTTTTGAATTTTTTTGTATTTTTAGAATATATAATTTTTTTTGGAGATACATCAAAGTGCCTACTATTAGGTTTTCACTAAAATGATCATTTTTTTAGGACATTTTCCAATTTTTAGAATTTTCACAATATATCATTTTTTTGGATTTTTGAAATATATGATTTTTTGTATTTTTTCAGGATTAATAAATATGTACCAAGATATACAATGCCCTCAAACAAAAATAAGGACCATACTCTCAAGAAAGATCACATCGTGTAGTCCCAATGTCTAGCAAGGTGGAGGACAAGAGTGATTGGCAAGCTGGTGGAAGAAATGAAAGACAAGAGAATGAAGGAGAATAAAGGGAAGAAATCTTCAAGGGAAAACTCCTCAACAGTACCCAAGCTAGGGAAAAATTGTCATGTAAAGCACATTTGGACAAGAAATGAAAGGCCAACATAGGATAATTCACGAAAGCATAATGTAAAAGTGGGAAAGATGCAATCCAAAGGAGTAGACATGTCAAGAGGCTTCATAGCATCGTATTTTACTCTTTTTTATTAGATCAAGACCAAAGGGGTAAATGGAAAATTGATAGCAAAAGACTAGAATGAATGGATGAAAATAGATATGAAGGTTAAACATGAAAAGAATGAAAACAAGATCATCATAAGATAGCTCACGAGATAGCCAAATGTTTGTGCATAGGTCAACATTTTCAAGATCAAAGAGAGAAGATGGAATGGATGAAAGATTTAGAAGAACTATGCATGATGCATGATTGTTAGGTTTTTATCATGGTACTTATCCAAGGTTCCACAAGGGAGTGGTTTTCACTATAGTACAAATTTATTTCTCTTTACTTTTGCTACCAAGGTGCCTGATTACCAGATTTTCACCTAGGCACATTTTCCAATTTTTCATTTTTTTCTTTTACTTTTTCAAAAAAAATCAATTTTTTTGAATTTTTTGGAAGAAGTTGAGCTTTACAGATAATGCTCCTTGAAATTTTAAACCATGACATGTAAAGGAGTTGAAATAATATGCTCAAATATGTTGATAGGGAAAGGAAGATGGAAGACAAAAATGGAGGATATGGCTTTATGCAAAGTGAGTGAGATTGGAAGATGAAAATGAAGGCAAGATCAATGCCAACACACACCTTGAAGGGTGGCGAGAGGATGGAGAAAACATGAATGAAGGAATATGGTTACTGGATAGAAGAGGTTTCAGTTTAGGCACATGGAATGGAAGAATTCTTTTGAAAGAAGATGAAGTGGAATTCTTTGGAAGCTCGAATGTCAACTTCAATTGTTGTTCAACATTAGACTCTCTCAAGAGATATTTTGGAATCCATATAATTTTAGGCCTCTTTTCATTTCCTTTTGATGATTTAGAGATAATATCTTCAGTGATGGATTTTGGAACCCATGCTTGTCTTATAATTATTTTTTAGATATCTCTTTTGACTTTATGCCCCCATGTCGATTAGAGGAGACATGGTGCTCTTATTTTTTATATGGATTCTTGAATTGCTTATTTTTCTTGTATTGAACATTCAGGTTACTTCCAAAAGACTTGGGACTTGTGGAAGAAGAAGGATGATATGACTAGTTTAGGTGAGTGGGTGGATGACAAGAATTCAAGGATATGCATCTACGTTGATCTTGAGGAAAGATAGGAGAGGGAGGGATGTAAGGACCCAAGATGGATGATGAATTAGGAGAGTTGGGAGGGGAAAGTGAAGGGACATAAGGACCCAAGATGGAAGGAAAATGTGAAGCATTTAGTATTGGTGGGAGAGGTTTAAGGATGGATGTGGAAAATGCAAAAGGGTAATCAATAAGTTCATCAACATCTATATGAAAATCAAAGACATTAGAATCTTTAGAGTGAGCATTAGGATTTTCAAAAGGATCATGAACATCTTGAATTGGAGAAACTTCTTTGATAGGAGTACTTGAAGCTTGAGAAGACCTAGGAAGAGTAGAAAGTGGAAGGGAACATGGAGTGGTGGAACAAGAAGATGGAAGACTTTGATCTTGACAAGAATTTTTGGATGGCATAAGTGTAGAGTTTTTCTCTTGATTTTCAATAGGCTCAACATTGGAAGTAACAACACTATTTTTAATAACCTTAATGGAAGTATCATCTTTGGAAGGTGCAATTGTATTAAGGTCATTTTGATTATCAATAAGCTCAGCAGTGTAAGTAGTAGCTTGATCTTGCTTAGAGAAGACTTAAGACATGATGGAATGAATGAGGAAGGGCACAAAGGATCAAAAGGACCATGAAATGGATCAGATACATCATGAAAATAATTGGATGACATGAAGGGTTCTTGATCTTGATCTTTATTTATATTTTTTTCTTTATCATTTTTAGAGTCCTCTTGACATGAAGCCACTCCTAAGGAGAAGGAAATATGTTGGAATTGTATGGAAGACTTTAGAATAGATGATGAAGGACTAGCTAAAGTAGACATTATAGTGCATGAAAGCTTAGGCTCTTTAGGTTTAGCATTATCAAAAGCATTTGCAACCAAGTAAAGGTTAGCTTGAGTTTCTTTAAGAGGTAGCCTTTGAGGATAGCTATAGGGAACCACATGAAATGCATTAGGATCTTTGTTGGATGAAGGATTGGTAGAAGTTTTGAGAGGCTTAGAATCTTTAGGGGATGTATGGATAGTGGAGGAAGTAGAAGATGGAAGGGGAGCATCAAAAGACAAAGGTTCAACATTAACATGATCTTGCTCAAGAGTGTGCTTAAAATGTGAGCACACTTTTATGAGTCATTATATCCAAGATTGCTCAAGAATGAGGTCTCGAATGGTAGCTTATAACTCTCTATTCGTGGAGTGCAAGGGTTTGTAATGAAGGCCCTTAGTTTTGACCTAGTTTGTGCCCATGCAAGTACACCATAAAATGAGAGATTCAGAGATTCAATATGCAAAATGGAGATGAAAGTTAATCTATATGATAATAATGCAAAATAATGCAAGATCTAATCTATCAATGCAATATCTAATCTATCAATGTAAGATCTAATCTATGAAAGCAAGATCTAAGCTAATGTGAAAATGCATGGATGAGATATGATAATGGAAGCCATGGATGCATGAGAGAAGAAGAGTAGAAGATAAAAGTTCTCCACAAGAAAACTTTACTATTCAAACTCCTTCTTCAAAAATCGCTCTCCAAACCTACAACATAACAATAGCATAGAGTGTGTGTATGTAAAATGAGGAGAGGGCTCTCCCTTATAAAGAAGATTGGACGATCAAGATTAAGAGGCAAAAAGATTTAGTCAAGGGTGGAGAAAGAATGATCCGTGTAAAATAAAGATCCACCAATGAGAAAATAGAAAAAGAATTAAATAGAATCCCACATAGAAATATGTGGATTTAAGTGTAGAAATTTTTTTAATTTTTATTTATTTTATTTCTTCTTTAAGTGGGGATTTATTTAATTAAAAGGGAGCAAGTTCTTTTAATTAAATACGAAATATTTAATTAAATTAAAAGAGGGGTTTTTCTCTTAATTAATTAAATATGGATGAATTATTTAATTAAAAGAGAGGTTTTCTTTTAATTAAATGGGGACTTATTTTATTTAATTAAAAGGGAGATTTTCTTTTAATTAATTAAATAGGACTTAGGATAAAATGATCAACCTTAGAAAATATTGAAATAATCGAATTTGAGCAAGGAAATTGACTTGAATTGATTTAATAAAATATTGCAAACCATTGATTCAGGAAATTGATAAATTGATAAATTGAATAATGGGGGCCCATAGTCTAGGTGGCCATTTTAGGGTGCATACATTGTGTACCTAGATGATATTCTAGTTTCTAGTAAGAGCAAAGAGTAGAATTTGTTGCATCTGAGACAAGTATTGCATGGATTAAAGGAAGATAAGTTGTTGATCAATATCAGGAAATGTTATTTTATGAAGGGAGAAGAGTTTTTGATCAATATCATGAAATGTTCTTTTATGAAGGAATAGATAGTGTATCTTGGATTTGTGATTTCAAATGAAGGTTTAAAGATGGATCCTAAGAAGGTTAAAGTAATTATTGAGTGGTATACTCTAGAGTGTTGGGGATGTCAGATCATTTCATGGATTGGCTACTTTTTACCAAATTTTTATCAAGAATATGATTTTGGTTTGTAATCCTATTGATGGAGACTATGAGAGGTGATCAAAAATATTTTAGATGTACTTGTGGAGCATATAAGGGGTTTGAATTATTAAAATGGAAAGTTTCTAAACAATCAGTGTTGGCTTTACTAGATTTCAATAAGGGATTTCAAGTAGATTGTGATGCAAGTGGGAATGAAATTGGAGTTATGTTAAGTCAATAAGGTAGAACTATTGCTTTTTACAGTGAAAATTTTAATGATGCCAAGAGGAATATTTAGTCTATGATTAGAGTTGTATGACATAGTTCACGCTTTGAAGAAGTGGAGACCTTACTTGTGTTGGTCCACACATAGGTGAATTTACTTGGCAGGGGGGGGGGGGGGGTTTGTTGGGATCAATATCAATATATTTTAAATAAATTCAAATTCCTATACTTGTATTCACTTTCACTCCAGTCTATTATTAATGATGGCTATAACTTAACCGATTAGGATTAAGAAAAAATAATTAAGACAAAGATAGCATCACATAACACATGCATTTATCTCATGGAAAATCAACTAGGGTGAAAACCATGATATGTGAGACAATCCTCATAAAGTTTTTACTCTCCTGAAGTGCGCCCAATCAAGAGCATATCTTTGTTAAAAGATCACAAGAACACTATGAGGTGTCACCTAGTCAAGGGATTCAATAAATACCTGTAAGATTCTTGCATGGTTAAGAGAAACCTAATTAAAGGAAATTTTTAACCCAAACTAACGTGCGACCCTATTAGGGGATTTGATACAAAGAACTTGTTAAATTTCACCCTTAATGGGATTTTCTATTGTAGTGATTAGAAAACAATAGAGAGAATGATCTAATCAGAATTTCTACTTTCGTTAGCTTGATATAAATATTTTTAATGCTCCTCATACTTTTCTGTGACATTATCTACTTTGTCTAATGGATTTTGGCATGACATGATTCAATATACTGGTACTTCATTGATGTTCATTAGTTTGGATTCCTAATTTGGTTATGGTGGTATATCTTCTTGGTTGAAGACCATGGTTGTTTGATTTCTTTTGAGGAGATCATGATGTGCACTTATTGTTAGTTAATCATTTGATGTCTTGTAGGTTGATTCTCATGGTTAGAGGATGGTTTTCATCATGATGTTACATATATCTTAGATACATAGTTTAGTGGGAGCTTGTGATAGTGATGAGGTGGTGATGTAGGATTACTTTCCGGTTTTCTTATTAGTAGGATTTTTATCTTCCTGGAGTAGGAGATGGATATCATGATGCCATGGGTGACTTGATACCATGGTTGAGTGGGATTTATCAGCATTGATATATTTTTTGAGTGTTTGCAGATGTTGGAGGATGTTTTAGATCATGTTGTTGCATTTGTATGGTGCACTTGTTGGTGGTGATTATTTTCATGGTGTGTGGAGATGGTTGCATCTTGAGGGCTCATGGAGTTCTTGGTACAAGTGTGGTTTATTCTTTTATTTGACATTTTATCCTTGGTTTTAGGATGGTTTCATTATTAGTTCATTGTATACTCTTGATACATATTTAGAGTTTTGATTTTTTATGGTATTTGCATATGGAGAATGTTGTCTCTTTGGTTGAGATGATTAGATCATGTTATCATTTTTATGTTGCTGAGGCCATGGTTGGAACTTTTCCATTGATATTGGTTTACTTTCTTGGTATTGAATATATTGATCATTTGCTAGATACTTCATTATATTGTTATGTTGCATTTGGAGTTGGCATGGATTTATTGGTTATAGGTGCTCATGGATACTAAGAGATGGTGGTGATGTTGATTTCTCTTGCATTAAAAATGCATTTGTTGGGAAAATTTATGGTTTCAACAGAAAGTATGAGGGGTATTCACCTGATATGACTTGAGAGGAGATTGTTCTTAATTGATTCTTGGTTGGAGACTTGGATATCTCGACGAGCATTCTCATTCCCCACTCTTGGTTTATTCTGTGGTTTACTACTTGAGATGTATGGGTCATTATTTCCCTTAGATGCATTATGTTTATGTTTATCTTTCATTGATATGGATCTTGAAGTATGGTACATGAGTTAGTTCAAGAGGGTTAATTTGAGATATGGTTTAGCATTGGTTATCTCCTTGTGCATATATTGTTATGCTGGTTGAGTTTGGGAGATGGTTTTCTATTGGGCATATTCCTTGGATTAGGAATGGTTATTCCTTGGTTTATGAATGGTTATGAGTTTGATCTTCTTGTGAGAGACCTATATCCATGATTGGTTATATGCTATGGATGTTTGGATGTTGTTGTGGCTTCTTGGTTTGGGTTTAATGGAGGAGGTCTTCCTTGGCACAATTTACATCTAGAGGTATGTGTAGAAGGACATGATACAAGTTATGATTTGCATGGCTTCTCTTTGGTCTTGGTTATCTTCCTAGATGTTTGGTTTCACTTACATTGCATTTGGGATTGGATAGAGATTTTAATCACTAGTCTGTATTCATAAATGTCATTAAGAAATGACATGATTATCATTTGTCTCTTTCCTTTGTTGGTTATGGAGAAATTGGGAGAGTGTTGGAGACTTTTTATGGGAGATGTTCTTAAAAGTTATTGGTTTATGTGTTATGGATGTCCTTAATACTACATGGATTCATGTCTATGAAATGTTGTGAGTGGATCAATTTAAAATTTGACATTACCATTGCAGTGAGAGCTTCTTGGTGTGTACGTGGTAGGTATTGTACTTCAGGCTTGTGATTACAACTTACATATTGGATACACATTGATGTTGTGAGATTTACTTGGTATACCTTTGGAGGTATGGATAGTTGGATGGGTTAGCACTTTTTGTGTATTCTATTTCAGCTATGGATTTTGATAGCTACAGATACATGTGATTATCTTCAAATTAGGTGTTTATGTTTGAGATTTCATTTGGTACAAGATGTTATGATTCTTATATGACAGGTTGGGTGGATTTCTCTTTGGATGGATTCTTTATGTGTCTGATGGTAGTGAAAAAATAGGAGGTGGGATCAAGACGTTAGATATTTTGATTTTGTTGCAAGTACCAAGATAGAGAACATGGTGTACTTTGAGTCATGATGGTGTATATGCAAGGAGGGATTTCTTCCTTTTTAATTTATGTGGCTATAAATTGACCCTATGCAATGTATACAACAAGTGAGAGATTGTTGAGATGTGTCTTGCATACAATACATAATATTATTTTCATTGTAATATTATATTTTATTATGTATATGTTGTATCTAGATGGAGTGAAATGTATGTAAGAGTTGTGTTGACACATTGTGATAATATTTTATGTAATTATTTAATACTGGTGAAAAATAAATTAGATGAGAAATATTAAATGTGGGTTAGTGGGGGCTTAGTAGAACATGGTTTATGTATTACCACTTGGTGGTTTTGTGAGAGCTTACTTCTATAAAAACAACCACAAGGGTAGTTCTTGAGGTAAGATATGCTAGACAAAGTAGCATTTGTGAAGGTTGGAAGCATGAAATGGGATGGGTGGATTCATGTTTGGTTATGGCTATGGCTTTGAAAGCTTCCATGATTGTATTACAATGGTGTTTTGTTGATCTATACATGGCGATAAATGCTTTTGGAGGTTGGTTTTTTCCTCAATGAGGGTTTCCTAGGGTATATCTTGTGTCACATTTTTGTGGGTATGTTGTCTATTCCCTTGCATGTGGATTCTAAGTGCTTTTATTTTTAGATCTATTATTGGTTATGTTGAAACATTGATATTTTGTTTGCATACACAATAACACCAGATATGTTAACTAGGGAAACCCTTAATCAGAGGGAAAACCCTAGTGGGGATGGTACCCACAAGATGATGTACTAATATAAATGTTCCTTGTTAGAGGATGGACCCTATTAGGAGTCTATGGATACATTTAATACATATGAGTCCCTGTTAGGAGACTTTGAATCCTTGTTAGGAGATTCCAACCCTGTTAGGAGTTGTGGAAGACAATTGGACCCGTTGCCCAAACAACTTCAAGGGCAAGACCAATGAACCCATTGTCCAAATGATCTTTGTATTATTCTTTGTAGAATAATAGAATTGTACTGTATTGTTCCTTCCTCTTTATCTGTCCTGTCAAACAAACTTCTACTCCTTCTGATCTTGTAACCAGATCACAAATATCACATCCAATAATCCCTTAGATTGCTTATATGCATTTAGTTAGCACTCTGCTTCTTTTTACACTTCGCACTTCTTGCAACAATCACAAAACTTGTACCCACAATACAAACAAGGAAAGCATCTTTCCTCTATATCATATTTCCTTGAGTCAGCCTAAGGTTTTCCCAATTAATTATAATAATATAATTAATTAATTAGAATTACAATAGCACTGTTGGCTCACAGTCTATACAAAACTTCACACGTGTAATACTAGGGCTCGCACACTCACTGACCTCACCATGAATATCATCTATCACTACCTGATTATGCATCTTCTCACTACATCTTAGATGTAATCTACCAAACAAACATTAGGAATTGCTTTCCCAATACTCTATCTTTGAAATGCTCTTCGTAAATCAGGTATGACTTCCATACGTCTTTGACTTGGACTCTAGACACTTAACCATGTCATTAGGACACTATGTTGAACATGTCTGTAACTGTGCATCACTGAACAATCAAACCATTATCCATACCATCAATATCTTTGTCTGTTATTCATCCAAACTTTACAAAAACCATGCTATGTTGACATTAATGAAATACATAGTCATACACAATAAAAAAAAGAATCTCAAAACAATAGCTACATACTCCTTCCCAGACATCAATTGTTTACTTAACACTAAATAATTCAAATACATCAGATGCATATTCTTGCTTCCTTTCATGAATCATTCTAAATCTCTCTAAAGAGATATCTTCCCCCCATACTTAGGAGATGCTTCTTTTCATGCATACTCTCCCCTATGCCTTAGGAGATACTCTTCCCCATACCATAGGAGAAGTGTGTTTTCATGCATCATACTCTCCCCTATTGAAATCAATGTCAGGGACCTCAATCTCAATGTGTAGACACTTAAAATTATCCTAAATGCTAGATTGATTCATTTAATATTTCTTTTGACATTATAATTAATTATTAATTAATTAATTATATTTGTCATATTCTTCTACTTATTTAATTAAATAGGTTCATTTTCCTAATGTATTTAAATTTAATTTGAATACTTTCCCTCTAATGTATTAAATTCATTTAATGCATAGTGCTCCACAAATCCCCTTTTAAATAAATTCTAATTTATTTAATTCCCTCCTCTTTATTAAACTTTTTAATCATGTGATTAAGTTAAATCTTATTTAATTTAATCATAATCCCATCCTAAAACCTAGTCTACACCCATCATTCTCATCCTTCTAAGCCTACCCATTAATTAATCCCACTTAATTATCCTAAACACCTTTATAAACACATCTTAGTCCCTAAGTGTTTTCTCACACATGTATGAGAAACTCAAGATCCAATAAAGCTTTCATTTTATTATTTTATTCACACCTCTTACACCTCTCACACACTTGTCCTCCTTTCTTTTCTCCAAGGTTTCTCACACATGTGTGAGCAAACCTTGAGCCATGACTTTCATCTAAAAGGCTTATGTTGACCTTTGTATGGCTTGTCCAATTAGTCTATGTGTCTCCCTTGTGGCACCTATGTGGATGCCAAATATATGCCACCTCCCCAAGGCCTCTCTCAAACCTATAAATAGAGCCCTTGTCTTAAACATTTTTCATCTCCCTCATTTGCATTGTTATCGTGCTAGTTTAGTTTTTGAGTTTTTAGAGATTTTAAGCTTAGAGCTAACCTTTGGTAGTTGTTTGCATTGTTTAAATTTCTAAATTTTGCATTAGTTTCATGGTAGCATAATATTGTTAGGTTTCTTTCTTAATTGCATTCCATTTACATTCACATCCATGAAATCCTTTGAGGATGGCTTACTCATAGCCATTGCTTAAAGGCATTGCACATACATTTTTAGTATAGATTTACATTTCCATATTTGAATTCATTTGAATTAGTTTGAAGGGATTCATTCAATATTTGTGTTTAGGAGAGCACATCCACATCCCTCACACTTAAGCATGCCAACAAAGCCTCTTATGGGTGCCCTTGTTTAGTTGCTTTGAGGTTGCATGAGGATTTTATTTGTGGTTGCATAAGTTGTTAAACTCAAGTTTATCTTAGTTATATTTCAATTTGTTTCTAAGCTTTCATATGCACATGTACAACTAATGTTTTCTTTTTTATATGTGCTCCTGATAGGTTAGGATTTTCCTGCATACACAATGTTACTACATACCAATTACTAAATACCAATTGCTAATATGTTGCTCCAAGTCTACAACCAGCTTGAGTGTCCAAAGACACTATTCAATACCAAATACCAAGAGTCCTTAGTGACTCAGATCATCACAAATACTCCCCCACATGGGAAGAATCAACATTTAGTCCAACCTAAAACTAATGCTACATACCACTCGACTGATGCACTCTCTACATCATCTAATCAGAAGTAGGTAGGGACTTGACCCCAAGCATACCTCTCAAGTACTCAAATGTATCTTTCGGCAAAGGCTTCATAAAAATATATGCAATTTGATCTTTAGTACTCACATACTGCAATCTGATCTCCTTTTTTGCTACTTTCTCTCTCAGCACATGATACTTAATAGATATATGCTTAGTCTTAGAATGCAATACAGGATTCTTAGACATACTCACTGCACTTGTGTTATCATAATAAATGATAACAAGTTCTTCAAACTCAATTTTGATATCCTTGAGCATCTACTTCATCCACATAACTTGATTATAGTTATTTGTTGCTGCAACATACTCTTCCTTAGTAGTACTTTGCAAAATACAATCTTGCTTCTTGCTTAGTCAAGAAAGCAATCTTCCTCCAAGAAAGAATGTTCCACCACTAGTGCTCTTTCTGTCATCCATATTACCTACCCAATCTACATCAATATATGCACATAGAGTGAAATCAATCGATCTTTCATACCAAATTCCATAGTCAGATGTCCCTTTCAAATATATGAATATTCTCTTCACTACTTCAAAATGATACTCCTTAGGATAAGCTTGAAATCTAGCTACAATCCTAGCTGCATTTGCTATATCTAGCTTTGTGTGAGTTAGATACTACAAACCTCCAATCATGGATCTGTACTTCTTCTGCTCTACTATAGGCATTTCATCTTTTTTGGATAACTTGTGACCAGTTATCATAGGTGTACCAACAAGTTTACAACTTTTCAAACCAAACCTTTTCAACAAATAATTCAAGTACTTAGCTTGTGAAATGAAAATACCATCACTATTTGTATAATTTGCAATCCTAGAAAAAACTTCATTTCTCCTATCATGCTCATTTTAAGCTCACTCTTCATTTCTTCAGCAAACGTATCACTTGCTTTGTCATTGCCTTTGAAATGATGTCATCAACAAATATTACAATAATTAGCAAATCATTTTCAACTTCTTTCAAATATAAGTTACTATCTACCATACCTTTACCAAATCCAAGCTTTGCCAAATAACTATCCAACCTTGCATACCAGGTTCTAGGTGTTTGCTTTGACCATATAAAAACTTCTTTAGTTTTCATACCATGTCTTTGTCTTCTGATAAAGGAAAAACTTCAGGCTACTCAATATATACCTCTTCTTCAATTTCTCCATTCAAAAAGGTTGACTTAACATACATCTAATAAAACTTGAACTTTTTATTCACTGCATAAGCCAAGAACATCCTTACTACTTCTATTTTGAGTATAGGTGCATATGTCTCCTCATAGTCTATGCCTTCTTTTTGTGAATATCCCTTGCATACAAGTCTAGCTTTGTTCCTCACAACTTTGTCTTGTGCATTAATCTTATTTCTGAATACCCATTTGGTTCCTATCACATTCTTGTCTTTAGGTCTAGGAACTAACTCCTATGTATCATTCTTTACAATGTGATCTAATTCTTCCTTCATTACTTGAATCCAATTATCATCTTTACAGGCTTCATTTGTGCTTTTAGGCTCAACTTGAGATATCAAGCATATCTCCTCATTTACTTTGTTCCTTGTCATCACATCTTTGTCTTTGCTTCCAATTATTTTCTCAGGAGGGTGATTCTTTGTCAAATTCCTGTTAGAGGTAGGAGTTGACATCTTGACTCTTATCTCTTCTCTATGTTAAGATCTTTGTTCTCCTATTTTCTCACAGTTCGCACATCATTCTGCAAATCATTTTTTATTCTCAAAGAAAAATTCAACATTCTATCTAAAAATTCTAGAATTATCTTCTTCTTCATCTAAATTATATACTACCATCTTTTCCTTAGTTCCAAACTTTTAATCAATCTTTACATTTGTGCATTCAACTATTGTCTTAGTTCTATAGTTAAAACATTTGTATGCCTTGCTTTTCAATGAATAACCAAGAAATATACCTTCATCACTTCTTGGATCAAACTTACCAATAACATCATCTCTCTTAATCTAACATTGGCTCCCAAATATTCGAAAATGCTTAACTAAAACCATAGTTCATAAGGTGTCTTGCTCATACCTTTTCTAATTTGTACTTTGTTCAGAATGTATACTACTATATTGATTGCTTCTCTCCAAAATGTCTAAGAAACATTTTTCTCAAACAACATCGCTCATGCTGCTTCTACTACTAACTTATTACTTCTTTCAACAATCCCATTTTTCTTAGCTATCTAGGTGAAGATAACTACCTTTTGATTCCATTCTCTTCATAAAATATGTTAGACTCTCTAGAGGTGAATTCTCCTCCTCTATTAGATCTTAAACATTTTACCTTAACATCAGATTTATTCTCAACTCTATTCTTAAATATCTTAAACTTCTCAAAAGCTTTAGATTTCTCTTTAAGAAATGCTACCCACATCATTCTATTGAAATCATCAATGAAAATCATAAAATACCTTTCACTTTAGAATCCTCTAGTTCTAGAAGGACCACTCAGATTTGTGTGAATGATCTCCAACTTCTCTATAGTAATGAACTTATTGCTAGGAAATGATACTTTCTTCTGCTTAGCCAAAATACATTCTTTACACACAACATTAGTAGGCGTTGTAATCTTAGGCAAGTCTCTGACTGCAAAAGTTCTACTAACCTTCACAATATTATCAAAGTTTATGTGATACAATCTTCTATGCCACAACCAACTGTCATCCACTTTAGCTACCAAACATGTCATTTCAATGGGATTCAATTGAAATACATTACCTCTGGATCTAGTGCCTATTCCAATCAACTTACCATCTTTGTCTTTGATAATGCAGGTCTTCTCAGTGAACTGTAACTAATAACCCTTATCCAACAATTGTGCAACACTCAACAAGTTATGTTTCAATCCATCAACAAAATAGATGTCATCAGTATTAGTTTTACCATCAAGAGTAATGGATCCAATTCTTGTTATATAACAGGTTGCATTGTTACTAACTCTAATAATACCTCCATCATGATTCTTAAACTTGAAAAACTTATTCATATCACCAGTCATGTGATGTGAACAATCATTGTCAATTATCCAATCAAACTTCTTTTTCACTTGGGAAATTAGAGCTCTTTCTTCTCTAATTTCTCTATCAAGATCATCTTCCTTGATAGCCACAAATCTCAATTCATCATCACTTTCACTTTGATCTTTCTTATCAGATTCTTCATCTTCATTTGCATACAAAAAGTTTCTATCTCTATATCTTCTAGGCTTAAACTTTCCATGTACTTTTTCTCTCTTTTAGGACATTTAGATGCATAATGACCAAATTCATTAGAATTCCAACATTTAACTATTTTCTTACCATCTTTTTCTCTTCTCACAAGAAGGGTTATTCCTTTCTCAATCTTTTTTCCTTCATCAAATATGTTGCTACCAGCAAAATCTCCATGTGTGCTTGCACTCCTTGTCAGATTAGGTTGAATGTCTAGGGCATTGAAAGTTGTTTTGACTCTTGCAAGATCTCTAGACTATCTCAAATCTACTTTTGCAAATTCTAATCTTCCAACCAATGTTTCCTTTGTGAACTTCTTAGTACAGGGCATAACTAGCCAAATCATCTGAGCTACTACCTTGAATGGTGGTGTCAAATATTTCAAGATCTTCCATATAACTTCATCATCTTTCTTGGTTCCACCATGAGACCAAATTCCTACAACAATTTTTGATACTCTGTCAATATAACTTCTCACTGATTCATATTCCATCATTTTAGCACCTTGAATGCACATATCCAATTCTATAGTCTCATTCTCTTTGCATGATCATCACCTTCAAAAGTATATTCTAATGCTTTCCAAATTTCATAAGGTGTTAAAAGTGACTTTCCCTGACTTTATTCATTCTCTGGAAGAGTTTTTAATAGAGCTTCTCTTGCTCTCATGTTACACATGAGTAGATCTCTCTCTTCTTCACTGCATCCTTCAAGCTTTTCTTCTTCAATGATTCTCTTCTTACTCTTTTTAAGGATCCAATAACTCGGACCCATGCACAAAAGATGAGTCTTCATCTTCTCCTTTCAACTGTCATAGTTGGCCCCATCAAATCTAGGACTATCCTTTTTGAAAATATTCACCATCGATCTCCAAAAGTTGTTAAGATTATCCTTCAAGGACCTAGTGCTCTGATACCAATTGTTAGAATATATAGTCCACCGATATAACTGAGAGGTTGGGGGGGGGGGGGGTGAATCAGTTATCCAACTATTATTATAATTATCAACCTTAAACAAACTTAGCCATATGAGTAATATAAACTAAAATCACAACAAGATACTCATACACAATAACACCAGATATGTTAACTAGGAAAACTCGTTATCAGAGGGAAAACTCCAATGGGGATGGTACCCACAAGATGTTGTACTAATATAAATGTTCCTTTTTAGAGGATGGACCGTGTTAGGAGTCTATGAATACATTCTATACATATGAGTCCCTATTAGGAGACTTTGAATCCTTGTTAGGAGTTTCCAACCCTGTTAGGAATTGTGCCAACCCTGTTAGGAGTTGTGGAAGATAGCTAGACCCACTTCCCAAATAGTTTCCAGGGAAAGACCAATGAACCTAGTGTCCAAATGATCTATGTATTATTCCTTGCAAAATAATAGAATTGTACTATATTGTTCCTTCCTCTTTCTCTGTCCTATTAACCAGACTTCTACTCCTTCTGATATTGTAACTCGATCACAAATATCACATCTAATAATCCCTTGGATTGCTTACACACATTCAGTAAGCACTCTGCTCCTTTTCACACTTCGCACTTCACACTTCTTGCAATGATCACAATACTTGTACTCACTCTACAAACAAGGAAAACATCTTTCCTTTCTACCATATCTTCATAATAATTCCTTAAGTCAACCTTGAGGCTTTCCCAATTATAATAAGATAATTAATTAATTACAATTACAATAGAACTGTTAGCTCACATTCTATACAAAAATTCACATGTGTGATACTAGGGCTCATGCACTCACTGACATCACCACGTGACTGTCCTCTGTCACTTTTTGACTGTGCATCTTCTTACTACATCTTAGATGTAATCTAGAAAACAAACATCAAGAACTAATTTCCCAATACTTTGTCTCTAAACTACTCTCTGTAAATCAAGTACAACTTATGTATGTCTTCAACTCAAACTCTACACACTAAACCACATCATGAGGACACTATGTCAAACATGTCCATAACTATGCATCACCAGAAAATCAAACCATTTTCTGTACCATCAAGATCTCTATCTGTTACTCAACCAGTCTTTACAAAAATCTTGCTATGTTGACATCAATGACAGACATAGCCATGAATGCAACATGTCAATACTCTCTAATGCTTAGAATACTCCCCCAATGTAGTATCATCAATAGTCATGCTAACATAGAGTATAGAGAGGCTATGCATGTGTGAAGAAGTTCTAGAGAGTTGGAGATGTTATTGATGTTGTTGACTGGAAAATTTAAGCGGAAGGCTTAGTTGAGTTAAGAAGAAATGAAGGGTGATTGCATGAGGGGTTTCTAAGAAAATAGGAGTTTGAGATGACTATGGAGGCTAGACAATGAATCAGTACATGTGAGCTGAATAGAGATCTGTACATGCAAAGTGAGTTGTACTTGACATATCAAACCTATTGTTACTTTCTAACCATTGTGAAGAGTATTTGAAATCCTTTAATCAAGGTTGACCTAACAGTCATAAGTACTTAATAGTCCATGTAAATCCTTTAACCAGGTGACATTCTAATGGTATGTTTTAAAGTCCTCTAACAAAGCCACTCCTAATAGGGTGATTAAATCCTTTAACAAGGTCACATTTAATAGTGTGTATTGTATCCTTAAAAAGGGTTGGCTCCTAACAAGGCTCACTTTAGAAGAGTGAAAAATAGTGACATGTTGCTCATGGTTTTCTCCAAATTAGGCTTTCATGTTAAATCCTAGTTTCAAACTTGTGTGGATGTTATTATGATGTTTTACTGATTAAATTTTATATTTTGCAAGTCTGATTGATGTTACTAATAGTATAGAGTAGAGACCATGCATTGGAATGATAAGGTCTGAAGTTGCTTAAGTGTTTGTTTGTTCAATTGGTACATTTGGACCTTGTATAACTAATTAACCCCCTCCCCCCCCTGCCCAATTATTCTAAATATTGTAACACTTGGTATTATAGCATTGGTGCTTATAGAGAGAAGTTTGAAGATGCTCAAAGATAAAGATCATGGTATACAAAAGAGAGGTACCAAAGTCAAACAAGGAAAATTTTCCTGCATGCCAAAAGTTGATGAGGCTACATATAGCTAGTATTGGTGATGTTGCATTGGATTTTCTGGACAATGCATATGTGGACATAACAATAGTCCCTCTAACTACTCAAGGACTAAAAGAAAAACAAGAACATAATCAATCAATGTTGGAGATTAATTCAACCCTAAGCTATCTTGAGTTTGATGACCTAAAAGAGTGCAATAATTCAAAGGAAATGTGGGATAAATTGAAGCCCTTCTATGGAGGAGATGATAATGTCTTAAGAGCCAAACTAGAAAGGCTAAGAGGTAAGTTTAATGAAATGAGAATGACAAAAGGAGTGAACATAGTACTATATTGCACAAGAATTAAAGAAGTTGCCAATTCTATTAGAGGAGCTAAAGGAAAGATTGAAGATGAAAAAATAATCAACAAGCTATTGAGAACTCTACTTCCTATTTATGGTATTAGATTTTTTGCAATACAAGAACTGAAATGTACAACTATTAGAGTAATTAGATATTTCCTAATTAACTCTAGTCTACTTAAGCTAAACTTTAGGCATATAATAATTAATTATTATTATGAAACCTAGGTTATACCTTTTTTGGATTTTAATCTCCTTTATAAGAAAAATCTCTCTTTGTAATTATAAGACAATTCACTTTTGATAATAGAAATCTCTTTTTGCTCATCGAGAATGTCTCATCTACAAATCTGGGAATTCCAGCCTCCATAGCTTTTGCTTCTCTCTTTCTATGATAGGTGTTTACATGCAGTTGATTCTTGGGAGCTATGGGGTTGATCTTTCATCAACTTCAACATGATATCAGAGCTTCAGATCTTCATGCCCCTGTTATGTTCATGACAAATTTGGTATCCATTTTCAGATCTGAGCTTTCAAAAGTTTTTATTGGATATAGGGGGTCGCTAATTTTTGACACACTTTGAGCAAAAACAGACATCACTATTGAGCTCAAAGAGCTTGAAAACCCCCATTTCCATATAAAATACATCTAGTTTGGATGTTATTGAAATCTAAGGCAATTTTTTTTGCACCCAGGCCATATTGACCTGGGCACAAAAATTGATGCGACGATTATTTTTTTCTTCCAAAAAAATAATAATAATTTTGAGGCGATCTTTTTTTTTGTTTGTATATTTTTACAACCAAAATATCTCCATACATTTGCATTAGAGGAGGACCATTACTTAATTCAAATTGTAGAATGGGATGCATTACAAGGGAATAAACTTTTTCCCCATGCATGATGTTTGTAAATATAAATGGAATATTGAACTAATTGTTTAAATAAAGTAGATCTAGATATAAAGTGTATACAATCAACCCAATTAAGATACAAATCTAAGCTAAAATTATAAATTTTGACAATTTGGTTAACATTAGTAAAATGAAAAGAGTAAGAGGTTTGCCAAAACTGAAGAAACATGACAATGCTATGTGTAAACAATGTCAATTGGGAAAAATGACAAAGTCTAGTTTCAAAAGAAAAAACTTATTCATCTAATGATATTTTGGAATTGGTTTGTACTGACTTATGTGGACCCATTGGAGTTCAAAGCTATTGTGGAGACAAATATTTCATTCTATTTGTTGATGACTATTCTAGAATGATGATTGTGATGTTTTTTAAAGACAAATTTGATACTTTTCAACTATTTAAGTAGTATTTTCTAGAGTTGAAAAAGAGATAGGGAAGAGTCTGAAGTGTTTGAGATCTAACAGAGGTGGTGAATTAATTTCCAATAAGTTCAACATATTCTGCAATGATAGAGGAATCAAGACACAGATGTCTGCACATAGGAACCCTCCTCAAAATGGAATAGTTGAAAGAAGGAATAGATCAATAATGGACTATGCTAGAACATTGATGATGGAGAAGAATGTGTCAAATAAATACTGGAGAGAAACTATAAGTACAACCATTTATACTCTAAATAGAGTGCAAGTCAAGAAAGTTACAAATGCTACACCTTTTGAATTGTGGTATGGATATGCACCTAATGTGAAATATTTTTAAAAATTTGGAAGCAAATGTTACATAATTAAAGACAATAGGAATGAAAAACTTGGTGCTAAAAGTGATGAAGGTATATTCCTAGAATATTCCACTAAGAGCAAAACTTATAAGTGTTTGAACTCTAATGCTGACAAAGCTATGGAAAGTGCAAATGTGAAAGTTGATGAATACATAGAGAAAAATGAAGTTGAATGTAAGAAAAAACTTGAATATCATAGTTCATTCATATATGTGAATGATAGTGCTCCAGGCACTCCACCTAAACAAGAAAACAAAGCTCTAGATCCTCAACAGACTAGGAATGTCGAGTTGCAATAGCCAGTTGCCCAATTATAGACCATGGGTGTTGAGCAATAGGTAAATGATGATGAGTCATAGACAAATGAATTCAAACATTAGGATGACAATTTTAAGTGTGAAGAACATGAACTAGAGCCTAAACAAGAGAGATATAATGAGCTTGAAATCATTTTTCAAGATGAACCTGTTGAAGAACAAAGAAGAAAAGAGCTAGTGTTAGAAAAATATGTGAGAAGACACCATCTTGAATAAATAATTGGAGATAAAGAGTCTAGTTTTATGACAAGAAAATGGCTCAAAAGTGATACATGCTTACTTTGTGAGTTTCAGCTCAAATCTGTGAAAGATGCTCTGGAGAATGAAGATTGGATAAAAGCTATGAATGGAGAAATTGAACACATTGAAAAGAATAAAACATGGTCCCTACTACCTAGACCTAAAGAAAAAAAAATTATTGGAAAAAAGTGGGTATTCGGGAACAAGCTGAATGAAAAAAGGTGAAGTCACGAGAAACAAGGCTAGATTGGTATGCAAAGGGTATGCACAAGAGGAAGGTGTTGACTATAGGGAAACATTTTCCACTGTAGGAAGATTAGAAGGAGTTAGAAAATTTCTTGCATATTCTACTTATAAAGGATTTAAGGTATATCAAATGGATGTCAAATCTACATTTTTTAATGGGATACATAAAGAAGTATACATAGATTAGCCTGAAGGATTTGTAGATCCCAGCAAGAAGAATATGGTGTGTAAGTTGCACAAAGTTTTATATGGTTTGAAACAAGCCCCCTAGAGTATGGTATGAAAGACTGCATAATTATTTGGTGAAGAATGGTTTTGCAAGAATAAATGACAACAATAATCTATATTTGAAGAGTGGAAAGAACAATGAGGTATTGTTATCTAATTTTTTTGTTGATATCATATTTGGAGGCAAGGAAACATTATGAAAATCTTTGTTGATGAAATGAAGAAGGAATTTGAAATGTCAATGTTTGGTGAGATCAAATTTTTTGTTGGTTTACAAGTATATCAAATTTTTTGTTGGTATCATCATTACTCAGTCCAAATATATCAGGGAGATATTGAAAACTTTTGGAATGGAAGATCCAAAACCAGTGTGTACACCTATGGTTACTAGACACAAATTATCTAAGAATGATGTTTCTGTTGATGTGAACCAGACATAGTATAGATAAATGATTAGTAAACTGCAATATGTTGTTCATAGTAGACCAAATATTGCATTAGTTGTTGGGATAGTTGTTGGATTTTCAACAAGTCCTAAGGACAATCATATGATGGAAGTGAAAAGGATACTAAGATATCTGAAAGGAATAAAAGACTATGGATTGTATTACAAGAAGAATGATAGATTTGAATTGAAGGTATTCATTGACTCTGATTGGGCAAGAAATGTTGATGACAAAAAAATAACAAGTGGTGGTGCATTCTTTCTAGGAAAGAGATTGATTTCATGAAAAATCAAGAAGCTAAACTATATTTCCCAATCAATAGTTCAAGTTGAGTATGTGGTAGCAATAGTGAATTGTTCAAATATCATATGGATTAAACAATTGTTGAAAGGTATGAAGGAAGAGATTATTGACCCAGTGGTTATCAATTTTGATAACACAAGTGCTATTAACATATCAAAGAATCATCTTATGCACAAAAAGATAAAGAACATTTCTATCAAGTATCATTACTTGAGAGAGCTAGTTTAAGACAAAGAAGTGAAATTGGAGTATGTGAACACAAAAGAAAAAATAGCTGACATATTCACTAAAGCTTTACCTAAGGATGCTCATGAATATCTTAGAGGTACACTAGGGGTGATTCCTCTAGACAAATCTACTTAAGCTATAGTGAAGCATTGCATGACATGTGATGATCAAACTTACACATTGATGCAAATAGTTCTACTTTAGGAGTTGCCTAAGGTAGTAATAAAGAAGAAGGATATATTAATGGAATAGTCATATGAAGAATTCAGAACTAACATGAAGGTATCTACATGATAAAGATGCATCAAATAGATATAGTGTCTTTGGAATTGTTGTCAAAGAGGGAGAGATTATCTAAAATATAAAGAGGGAGATATACATCCATAGGGAGAGAATATCTAAGAAACCATGAGGGAGAGATTATCAAATAGTTATAGAGAAAGTGAAAGCTGGTAGAGACATGCTAAGTAAGAGGGAGCAATTACTAAGAGGGATTTCATAAGATTTACTTGAGATGTTGCCAGAGATATGGATTAGAATGAAACTAAGGATATTAATGAATATCTAACAAATTAAGAGTGTTTCTTGAGACTGTACAAATTTTGGATTGTATGGTAACCTGAAGTATTTGTGAAATATTTTTAGTGGTGTTTCCATCAATGCCAAAGAGGGAGATTGTTAGAAACTACAACTGAAATAATTTTTATGTTGTCATTGATGTCAAATCTATTGGTAAGATAGTTTTCTATTTTATTTAAGTGTCATATCTATTTTATTGATGAAGAGGATTTGAGAAGTTGTTCATCACAAAAGAATCTAGAGGAAAGTTTGAGTAATGAAGAGGAAACTACAAATCAACACTTGATTAGTTGAACTTTGACAAGATAAATTGATTGTTTAAATAATGTTGCAAGAGGAGAAGACAATAATGTACAATACTTGTAAGTGTGAGCAAAGATAGATCAAATTTATAGGCTTGACCAAGTAATAGAGAAAAAGAAAAAATAATTTTGATGAACATGTTGAGTGATACTATTGTCAACCAAGCCACAATAAATGTCGAACAAAGTTAGTATTGATCGAACATCAATATTGATTGAGTGATAGTGTATGTGTTGAGCAAGAAGTTCTATAGTGATCGAGTAACCCAGTGATGACCGAGTGTCACAATTTTGGTCAAGGAACAACATTTTAACTATTTGCAAGGAAGCATAATTCTAGCTAACTAAGTTGATTTCTTGGGATATAGAAATCATGTTGAAGATAAGGATCAATGAGTTGGATCATTTAATTCTAGGAGAGGATTAGGTAAATTTCCTAAGAGACAAATTCAAGAAGAAGTTTCTAGAGAACAAGAGATAAATAGAATGACAATTAGATACATTATATTTGATGGATCAAATCTTAAACCCTAAGATCTATGGTGGTTTTTAAGCGAAAAAAGATCAAAATTACCTATTTAAGAAGGTATAGAGGAAAATTTTCTCTAGAGTGTATAGAGTACAAAAAGGCTATGCACATGTGAAGAGGTTCCAAAGAGTTGGAGTTGTTACTGATGTTGTTGACTAGTGAATCTAAGCAGAAGGCTTAATTGAGTTAAGAAGAAGTGAAGGGTGATTGCTTGAAGGGTTGCCAAGTGAATTTGAGATTGAGATGACTATGGAGGCCAGATAGTGAATCTACATGTGAGTTGAACATAGATCTGTACATGCAAAGTAAGTTGTACTTAACAGATCAATCCTATTGTTAGTTTCTAACCATTGTGAATAGTATTTGAAACCCTTTAAGCAAGGTTGACCTAATAGTCATAAGGACTTAACAACCTATGTAAATTCTTTAACCAAGTGACATTGTAATGGAATTTTCTAAAGTCCTCTAACAAGGCCACTCCTAATAGGGTGATTAAATCCTTTAACAAGGTCACATTTAATTTGTGTATTGTAATCTTTAACAGGGTTGGCTCCTAACAAGGCTCACTTCAGAAGAGTGAAAATTAGTGACATATTATTGGTAGTTTTTTCCAAATTGGGTATCTAAATTAAATCCTAGTGTCAAACTTGTGTGGATGTTATTATGTTGTTTTACTAATTAATGTTTACATTCTACAAGTTTGATTGATGTTGCTAATAGTTTACATTAGAGACTAAGCAATAAATAATAAGATCTGAAGTTGTTTAAGTGTTTTTTTTTTAAATTGGTACATATGGACCTTGAATAACTAATTTACCCCTGCCCCCTCCCTCTCAGTTATTCTAAATATTGTAACACCCTTATCTCAACAAATACATATATCACTTAAACATATACTACAATGATGTATTAGATCTAATAGCTAATCACATCCATAAACATGAAAGTAAAAGATCATCACATAACACAAAGATTTGGTAACCTAGAAACCCTCTAAGGTGAAGGTAAAACTAGGGTGGGGATGACACCCAAAAATCATCACTACTACAGTAACAAAGTTTTCATGTTGGGGCTACAAGTTTGATCACTTCTTATGATCTACTCTATGATGGGTCTACCCTATTAAGAGCTACAAGACTTATTCAGTCTACCTTGATTAAAGGATTTAAAACTTACAACAAAGTAAGCACTCTATTAGGATATTTACATAGGCTTGTTAGGACCACTTTGTTAAGAGATTTACCTTCACTTTGATAGAATGTATCAATACCTGATCCTTTGGTTAGCACTTTAATGCTAGATAATAGATCTCCTCCTTCCAATGTCCAATCCTCTCTTTGATTTGATAAAACTCTAATCAACACTTCACTACTCTATCTGGTCACCCTGTCTAATTCTCTCTCGGAACTTCACTTCAAGCATCCAAAACACACACACACACACATACACCATTCATTCTATGATAATATGATTTTGATCCTCCTTTTACAACCAATTAGAGAAGGTTGTAGATCCAAATAAACAATCCATATTTCTCCCTTTTGTCACTTAAACCTTCCATTTTTCTAATTGGTTAAATACCTTTCAAATGGATTAATGATCCCAAAAAAAAAGTGTATTCATCTTCTTAAATTACTCCTCAATTATTAAAACATGCATTAATTCGGCCAAAAATGGTTTATCTCAGTGTTTTGTGCAATTCCAAAAAAAATATCAAAACTAATTTTCTCAGCACATGAACACTCTAACACTTGGTCATGACTCATATTCATGTTGTCCCTCAACTTCTAAATGCTTGACACTTTGTGTGGACCTAAGTGTACACCAAATTATGTGATGAGATATATATATGCATGTACTAACTTTATATAGCTCAACGCAAATTGTGTTTTGTCTCATTTGGCATACATAAAAGTACTTGACAACCATAGACTTGCTTAAAAATAATAATTTCTCAACTTCAACTAATATATAAACAAGTCTAATATACATAGCTCGGCCTTCATTGGATGGCTCAGTCACAGTGATGACTGACCAACTCTTCCATAGGAATGACTAAGTGTTTGACACTAATAGACAACAAATTTTAGGGATCAACAATCTCCCCCTTTGACATTAGTGGCAAAAACACTTTGTCATGATTCACATTACATCCAAAATTGAAAATAGTACTCCCCCTTAGAGTATGACTCAGTCTTCAAAAGACTTCAATATATACAACATATATACATGACTTCTGACATACTTTGACTTACATACTCTAACATCAAAATGAGCATTCATTTCAATTTTTTTAAAACAATCATATCTTTTATATCCATCTACATACGTTTCCCTTTTTTTATACATTCCCCCATTATGACATTTCCCTCTTGTTTTTGTCACTCATGGTTGGGTGAAGATTTCAAACCATACTTATCCAAAAGTGTTTTTTGAATATGTATAACCATGGCCAAATAATTCTCCCAACTCAATCTAACAAATTCCAAGATTGAAATTTTTATTTCTAGCTGACTAACTAGGTCAACTAGACTTTTTGCAGTAAAGAGATGTGAATCTCTGTTTGCTATCTCCTTTACAAGTGATCAATCTCTCTGCATCACCTCCAAATGAGGTATCAACATTGACTTAATGGAAATTAATTTAGCTCTCATTCTTCCATATGTAGCTTGTAATTTAGCCAATCTACCTCGCACAAAAATCAATTTGTTGTAATAAATAGAGCTTAAACTTACGTTCATGCTCAAAGAATGTCCTGTGGACTTCAGATCTAACTGTAACTTCTCAATTTGATATTTAATATCTTATGTAAACCTTGGTACATCACATAATTTTTTATACAAATTTTGAATATTTTATACCACTCCTTCCACATTATTTACAAGGTTTGAAATTTTAACTTGTCTTATCATGATTTTGGTTGACACTTTCTCCTAAACTTTCTTCTCAAATTTCTTCTTAGACCATTGCAATAACTTCTCATTTGCATCTATATCATCATTATTTACCTTTTCTTTAATATGAACTAGTTGGTTTATAATGATAACTTCATCTGCATCAACATATTAATCTTTGTAGTTTCATATGTGTTGAATTTCTCAACATTCTTGTCAATATCTTCTGATAATAATGTTGTAACTATTGCAGACACTTCATCAACATTTACTTCATATTGCATTGACCTTAGCCATGCAACCCTTGGTATAACAACCTAAGCATGGGTATAGTTGGTGTCTACCATAAAGCATATGTGATCATAATACTGATCAATAACCGACTTAGGAATTCTCATCTTATTCTTCATTTTTCTTTTAAACTCATCGAAATACCCATCAAAAATTGTCTCAAATTTCTCACCTAATTTCTCAATGTAACCATGGAATTTTTTAGTTATAGGCCTATTCTTATCCCACACTATATCTCCAATGGTAGGAAATCAATTATGTACATAAAACAATATACATAGTATGAGTGAGAAAAACTTAAAAGAAGTATTGAGAAAAACTTAAAAGAAGTATTATTTTCCTTTCTGATGGCTCCTAGATTCTCTGCTAGTTGAATCAAATGTACTTGGCCAATTCATATCTATTGTCCTTCTTGACAATTTTATAACCCAAGTCTACTACTACACAAGGCACACTACTTAGTCAGCTCGACTGATATAGCTTATGATAAATCATGCGGAATACAAACTCAATAATAGGATCATCAATTGCATCAATTGACATCCCTCAGCTATTCTACTTCACCTTGCTAAGTTCTTCAATCACATTCCTGGCCTAACATCAAACTATCTCCACTCGATCGAGGGTAGGGTAACCAGTAACTTGGTGGATGATTGATTTAGTGATCTTCACTAACCTATTTTCCAACCACAACTTCATGTCATGCATCCTGCTAAAAATGATCTTAATCCACTTGACCTTTAAAAAATTTGGAAAAGCTAGGGCACGAGTAAGCCCTTTCAGTACTTGGCCAATTCATATCTATTGTCCTTCTTGACAATTTTATAACCCAAGTCTACTACTACACAAGGCACACTACTTAGTCAGCTCGACTGATATAGCTTATGATAAATCACGCGGAATACAAACTCAATAATAGGATCACCAATTGCATCAATTGACATCCCTTAGCTATTCTACTTCACCTTGCTAAGTTCGTCAATCACATTCCTAGCCTAACATCAAACTATCTTCACTCGATCGAGGGTAGGGTAACCAGTAACTTGGTGGATGATTGATTTAGTGATTTTCACTAACCTATTTTCCAACCACAACTTCATGTCATGCATCCTGCTAAAAATGATCTTAATCCACTTGACCTTTAAAAACTTTGGAAAAGCTAGGGCATGAGTAAGCCCTTTCTTGGTGATTATTCTATTTTCCTCCTTCATCACTCCATTTTTTCATAGCTTGTCATATGCATTCCTCAGCTTAGAATCTCCAATTTTTCTAATCTTATACATATAACATGATCGCACATAATGTACCATGATCACTCATGGAGGGATAGATGAAAACGCTCTAGATGTGTCTCTAGTCATCATGATCTCAAGATAAGCCTTAAATTTTGGTGGGGGGCATGCATTATTTCACACAATTTGGACATTGCTATCCTTTAGTGTCTCCTTCTTTCTACTTCTAGATAAAGAAGATGTCATTGCAAACTAGGGTTTCTAAACTTCAAACAATTTTACAAAGTACCCAGACCCGATTCAAATAAACCTTTCAAACTTAATTTTGCCAACGACACGCACTAGATCTCTACAAAATTTGCACAAATGACTCTGGAATCACCTTTGAATCTCTTTGAAAACTCTCAAATATCTAGGTGAATGAGAAAATGATCTCAAAATTGACTATATACTTTCAAATGGTCAAAATACCCTTGGATTTAATTTTTCGTGCATATAATAGGTAGATTCAAAATGCATAATAGTTGTCTCAGCTTCCATAAGACAACTCAGTGTTCATACTCCATTCACTAGCTTAGTCATGACACCAATTTAGTTGCAACAACATACTAATCCTCAGTCACAACTTAGTCAAGCATAACAACTCAGTCAATATTGTGATTTGGTCACAAAAGACATTGATACTGACACTCAACATCAACTATGCTCCAACTCAGTATATGTTTTCTTTACTTGTCTCACACTTCAAATTTGTCCTAATACATCTCATCTTATGTAGATATGGACATCACTTCATTACATGTTAGGAACTGATGTATGATAAATTATTTGAATATATTCTCTCACATACATTCTTTGCTTAGTTTGAGGTAGCATGATCACCTTATCCATTGGATTGGGTGATCTCACCTTCATTGTTTCTACTATTGTTTCCTTCATCCTTCTTTCTCCACATTTGATTCATCTCATTTCTTGTCAATTTCACATCAACAATACCCTTTACTTTGTTCTTCTCATTGCTTAGTGCTAGTGCTCAGGTTCTACAATTTCTGCTCAAATGCCCAATCTTATGACAACTATAACAAACTATACTACCATTCATCCAACTCTTAGATTTACCTCTAAAATGTGTTCTAATAAATTTTTACACAATATGACCATATTCACCACAATAATGACAATTGTACCATGTGTTGTAATCCCAATTGTATGAGTTACCTTGCTTAGATGTCTTTTCTTACTTCTTGGTTGTCCAATTAGGTTTTTACTTTGATCTACATTCTTGAGCTTTGTGTTAATACTTTTGACAATTGTATTATCATCCTTCAAATCTAGGTGCAACTGGTGTATTGCATACTTTGGATCTACACTCATGTGCTTGTCATCCTTTCTTCTTACAATTAAAATAATATCCATTGAATTTGGGCTTAGGGTTTTTCTTACCACTCTTTCTTCTACAAATATTTGTTGTATGACATGGCTTCCCACAATGATAGCATATTGTTTTATTGTTCTTTGGATTTGCATTCTTCTCTTCTCCACTCTTTGATGATTCTCCTTCCTTGGTAGATAATAGGTGTTTGGCATAGCCTAGTCTAGATGTATCATGGGGTCTTTTCTATGATTTCATGTGCTCTTCATAGTATCTCACAACTTCCTTAGGTTTATTCAACCTTTCAATCAATTCCTTCTCAGATCTCAACTCATTTCTTAGATGATCATTCTCAAAATTCAAATTTGCAATCCCCACATCTTTACTATCGAGTTCTTGATTTGCACTTAGAAATTGATTGAGCATGTCAAATTGCTTGTGAGTGATTACTACACATCATATATCCTTTCATCAAGTCTTGTGGCCATTTTCCTTTTGTCTTCATTATCCATTGTTTTTTCTTCCTCTGCTTTCTTCTTCCATTCAACCACTTCACACAGTCTTACTAATTGGATTTCATGCTCTCTCTTTAGTCCTCTGACCTCATCATTTAATGTATTGTTCCTTTCTAACAAATCTTCTATTCTTGCATCACTTTCACTGGATTTTTCATCATCAAGTAATCCTTTAGTGTCTTCTTCTTGATATTGAGTGTCATTCTTCTAGATTTCCAATTCCTTCCTTTTCTTTAATTATTTTTTCAATTCCTCTCTTGCTGCTTCAAGTTGCTGCAATGCAAGCTATATATCAAGATTCTAGTTTTCAATGATCTTGCCCAGCTTATAAGCCTCCATCTCCAATATCTTGACTCTCAAGTGGCTAGAATTCTTCTAAGAGAACCAAGCTCTAATACCAATTGTTGGAAGTCTATTAGGAAAGTTAGATATTGAGAGGGGGGTGAATTAGGATCAATAAAAATTTTAACCTTTGAAACAATTATCAAATTGATATCTTCCACCATTAACCCTTATCTTAATAAATACATAAATCACTTAAACATATATTGCAATGATGTATTAGATCTAACAACTAATCACATCCATGAACATGAAAGTAAAAGATCAACACATAACACAAAGATTTGGTAACCCAGAAACCCTCCAAAGTGAAGGTAAAATTGAGGTGGGAATGACACCCACAAATCTTCACTACTGCAATAGCAAATTGCGCCTATTAGGGCTACAAGTTTGATCACTTCAAATGATCTACCCTATGAGGGCTCTCCCTTATTAAGAGCTACAAGACTTATTCAATATATCTTGATTAACGGATTTAAGACATACAAAAAAGTAAGCACTCTATTAGGAGATTTACATAAGTTTGTTAGGGCCACTTTGTTGAGATATTTACCCTCATTCACTTTGTTAGAATGTATCAGTACTCGATCCTTCAGTTAGCACTCTAATGCTAGATAATGGATCTCCTCCTAATGTATGATCCTCTCTCTAATATGCTCACTGCTTTACTTAGTCGGTCTATTTGATTCTCTCTTAGAACTTCACTTTAAGCATCCAAAACACACACACACACATACACCATTCATTCTATGAAAATAGGGTTTGAATCCTCCTTTTATAACCAACTGAAGAATGTTCTAGATCCAACTCAATGATCCAGATTTCTCCCTTTTGCCTCTTAAACCTTCCATTTTTCTAATTGGTTAGACACCTTGCATAGGGATTAATGATTAAAAAAAAGTGTAATCATCTCCTTAAATGAGTCCTCGATCATTAAAACATTCATTAAGTCAGCCAAAAATAGTTTACCTTAGTGTTTGTGCAATTCCAAACAAATATATCAAAACTAGTTTTCTCAACACATGAACAATTCAATGTTCGGTCATGACTAATCCTCATGTTGTCCCTTGGCTTTTGATTGCTCGGCAATTACTATCCAGCTCAACTTGAACTAAATTTTTATAGCTCAATGCAAATTTCCTTCTATTTCATTCAAATTACATAAGAGTAATCAATGACCATAAAATTTCTCGACAATAACAATTCACCAGATTCAACTAAGATATGAACAAGTCTAATATACATAGCTCATCCTTCATTGGATGGCTCGGTTGCAATGATAACCAACCAACTCTTCCATATGAATGACTAAGTGTTTAATAGTAATAGATAACAAATTGTGGGGATCAAGAGGGCATAGCTCGGCCTGAACTAAATTTTTATAGCTCAGCACAAATTGCCTCCTATTTCATTCAAATTACATAAGAGTACTCAATGACCATAAAATTGCTTGACAATAACAATTTACCAAATTCAACTAAGATATGAACAAGTCTAATATGCATAGCTCATCCTTCATTGGATGGCTCAATTGCAATGATAACCGACCAACTCTTCCATATGAATGACTAAGTGTTTGATAGTAATAGATAACAAATTGTGGGGATCAACAGGGCCATCCTCCTGGCCCCTACTATTTTATGGGCCATTCAAGATGCCTCAAATAGTTGAGGCCCTTCTTAGATATTACTACTAACCCACTATATATAGATAGATATATACATATATACATACATACATACATATGTATTGACACATACACCCACTTACAATTTTCTTATCAAAGTTTATAACTGTACAAATTACTTGCAACCAAATTGGTGGAGCTTAGTGGGAGATTTTGGTGGTGTTTCTCCTTGATTACACCCTCCATAAAGGTTCAATACTCTAATAGGTAAGATAGAAGGAATAAGGCAGAGAAAATTTGATAGAAAGTATACTCGTCATTTTTGGAAATATAAGAGGAATAACTAAGAGGAGAGGGGTGAATCATTTACCACTAAAACATTTCCAAATCCCTTAGATGTCAATACAAACTTATTATTGACTCAAATCCTTGCAAAACTCGATTAGAACTAGATATTCATTGTAACTCGGTTAAAAAACAATTTTGAGATATTAATGTGTATTAACCTTGAGTAACTTAGTTGCAAACAGATAAAGTAGCAAGAAAATAACATGAACACATGAGACACCAAGCTTTAATATGGAAACCTAATTTGGGAAAACCACCAATGCAACTAGTTACAACTTTTCACTCTTCTGAAGTGAGCCCATTTAGGAGCCAACCCTATTAAAGGTTACAAAATACACTATTAGGTGTGACCTTGTTAAAGGATTTGAATCACCCTATTAAGAGTGGCCTTGTTAGAGGTTTTAAGACACTTCAATCTAGAAATGCCACCTTTTTAGAGGATTTACAAGAATGACTGTTAAGTCAAATCTATTAATATATTTCTTCACTGTTACAATTGTTATAGAGTAACAATGATTGAACTGATCAATGAAGCAACTGATTTGTAGATTTAAATCATTGTTCTAGCTTATCCTCTAGATTCTCCTTGATCAAAATATTCATTGTAGCTCCTTGGATATTCTTCCCTTAATCAGATATCCTCCTTTATTCACATCTTATCTTCTTCCAATTACTTCCACATCTCAATCCACAACTTGACCTTTCATATATATGAAACCCAATTTCAAGTCATCTTGAATACCCTTATAAATAAACAATTAACATCCACTAAGTTGTCTTGCATAACAAAATAATAAGAAAAATTGTTTTATTGTAGGTCGACTGATACTAAAACTGGGTCACTCAGTTACCACTGAGCTCCTTGGTAACTGACCTGACTTGGTTTGCACTTGATCACTAAACTTGGCTTCTTCTAAACTTTTTCTCGACTGATACTAGAGTCTTCTAAGATCGGTTACTACTAGCAGTGCTTGGTTGGAATGTAACATTTGTGTAACATAAATGACAATATACAAGTGAATAATTGTTTTCAATAATTTTTCTCTTTGGCATTGATGGCAACACAACATTTCATAAGAAAATGAAATTTAGAGAAATCAAAATAATTTATAAGATTTTATAATATCCTTAGTTTCATTCTGATTCTTCATCCACGAGAACTCCCTATCAGATTCTCCCCCTGATATCTTGTCTTTAGACTCCATCTGATCAAGTTCTCCCTCTTGTTGATATACAAGTTTCTTTCTCTAATTCACCAAAATATCCTTCAATTCTTTTGATATGAACATGACATATTCAATATCTCCCTCTTTGACATCAAATGCCAAAGACTTTATACAATGATTTTATAATGTACCTAATGTATTGATTCATATGCAATGAGCTCTGACCTTTTTGCATCAACTTGATAGATCTTCAATGTAGTTAGGTTGATGCATCAATAATCTATACTCTAGTGACATCAAATAGGGGAATAACCCCTAGCTTTCCTCTGAGATACAAAAATGCATCCTTGGGTAATGGTTTGGTAAATATATCAGTAACCTGGTCCTTTGGGTTCACATATTCCAATATAACCTCTTTATCTTGAACTAATTCTCTCAAAAAATGATACTTGATTGCAATGTATTTTTCTTAGAGTGCATCACTAGATTTTTGGATACATTGATTGCACTTGTGTTATCACAATAGATAATCACTGGGTCCTTGACTTCTTCCTTTATTCTTGACAACAGTTGCTTGATCAATACTCTGTTGGAACAATCAACTGTTGCAACAACATATTCTACCTCTACTATAGACTAAGAGATGCAATTTTTCTTCTTACTAGTCCATGACACTAGCCTCTTTCCAAGAAAGAATGTCTGACCATTGGTGCTCTTTCTATCTTCAACACATCCATCCTAATTTGCATCAGTAAAAACTTTTAACTCAAGGTTTCCACCTTGGTTTTACTATAGACCATAGTCTTGAGTTCCTTTTAGATATCTCATAATTATTTCGACTATCATCATATGATTTTCTCTAGGATTTGCAAAAAACCTTGCAAACATACCAACTGCTAATGCAATATTAGGTCTTGTGTGAACAACATACTAAAGTTTCCCAATCATGGATCTATAGGTAGTCTGGTTTACCTCTTTTGAATCATCATTCTTTAATAGTTTATGTCTAGTACACATAGGTGTTCCAACTGGTTTGGAATCTTCCATTCCAAAAGGTCTTCAATATCTCCTTGATATTATTTGACAGAGTAAGGTAAATGCCATCCTTCATTTGATGAACTTGCAAACCAACAAAGAATTTTATCTCTCCAAACATTAACATTTCAAATTCTTTCTTCATTTCTTCGAAGAATGACTTGCATAAGTCATCATGACTTGTAAATAGTATATCATCCACAAATATTTCTGTGAACAATATCTTATTTTTTGGTCATTCTTTAATATGCAAACTATTGTTATCATTGGTTCTCTAAAAACTAATCTTTACCAGATATCCATGTAGCCTCTCATACCATGCTCTAGGAGCTTGTTTCAGACCATACAAAGCTTTGTGTAACTTATAGACCAATTCTCTTTTATTTGGATCAATGAGACCGTTAGGCTGATCAATGTAAACTTCTTCCTCTAGAATTCCATTCAAGAAAGTTAATTTTACATCAATTTGGTACACTTTGAATCTTTTAAATGCAACATATGTAAGCAGTGTTCTGACCCCTTCAAGTCTAGAAATAGGAGAAAATGTTTCTCCATAGTCTATACCTTCTTCTTGAGCATATCCTTTACATAATATCCTTGCCTTATTCCTTGCTACTTTGCCATTTTCATCCAATTTGTTTCTAAATACCCACTTTGTACTAATTACATTTTTGTCCTTGGGTCTAGGAACAAGAGTCCAGGTATTGTTCCTTTCAATTTTCTCAATCTTTTCATTCATTGCCTCTATCCAACATTCATTATTCAATGCATCTTTAAAAATTTTAGGTTCAAATTTAGTAAGCATGCATGTACCTTTTAGTTTGTTCCTTGTCATTGTGCCTCCTATTTGATCTCCAATTACTTGTTCAAGTGCATGATTCCTTCTAACATATCTAGCAAGTACAAGTTCCTTTCTTCTAGATTTTGGACTTGTTTCACTTGGTTCATCATTCTCAAAGATTCTATGAAACTCTAAACTTTTCTCATGTGACTTGGGTTCCTCTTTCTAGGACTCAGTTCGAATTGTCTCCAAGTCGGGTTGCACTGCAAACATAGGTGACTTAGGTAGCACAATCTGCTCAAGTGGAGCAGTCTCTTATTGACCAATCACATTTTCTTGTACCTTTGGTAAAGTATCAGGCTCAAAGTAAACAAAATTTATGTAGCCTTCAGGTTCCTTATTGCTTTGTTCTTCACTCTTTTGTGCAAACTCGACAGTTTTTACATGTACACTTTCTATAACCTTGTGAGTAGCAAGATTCAAATATGTATATGCTTTGCTCTTGTTGGAATAGCCTAGAAATATCCCTTCATCACTTTTTGCATCAAATTTCCCTCTCCTTGTCTCTTTCAAGATATAACATTTTCTTCCAAAGACTTTGAAATAATAGACATTAGGTTTATAGCCATACCATAATTCATAAGGTGTATGATTTGTACCTTTCTTTTGTTGAACTCGATTCAAGGTATCATCTGTTGTGCTGATTACTTCTTTCTAGTATTTGGATGCAACATTTTTCTCTCTCATCAACATTCTTGCACAATCCATGATGAATCTATTCCTTCTTTCTACTATGCGATTTTGCTAAGGTGTACAAGGTGTAGATACATTTCTTTTTTATTCCTCTACTATATTTTGCAATGTTCTCATCTTCTTTCATCTTCATCTAATCAAACTAGCCTCTTTTCACATTGTCATCTCCTCCATAAAAAATTTCTAGCTTGTTCCACATATCATAGGCAGTTGGACAATCTTTAACTTCATCAAATTAAGAATAGTTAAGAGAAAAAATAGTGTCAATCATCATTGTGTTGTGATTCTTTTTATCTACAATTTGATCCATAGTCAAAGGATGAGGAGGTGCCACATACCAGTTCTCCAAGAAGTGTAGGCATGTATCTCCAATGGTTCCTAAATGCAGCTTCATGAGTTCCTGTCATGCTTTGAAGTTTCCTTTGTTCAACTTAGGAATCTCTCTTCTGTAAGACATCTTGATCCTTAACTTAGGTTCTTGAAAACTTTCTTGTAAGCACCAACAACTCTAATACTGAGGAGTAATTGAGAGTGACAATGATTGACATGATCAATGAAGCAACTGATTTGTAGATTCAGATCATTGTTTTGGCTTATCCTCTGGATCCTCCCTGATCAAAATATTCTTTGCAGCTCCTTGGATATTCTACCCTTAATCAGATATCCTTCTTTATTTGCATCTTATCTTCTTCCACTTCCATATTTTAATCCACAACTTGGCCTTTCATATATATGAAACCCAATGTCAAGTCGGCTTGAATACCCTTACAAATAAATAATTAACATTCACTAAGTCAGCTTGCATAACAAAATAATAAACAAACTATTTTGTTGTAGGTCAGATGATACTGAAACTGGGTCACTCAGTTACCACTGAGTTCCTTGGTAACTAACCTGACTCAATTTGCACTTGATCACTAAACTTGGCTTCTTCTAAACTTTTTCTCTGTTGATACTGGAGTCTTTTGAGCTTAGTTAATACTGGTAGTGCTCAATTGGAATGTAACATTTGTGTAACATCAATGACAATATATAATTGAATAATTGTTTTCAATAGTCATACCTTCTCTCTTAGCCAAATAATTATAAGCATAATAGAGATACACTTAAGTCCTTCACCCTTAGCTAAAAAATATCAACATAGGCACATTCTACCATATCAGACAACAAAACAAAATCTAGATTATATAAATTCCTTTGTATATTTAGGCATACACACATGTATGCACATACACATGTGCTTGCACACCCCCACACACACACCCACCTATCAATCTTCCCATTTTCCCCAACAACTTGTAATACTCATCTAACCATGCTTAGAGTAAAATGTATTTCTAGTTTATTTTATTTATATCATAGAGTAGAATATTCTTCATCTAAATATCAAAGGGACTATAATAGATGAAATAATTTCCATGAATGTGTTCAAATAGATAAAATGGGAAGATGCCTATGAAAAATATAAAAAATTGAATACCTTGGCGATATTTTTTTTGAAAGACTATTGGAAGACAAAAGTACCAATCCTTCCAACTTGAAATAAAGGATTGCATAAATATAATATAGTACAAATAAAATTTAACATGTAAAGACAACCATAATGTAAGGAATAAAATGTAGCCACAAAATAAAAGGTAACCATAAAATTGAAGGTAGCCACAAAATAAGATACGTTTGAGCTTAAGAAAGTACTTCAAATTAATAGTAACCACAATTCATGAAAAAGACAATATTAGATTTTAGATTCATTTTGGTTTGTTTTTGTATTATTTTTTTGGAATCATATTCTATGATCCATCATGCACTCACATTCACTTGATGATTATTTTAGCATCAAATGGTTTGTAACATTGATTACAAAAATAATGAACACGTTTAAATTTAAAAGATAGAAGATTATTTTCTTCAAATTAATTCAAAATTATACTCTTGTCAAAATATTTCAATGTGGCAAAGTGTTGCAATACCATTGGTTGAACACAATGGATGAGGGTCATGGCATGCTTCTTGATTATACTCTCCACCAATGTTTAAAATTATTCAAAGATAAAAAGGACAAGGCCAAGCAACTTTGAAAAAATGGATACTTAATCCTTGAACAAGATCTTAACAGTGAATACACTTCAATCCTTCACTCTTAGCCAAAAAAATGTCAAACAAGGCTCATGTTTCATATTAGATATCAAAAATGACTTTCAATGATATTAAATCCCCCATTATAAAACCAATCAATGCAGTCATGTTCTCTAAGCACTTATGTTGCTTAGCCATGCTCATCGTAAAAAGTTACGAGTTTTGATTATGTCTTAAGGTATTGTGTTTCTCATTTTGATAGAGGGTCTATAAGAGATCAAACAACTTCTTCATATGGGTTCAAAGAGCTAATAGCAAGAGGGATGTGCAAAATATTAAAATATTTATTGATTTGTGATAGATTTCTTCAAAGACTATTGGAAGACAAAGGTACTACTTCTTTCAACTCATTTAAAAATTGCTTGAATACATTTAAAGGAAAACAATATCACATATCATATAAGACAAATAATATTAAGATGTAAAGACAACCAAAATGTAAACACTAAAAGGTAACCAAAGATAGAAGGAAATAAAATATGCTAGGTAAATATATTCTTAAAATTAATAATATCCACAATTCATGAATAAGACAATATTGTAGATTATGGATTCAACTCGATTTGTTTTTTGTATTCTTTTTTATCATTATTTGATCCATCATGCATGTACAATTGAAATCACTCTATGATCTATACATTTGTAGCATGACATGATTTGAAACATTAGCTCTTAAATTTTTGAACACAATTAAATTCAAATGCTACAACATTGTCTTTGAAATTAGTTTGAAATTATTCTCTTATCAAATTTTGTAACCTGAATTTAAACATTAGCCACAAAAAACATGAACACAATTAAATTCAAAAGCTAGAATAGTGTCTTATTAAAGTTAATTCAAATTATGTTCGCATACAAACTTATTAAGTGATTTGAAACATTAGTTCCAAAAAATCAATCACAATTAAATTCAAAAGTTAGAACTTTTATTTTTATATTAATTCAAAGTTATGCTCTTATGAAAACCCTATCATTGTACCAAAGGATTGTCATTCAATAGATTGAATACAATTGGGGAGGATAATTGTATGCTCTTTGAAAGTTAAAAATTCTCAAAAACATGAGAGAAGGGATGAGAATGAGTAACTTTGGTGGAGTAGTTATCGCTTAATTCTCCAAGCTCTTAGACAAATAAGAAATAACATAGCATTGATACTCCTTGGTCCTTTACTCTCAATTAAATAAACTTCAATAGGCTCATTCTCTTGTCAATTAGCAAAATAAATTTATGATGTCCAAAAGATTAAATAGACAAAAGAATTGAGAATAACAACATTCATTTATCTTTACACTCCTCTTGATATTGAAATCAAATAACCTAAGATGAAATAAAATGGGCCATAAGAGATGAAGCAACTTCTATGTATGTGCTCAAAGAGCTAAAATAGGAAGTGGGCTATTCAAAAACTATTGGAAGACAAAGGTACATGTCCTTTCAACTTGAATTGAGGAATTGCCTATATACATTTAACAAAAAATAATAGTACAAATTATATAAGACAAATTAAGATGCAAAGACAACCAAAATATAAAGACTAAAAGGTAGTTACAAAATATAAGGAAATTAAACATGCGAGGGAAAAAAAACCTCGAACTAATAGTAGCCATAATTCAAGAAGAAGACAAAAATCTAGATATTGGATTCAATTTTGGTTGATTCTATATCAATTTTTTGGATTGCATTGTATGATCCGTCATGCATTCACATTTTAAAACACTCTATGATCAATATATATTTGTAGCATTGAGTGATTTGAAAGATTGGTTTCAATAAAAATAAATAGAATTAAATTCAAAAGCTAGAATATTTTCTTCAAATTGGCTCAAAATTATACTCTTACCAAAATGTGTAAATGCACCAAAATGCTCAATTTGATTACTGAAACATGGTTGGTGATAGTAATGATATAGTCCTTGATTATGCCATTCATAAAAGTCTAAAACTCTTAGAGACATAATATAAAGAATGAGAACAAGAAACTTTGGTGGAATGACACCTTACAAAACCCTCTAATAGTTTTGGGAGCCATGTTAAAACCCAATGATTCTTCAATTGGCTCTCAAAGGCTAAATATTTAAGGTAGATGGTGAAGGTTAGGGTAACCTTTCGAAATCCCTTGTTTCTCCCCTAGGGTTGGGAGGATCAATTGTATTTGGACAAGGTCCCCAAAGATTATCTTAATGTCCATGTTTTAAGTTTTTGGGAGCCTTGTAAAAAACACAACCATGCGAGTTACTCACATTTAAGGTCCAAGGAGCCTTGAAAACCATGTGTTGAGTGGCTTAGGCCATTGATGTTATGTTCTCTTGAGCAACTTATTCTTTGTATGAGCCATGTTTCTAGGTTGTTGACAGTTTGCTAGGTGTTAGCTGCCTCTTTGTAATGCTTCATCTTCCATAACTATCTATTTATTTGGGATTCCAAATATCCCTCAAAATCTAAATGTATTGGGTTTTGGGTCCCTTCAAAACCTTCTTTTACCTTAATCAAAAACTTTGGTGGAATGGCTACCACTCACTCTTTGCTCTTAGCCAAATAAATATCATTTTAGAATGTATTTCGTCACCCCTTCACTCTTAATCAATATAGGATCGTGTTCTCATATTGATTAGCACAATATATTTGAATAGAATATTTTTAATAACATCCACAAAACCAAATTGTTTAATGAATGAATAAATGAAATATTTTAGTAATGTCCATGAGGCCAAAGCATCCTATGGGACCCCCTAAGTAGCACACACCCAAGAGTAGGTGCCAAGGTCTAATGCACTTTGTAACCTCTCCTCTAGATCTCTTCTTCAACAATGTATTTTGATTGTAAGATTCACAATTCTATCTAACTATGTTTAAATAGAGTAATAAAATTATCTACTTCTAAAGCATATGCCAAGGTCTTAACCACTTTGTGGCATCTTCTTTAGATCTCTTCTTCGATAATGCATTTTGATCATAACATATGTTATTCTATGTAGTTATGTTTGAATAAAGTGCTTAAATTATTTGCTTCTAAAAAATTAGGTTAGGTCTTATGCACCTTGTAATTTTTTTTATATATCTCTTTGTGAGGCCTCACCCAATCTTCCATAGCGTAGATGACATTGTTGCATTATGATATTTCTAATTCAATGTTTTGATACACTTTTGAGACTATAGGGTTATGCCATTTTAATATCTACATTTTGATGATTTGCACTTATGTTTGCACATTAGGACCTAAACGATATATTTAATGATTTCATTCATGTTATAATCTATTGCAATTATTTTGATAGAAACTAAATTGTATAAATGCTTGTAATGTGAAATTGTAATGTTTAAGCGAAAATTAGAGTTAAAGGATAGATTGTGATATGCAATAGGACCTAATACACATGCCTAGGGACTCAATAGTCACTGATTCAATATTTTGTCACTATGATAGAAAATAGATTATGAAGTCATTTAGAATATTAATTTGATCATGTTAAGTAAAGTTTAATGTTGATAAGAAGAATTTGATATTTTAATGTTTTGAATGTTTTATGTGAAAATGATTAGAACAAGTAAGTTAATTGGAAATGATGAAGTATGAAACCCAAATGTTGAATGTGATAATGGTTTATTGCACATATTTACATATTGCTTACATGATTTTCTTGGCCTACTGATGCTTGAGTTTAGTGTGTAGGAATTTAACCATGGGGTTTGACAGGGAACCAAGGCTCAAGCCCATGTGAACATGACATAGTCAAGGTTGAATCGGTGGAAAAGATTCGAACCTCGTTGTAATGTGTTTTGTTTCATAAATGTGAATTGTATGGGTGTGTAATATTTTAATTCATATATAATTAAAGACATGTCACTATAAATGTAAGGTGTTATTTTTATGTGTCAATTGACACTTGTGTTGTCCATGTGTTTATGACTTGTCATTTAGGATTTTGGGTAAAAGTCACCTAACCTAAACCTAACCCAATGTAGTACCCAAGTTAACCCCTTATGGTAAAGTGTTAGGAGAAGTCACCATCAAGGGAAATTCGAATTCCAACTACCTATTAACTTTTAAGGATCAAAATGTGGTCATATGGGGTTATTCTAGTGAAAAATAAGTGACCTCATGATTGTAATATGGGTTGGGGGTCTAAATTTAACCTTTAGTAGGCCTAGATGACCTTGGGAACCCTCCAAACAAGTCACTTTCTTAGAATTTCAAAATTGAAGAGTTAATGTGTTTCTCCCTCTTGGTCAAGATTACAATTTTAGAAAGGGCAAGGATGTAAGAAAAGGGAGGCTTCTTGTTTGGGCCATTTTTAGATAAGTGAGAAGTTAGAGGCTTTTTAGAGGGCTTGGGGGAAATTAGTGGGTTGTCTACCCACTCTCTAATTTTAGAGACTCTTAGGGTTTGGAAGCTTGGAGGGAGCTCTTCTGCAACCTTTCATCTCCATTTTTCAAAAGGATTCAAGGTTGGTAATTCTTGCCATGTAGTTATTTTCTTCTAGTTTGAAGTTGAATCATGGTATTGCATTCATGAGCTTGTAGGAAGTGAGAATTCCATTGTAAGAAAAATATATGGTATCATCTTGTATCATGTTGTTTGGTGTTGTGATGAGCATGAAGTTTGTATTCTCATTGTTTTCTTGATATGTTTTCCATAATTTTGTGCATGAGTGTTGTTATGGGTGTGAGAGCTTTCCTCATCCTTTGGGGAGGGAAGAGAAGTCTTAGGTGAAGGGGTTAGTTGGGTTTGACAATGTAGTTGAGAACCTTGGAGTATGGGCTCCATTGTATGCCATAATCATTCATATATTGCTTAGGGGTGATAAGGGAAGTATGTTGGAGATGAGGAAGTTTATGGAGTATGTGCTCCAAGGAAGTTATAGCTAATGGTAGTGTGTTTGGAGGATGCTTGTGAAAGCCTTGAAAGGGCACAAGAATTGTTATTGTAGATATTGTTTGGTATGGAAAGTCTCCTATTTGAAAAGCACACCTTTACCCTATGTTCATGGTTCCATTGGTGAACCATTGTGAAATATCCTTGGGATGGAATTGTTCAAGTGTTGTAATGTGATGTATATATGCATTTGTAGGATTGTATATGATACCCAATTTGACCCTTGTTCCCTCTAGCTCGAGGGTGATCTCTTTAGAGGCCTATGGTTGGGTGGAGAGTACCCATGGTCCTTGTTGTTTTGTTGTGATGTATTTGCAGATTTTGCGCTCAAGGGAGCAATGGAAAAAGCTTGGAAAGATCATCTTGTAGATGTTGCTTGAAGGAGAAAACTTGTCATTGTGCACTGTACATGTATTGGAGAATCTCTCTCCATCTTGTTCAAGTTGTTGCATTGAATGATTACATAGTAGCAAGGAAGAGATGTGCAATTTTGTAATGTATTTGAAGGGATGAAATCTTTCTCCATGTTATTCTATATTGCATTGTAAGAGTTGGACCCTTCTGTTTTGTCATTTGTGTATTGAATTGTAAAAGTGAGATCTTCATTTTATGTGCATTGTTGTGAAGGATGGATCCATGAAGTGAATAAAGAAATTGGAATATGGACATAGGTAGTTTCATTGTAAGATTCAATGTTATGCATATAGTTTGCATTGAAATAGAAATATTGTTTCAATATCATAGTTGTAAATGAGAGAAAAGAAAGATTTTTCATGTAAAGGAATAGTCATTGCTATGATGCCCAAGTAGTGGTTATGTAAATGAAGAATTTATTCTCATGTTGATTTGTGAATCAAAACAATAGATATGTTGTCATAGATTGCTTTTCTATAAGAGATTCTTTTCAAAGGGTAACTCATTACTTTTGACCACTGAAGGAATGAACATGAATTGTTTATAACATACTCATTTTGAATCACGATACAAAAGAACACATTTCATGTGTTAAGTTTATTATTCAAAGTGATATTAAGAAGATCTATTAATCTAGATAGATATATTGGAATGTTAAAATAACATCATAGTTGAGTAGAGAAGATAAATCAAATAGATTGCATAGCATAAACTACCATGAGAAAATAAGCCTGTACATGCATATTTGACTCTCTGGAATTTGTATGGGAGAGGGAAGCAATTTCCCCTCCCAAATAAAAACCAATATTATAATCCAAAGAATATTCCCTTAGTATCTTGTCACAAGAAAAAGACAATTAAATAATAAATTAACACCAGATCTAGGAAGGTGAGAGACTTTAACATTGCCAAGTTTGAAACAAATAGGAAGTGTGTATGAATCATAAGCCTTGTGTGACTATCATTTCATACATATGCAACATTAAAAAAAAAAAATACCATAAACTTTACCTCACCCATTCATATGGAGGATGGTACCCTTGGGACATATGCAAGATCATGTCAGTGGTCCCCTCCACACTCATACCTCCTCCCTAGGTTCTCAAACAATACCCATGCCTCTTTCTAAACACCCTTGGCACACATCATCAAGTGCCCAATCAACGCATGGGAAGGGAAAGAGTCCTTTTTTATATAGAAAAGTGAATATTTGTGCTTGAGGCAAGGTGTTGAGATCGATGACCACCACAACTCCCAATTAGGCTACACACCTTGGAGCCCACATTAAAAGTCAACCATGGAGTGCGCAAGCCAGGGTGGAAGGAAGGAGATATCGCTTGGTACGTGATTAGGAGTGTGGCATGTTAAGTTAGATTAGTATGTTGGGGGTTTCTGTTTATGAGGAATTTAAAAGTTAAGATTAGGAGGTTAGTAGGTAAGAAATTACAGTTGTTTTATTTAATTGTTGGTGCTGTGAAATTTGATTATCTAGTTGATTTATGAATATTTTCATACAACATAGATGGTTGTATAACATTTTAGAATTAATAGTAGCTATTAATAAAAGAGGTGGTAAGTACGATTGAGAGATAGGAGCAAATAAATTAGAAATTAAACTTATCATCTAGTAAGAGGTTAATAGATAGTTAGTAAGATTATTGTCCCTTGATTATTGTATGTGACTAATAAGAGCATTAGGTAGAATTAGTAGAAATTGGATTGTGATAAGGTGAGGTATTAATGTTAGTTATTGGGTAAAATTGTTAATTGATAAAGTAAGATATTTATATTGATGTAGTCAACTTTTAGTATTAGTAAGTAGTAGTGCCAAGAAATTAATTAAATGATTTGGTTCATAATGAAGGAAAATTAATAACATTGATAGAAAATAAAATAAAAATAAAAATTGTTAGACTTATTATTTAAACTATAAGTTAGTAAATAATGTTTAGGGGAAAAATGGAGTTTAACTAGTGGTAGATGAATGTTGGTAATGGTTAATAGGGCACAAGGCGATATTAATAGATTTGATAAAGGTGATAAGGTTGGAATATATATATTAAAGAAGGAATTAGTTAGATAAGAAAAAAAATATATAATCACATGATTGTTAGTTATTTGTGAGCATTAGTTAGTATTGAAGGGTTAGAGTATAAATATGTCATATGATATGTAATTTCATGTGGAATGAGAAAAAGGATTGGGATAGGACATAAATCTTGTTAGAATAAAATAAAATTTAATGATTATCAAAATGTAATACTTAGGGAGATAGAAGGGTCTAGCAATCCAAACCAATTATATAGTGGATGGTAGGAAGGAAATTACATGAGTTACATCAATGAATTTTGGAGCGTAGTCATATTTACCTACCTAATGGACTTAACTAATTACACACAAATTTGAATAGCATAGTGAGCCCTTCACGCTTTACCATGACTTAACTGTCAATCCAAAATGCAGAGTTCAAATTCATGCCTAGTTGAAGGCCGGAACACAACAACTAGTAAACTCTAATATATACTAGCATCAAGAGCTTGAAGGAGTTGATTTTCCTTTCATCTAATTATGTTGTTGTATCAACAAAACAACTCGGATGTTCCGATGGCCAATAAGGATCACTTTGATTAAGGGGATTGAAAGCGTCTTGTAACTTTATAAACATAACTATTAGGTACCCCAGACTCTTGGCCACTCAGTAACTAAGTTGACAACATTTAGTTCCTAAGTTATCTTTAAAAAAACAAAAATTGTAGACACTCTTCTTCAACAATCTACTTTGATCATATTTGTTATTCTATCTAACTACATTTAAATAGAATACTTAATTGCCCACTTTTTTTTTTGATGGAGGGTTCAGACCTGCGAGGCAGCCCAGCGAGGCACGAAGCCTGCGAGCTACCAACCAGCGAAGGCCACCATTAACTTTTAGGTACCCGATACGGGCCCACACGTGCCCGAATACTGAACACCTCTTTGGCTAAGAGCCAAGGACTAAGGAGCATCCACGCTGTCAAATTCACCCGGGGCACGATCCCAGCCTCATCCCTTATGATGTCTATGGGCCTTGTACTCAGCAAGACTTGATCTCTGATGGGCTCTTTGTGAACCATTCAACTTCACCAATAGACCAAGGGCCCGTTGACTAATTGCCCACTTTTAAAATATCTCCAAAACTAAAACAAATGTCATTGAAATATATGTGGCAAATCAAATCAAATGTTGCACCAAAAAAAACCACAAGCACAAACCAAACAACGTACCCGTTGACATTAAATACACTTTCTTATTTTGAGTTATATAGTTAACAATTCAATCCTTAAAAACTTTCTTATTTTTGTTTTCTAGTAGTTAGCCATATAAAATTCCGCAATCAGAGTCCGTCAACGTTATAAAAATCTCTATCCATTAGGTATCCGCACATGAAGAAGATCCAAATAACGAACACCAGCGTGCCACGTCATTCCATACGCCACGTCACCGTCGAATTAGTCCGAAAAATCACGAAATAATCGCAGTTAAACGTGGCCGTCTTTTTTTTTTTTCCACGCTAATGTTTACATTCCGCAAAGCGCGCCGACATTAATGAAAAAAAATATCGACAAAACATTCTTATTTTTCCCGCCTTCCCAATCAGGTGGGTCCCACGACCACGGGAAATTGATGACGTGGCATCGGAACAAATCTAGCATTTACCGTTTTTCTGAGCCCCCTTAATTGTTTTTATTTTATATTGCCCTTTTGTTCTTTTTGTCCCTTGCAGTTGCAAAAGAAAATCTGGGTAGTACTTAACTAGGGTTGCAGTTAACCTAGCTGCTTAACTACCCACACTAACTCCTCAGGGTGACTGTTCATGACGCTCATTTTTACACCCACCAGCACTTGAATTTTTAGTAAGTGTAAACAATTGGTTTGTGCTTCCACATGACTTGAAGGTATATTAGTTCACCCACTAAATGAATGAGGGAAGCCATTGATGTTAAAATGACCTATAGTTATCACACTACAATGTCTGATAAGTATGGTGATGGTATCAAGATTTGAATAATCTTAAAGAAACTAAGGTCTACAATAACCAAACATTGTCTAGTTATAATTAAATTTTGAGGAATTATAGTGATGGCATGAAAGATTTGATTGTTTCAAGAGATGGGGAAGTTGATGGGATTGAGAGTTGCAATAGGGAAATAAAGTGGGTTGATTTGGTAGTGAAATTGAAAAATTTTCTGATGTTGGGTTAAGAAAATATTTTATTTTATTAAATTAAAATCTTTAGTTTAGTTAGATGATGATGAATATATTTATACAATAAGTTTAGAAGAAGCATATTCAAATCAATAAGATTTTCGCAATTTGAGCATTGTATACAAAGACTTGTGTTTTTGTTAATTGTGTGGTATTTTTTATATTAATGTTTCATAACTCATATATACAATAAATAAATCAAAAGTCTTTATATGAGAAACATATTCATTTAATATATTTAATCAAAAATGTCAAGCAAATTTTAGATGTTAGTCTTTTTTTTAAAATAATACTATAGAACATGGGTAAACGTTTATTATTTTGTTTAGTTTCATCTTATGAAACAAAATTTTTTAATTGGTCATTTTGAATAATTTGTACACTTAATAATATTATTTGAATTGTTTTGAACCAATTTGTGATACAATTATACAGTTTATGACTTGAAGAGGCAAAATAGAAGTGTTGGTCATGCAATTGTATAGTTTATGCTATCATGAATCATAGTAAGTTCTATTTGCCCAACCTAGGATACAATTACAAAGCTAAAAAAGTTAGTTACAAGTTGTCAAATAAGTTTTATGAAATTTTCAAATCCCTTTTTATGTTCAAATTTACTTAAAAGCATGGTAATTTGTTGTTTGGCTTAGCCTCAGAAAACAAATTGGTAAAGTTGACTCCGCACTACTTAATAAAATTATTCATAGTGGTATAAACTAATCCATAGTAAATACATTGTTCGTGGGAAAGAATCTTGATAATTTTTTTACATTAGATTATCTTTACCTTCAATAAAATATTTTAAATATTTGAAACCAATTCTTGATACAAATGTATAATTCATGGGATTAAGAGCAACATTAAAAGTTGTGAAACACAGTAATAGAAGTCATTCATTGAAATTTATAATATTTTTAAAACTTTATTAATTTATGTAATACTTATATATAATCATAGATCATGTAAAACAATAAAATTGTGTTTAGCTTCAACACCCACTTTCAATGTATCTTTACATTTAGTAAAATCATTTAAAATGCTTCAAACCAATTCATAATGTACAATTATGCAATTTGTAGACTAAGAACTGTAATAAAAGTTCTATTATTTTATTAAACTAGCACACCAATAAATGCCTTTCAATACATCTAACAAAAACTTCAAATCATTTCTTAATTGTTAGAACATTTTCCAATTATTCTAACATGATTCAAAAAATAGCTTCTCCTCAATCACAATAGTTAAATCATCCACTCTCAAATCATCTTCACACTTATTCAACATTTTTCACAGTTATTCAAAATGTTGAATTAGTGTTTCAAACCAATCCATCAAACAATTATATATAGTACAATAATTCCATGAAAGAAGCAACCAAAGGCATTAATAAAATGTTCCAAACCAGTCCTTTTCACAAAGTACCATGACTTTTTGAAGCCTTGAATAATCAAGATTTTTTAATTTTTATATATGTGACAAAATTCATCATGTGGTGGTCCATAAGAGTCACTCAAGGGGACTCTAATTGGGCATACGGTGGGCTATCATTGACTATCTTTGTTAGCCTTCAAAGTAAACTAGCATTTCCAAAAACTAACAAACAAATACATCATTGTTGAAGTTATGAACACCATTCATTGGAATAGTCCTCTTGGACAAGTGTTCTCACCCAATCATTTCATTCATATCTCAAAAACACTTCATCCCCACTTTTCCTCTTTCTCAATTGTGGACGTAACTTGCAAGGATATGTAATTTGTACATTGTAAAGTTTCTAGAGTTTATGAGAAACAAAGATTGAATATTGAAATGGAATTATTGATGCATATGAAGGACGCAACAATTATAAAGTTAACATCTTATTTCACACACTTGTATTTGTTTGCTTCTTCTTCATCCACAAGTGTTCTTCCTAGCTTTCAACCAACTTATCCATTGTGGACACACGGTGTAATCATACAAAACATTCACACCAATCATATTATCCTATTACTCTCCTCAAACTTGGAGGTTAGATGCTTGCCATATGGATTGAAGCTTTAACTTTAAGAAAAGATTTTTGTTGGTCTAGACACTATGTTATTAAATATGGATAGAAAGGTATGGAAGGCATTTTGTTGTCTATGGGTAAAGGATAGTTTATAGGAAAGTATATTTAATTTTTAACTTTTGCATGTTGTTTAAACGGGGAGTTTGGTTTTTTTTAAATCATTTATATAAAAGAATTATAATATTACAAATTATGTTCTCATGAATGAAAGTCAATATATATAATTATTAGATTAAAATTGATCACCAATCTAACTAGTAATCATAGATTTAATAGAGTTTTATACATTTGACCAATCTTGTAGAATGTTAAATAAAATAAAATGAGGCAAACATAAAATGGTTATAATAAATAACACTCAATAAATTAAATAACATTAATAATGTCAACCCAACGAGAACCATCTTCTACCTTTACTAGCATCACTTGCATCAGTGCAAATTTAATTGATTTTCAACCTTGACTACTTAAACCTCTCCTATTGAGAAGAGTATTTAATTGGTTGGAGACACTCAAGCACATTGAGAATATATTAGTACTCCTCCACCCCCATCATAGAAGTTATAAAGCTCTAAATATTCTGCAATTCATGATCTAATTTCTCAATGCTTGTTCTAATGTTTGTTGACAAATGCAACAAAAGGAATGTCTGATAGTGCATATACCCAAACTGAAAGAGAGACTATATCTTCAAATGATATGATATCCACCTCCTAGCCCAAACCAACTCTAATTTTTTTTCCAAATGCATTTGTGAGTTCTTTGCCCCTTGTAAATTTGAATGGATTATTGATGAACATGTTCGAGATATTTTAGTATTTACATAATGTTTGGCTTCATCTTTGACAAAGTCTTTATCTAATATCTCATTTATGATATTCAACACTTCATCCCAAGTTGGAAGAAGAATACTTACTTTGTTGTTGCCACTATGATCTAACTCCTAAAAGACATTAATTACACTAATAGATGCCAGTGTAATGTTGGGTGCATGACAACATAGTCAAACCAAATTGAATTTCACAAAAAAACTATTGTATATATCACCAAGCATCACAATACATTGAAGGTCATATGAGAAAGTGTAATTACCCATACAACCTCATAACATGTACAATGAAATCTTGTTCGAAGGAAATACACAATCACCATGCATGAGGGAAAAAAATAACGTGAAGGGGAATCATTAAAAATGATGGGTAACTTTGGAGATGATAAAGTATCCTTAACCCTAAAATGTCCTCCACTAGCTTGATGTCTTTATTAAAAGTTAGTCTACTCGAATAGTACCCTTCCTATGGTAATGTTGAATGGTGATTAGGATTTGAGTCTAAAGTCTTTAGTATTTTCAAATATTCAATAGTTTACAGTTAATTGAAAATGTTTTTCTTAAACACAAAATGAAAATTATTGAGTCACAATCAATAACTATATGTTATCAATCTTATAAGCTTTGACCATCTAGAGTCTCAATAAACGATCATCTACCTTAATTTTATTTATTGTCCTTGGTCATGGCATTTTTCAGCAACTTTCCCTCATGATCCTCAACAACACACCCAACATTTGAAGGCCTCCAATTCTCACTTAAAAAATTATTTTCCATATTTACATAGCAGGGGTGAGTGCCACTTCAGTTTCTTTCGATTAGTCAATGAATGAGATGAACTAGAAAGCCCATGAATTAGGGGAAGTGAAAGATAATTTCAATTCTCTAACATTTTTCTATCCCAAGAAAATAATGTATATATTTTTAAAGAATTAGAAACAATTCTACCCTTTGAAACCTCAATGACGACTATTTTCTATTGTTTTATAGTAGTCTCCCAACTTCTATCTTCACCTTAGAATATTATCCAATTTTTATTTATCAAAATCATCTATATGAGAAAAGAGGTATCCACCTTCTAATGGTAAAGAAAAGCAGAATTGGCAAATTGCCAACACTTAAAAGATACAATGAGTCAGGGAGATAGGTCCATAAACTTTCAAGTTATTAATTTACCACATATTCTCATTTTTTAGTAAATGTGTGATTAATGAATACATATACACTAGTTTCATCTTCATATATCTAGAGGGTTTAATTGAAATGACCAATACATATCAACTTACAAATGTTATCTTTGGTAAGAACCTTCTACTTGAGCACAATATAGGAAAAAATCCAAATTTGGTTAAGCAATACTTATGTCAATAAATCATGATAAGCCTATTTTGACTCTACATGAACCTCTATATCGTCCCATAAAGTCAGTATCTATTAATTTGGAGGCTCAAGTACTTATTAGGCACCATTTTAGTGATCTCCTAGATACATTTATGTTTGATTTCCTTCAAATTCCCTATCAATCACTTATACACATGAGATCTCCAAGGTTTCTTATATAATTGGACCCTCTCAATTATAGGTCCCACAAGTGCTTCATATACTTGGGGATTTTATTTTGAGGGATTTGGAGGCCCATATTGGGTTATTTCACTCTTTCTTGCCCAGTGCAATTGACCTCTTCATTTGGCCTTCTCCCTTCATTTTCGCATCCACAAAATCTCAAGTTATTATCCACAATCCTACAAGCTATCTCAAGAGAAAGAAATCAAGTCCAAGGTGCATTCAAGGAATTCAAGAAAGAAAGCAAGCATTCATTGAATTCATCCATCCATCATCCATCAAGCATGCATTTTCTTCCAAGGATCTAGCTTCTTTCTTCATAGGAGATTAAAGGAATTGGCTATCGAGGGAGGGGATCTAAATCCACCTTCATTCTTACTCCTCTCCATTTAATCCTATCAAGCATACATCCATCCATGAACTATGATTTTGGGATTGTAGATCCATTACATTTGTGAAGACATTCTACATTCTACATGCACACACACATACAAGAATTCATACATATCTGTGGGTATAGTGGACCTAGATCCATCCATGAAGGTTTGATAAGCAAGGTGAATACTAACATTTATCTTTTTTTACAGGTTTTAATTATTTCATTCCAAGTTTAATTACTGAATGGGGGATTGACCAAGGTAAGCCCCTCTCCCCCAAAAATTCCCCTTTTTGTGTATAGGTGCATATTCATGGACTTTTAGATTCAATTTTTATAGATACAAAGTTGTAATTTATGTCACATATCAAAGATTTCTAGTTTTCAACCTCTTAGGTATAGATTGAGGTTGACCTGTACCCAGAAGGTCGACCCATTCCTAGGACCTTCATATTTTTACAATTTGTAGGTTTAGCTGTTTGGATTGGACGTCCAGTTCTGTTTTAGGTTTTAGTACACTCTAACACAGTATTTTTAGATCTGAACTTGCATCCTCTAATAGCCCTCAAGGTGAGTGCATTTCCCTCTTTGTCATTTCATTAAACTTACTTTGACACAATCGATTATATCTCTTATTGTTTATCATTACATGCGTGTTTACTTTACTTACACATATCATTCTTCAAATTAATAACAACATCACATTCAAATTGGACAAAAGGGACCTTAAAATTATCACCCTTAAAAGGACCTAGATCTTACATTGACACCTTTACATCCATTTGGGTTGTGCTAATCTAGTTTACATCCTCCCAAGGGGGGTTAGATTTGAGGGCTTCCCTCTTTTCCCGAATGTACATATAAGTTGGTGGTCTACCATTGATCATCGTTTTGTACATTAGAACCCCCATCAAACAATCATAGCTCACCTTGATTGAATAAACCCCACTTTTGGTACACATCTATTTCAATTCATCATCCATATATATGATATGAGTATATGTTTTTGATTAAGGAAAACAAGCTTTAATATGGTATGAGTATATGTTATTTCTTTATATTTTGAATAGTAGCTACTTGATTGAAGAATCAAAATTAAGGAATCTTGTGCTGTTTATATAGGAAGACAACATTATTTATGTAGCTTTCTAGATAATTTTAGACCTTATAACTTTAGTATTTTTTAAATTCATTCTATATTTACAATTTGAATATCTTGTAACCCATTTTCTTATTCTAACTAAATATTAACTTTCTTTCCATTGTTTACCCCTCAAGATAGGTCTTTAGTCATTATGTGTTCATATTATAGGATATAATTCCACATATATGGTCTAGAAGGGGGATTGGAAATAAGAAAGAAACATTTATCCTCAATGGAGTTTAAATAAAATTTCTATATGAATCTACTTTAAAGGGAATAACTTATTTGCACAGATATATTCCAAACTAACCTACCACCCAAAACCATATTATTAAGTCATAAATTATTAAGCCTTTCTCCACCAAAACTTAAAGGGACACAAACCTTATACAAAGCAATCACATAAAAATTGATGTCTTGCCACAAACAATGCCTCACAACCTTATTGATTACATTCAAGGTGCAATATGGATCTTTTAGTATGGAAAAGGTAAGTAGTATGAGGACAAATAATATTGATTTAATCATAGTAATGCTACAAGAAAAAAATAGTTGCTTAACATGTTATTGCACTAGCTTAGTTTTGAAAATCTTATTAAGGAAATCTACAATGCTACTTTGTAAGCTTCCATGAAGATATGGAACCTGTGATACTACTTCCCAAAGTATTTGAGAGGAGCATGACCACTTCTTGCTTGATATCTTCCTTATTGTGTACTTTAGTCCCAAAAGACTTGATTGTATATACTTTACTTCACCCTTTCTTTGTCTCGATTAAAATATGAGTTATTTATGGTTCTTATTTTCCTACTATAACCACGTTTCTTTTATTTTTTAGCAACAAAAATCTCTTCTTTCACTTGCACATTAGTCAACTAAACCATTTCTTTCTTTTTTGAATTGATCATGAAACATACCACCCCTAATGACATTCTCATCCAACATCTTTAGCTTATCTTCTAGTCTCTCCTTTTTAGAACATGTTTTTGAAGACTTTGTCAACTTTGTCATCTTTGATATATACTATTAAAAAAATAAAATCCAAACAAAAGCAAAGATTCTCTAAATTAACATAAAGATTCCTTGATGTTTCATATTTCAAAATTATCACATAATTATATTTGTTCTAAACATAGAATGACATACTTCATTTTTTTTATAAATAAATAAATTTCAGCAATAATAATTTAATACAAGAACATAACATAAATGTATCATATATTTTCATAATCTTAAATTAATTCACATAGAAAAAATAATAATATATTGGTCAAAGAAGGGGTGGGTAATTGAAAGACTCTCTTTAAGAGTCCAAATCAAAGAAAATAGTAGGTGATAGAAAGGCACACTCCCAATCTAAAAGAGACCTAGTCTAAAAAAATCAATATGATATTTATTATTTAGATAAGAAATTTTATTCAACTTCTAAAATAACAAACATACCAACTTCAAATTATTATGATATATAAATAAATGAATGAGATAGAGACCAGTTAGAAAGTAAGCAGCACACTCTCCCATTATCCCAAATTGATATTATTCTTGATGAGCATCAATGTTTTACCTACTTTTTTTTTCTTTTTGGCACTTAAACTTGACTTATAGTTGTTATAACGAATCCTCATTCAAAAAGTCGTTAGTCCTACGAAGAGATAAAAAGGAACCAAACTGCCGAAAGAAGCTCCAATACGGGTATAATCCTAAAACCCCACTTTCCCTCCCATTAGGCCTTTATTCTATTGCAAATGATATAAGCATTAAGAAGAAAAGAACAAATTGAAAAGAAAGTGTTAATATTGGATCATAATTTAATTAGTTTATAAATTTGATTTTTTAATTTTTAATTTTGGACTTTTGATGATTAATTTTTAGGTTGATCTTAATTAAAGAGTTTATTGTGTTGCTTAGTCTTGTTTTTGGTGTAAATAAGTATTTTTTCGAGGGTAGGTATTCATACAATTTACCTACATAGTGATTCTATTGTTTAAAAATAGTTTTGTTATTATTTTTCATTATTTATTAAGTTTTGTTGATTTTAAATCTACAATTGATAATTGTTAGGTTTTAACTAAATCATTTAACCTTTTTTACCTTTCATTTGATTTTTTCTTCACCAGATTAACTTCTTGGATCCAACCTATTTGGTTGTTATGATATGCCTATCCTAATTTTTCCTCTTACATATTTTATTTTTCTTGGTTACTTATCTCTTTTTCTTCATTATTATAGATGTATGCATGTTAATGCCTTATTTATTTATTGTTTAGACATTATATTGTGACATTTTATTCGAAGTTATTATTGAAAATAGATGTTTTGATTTTTCATTCAAGCCTATCAATCTTAAATCTACAATAATACGGGTTAGATTTCTCACTCTTCTCTAAGCCTTCTAGATCATCAACCTTTTTGCCATCAACTCTTTCATGATGATCTTATTAGGAATAAAATCTTCAACATATGATGTTTTCTTTGGCTCAATTAATTTTGTTGATATGACTCTCCTATATTTTTTTTATTCCATATTTTGTATTACTTCATTATTATTTAGACACTCTTGATATTAATGTCTTGTTAACTTACCCATTTACTATTATTCCTTATAATTTTGTTTTTGTTTGATGTTATAGACCAATACAAGGTCATCCATAGAGTCAATCAACTAACCCTAGAATCTTGACTTCATTGAGCTTCTGTGTGCATTATATGGTTTTTATTAAATAACTTATGATTTTAGTCATGAACCACTTCCAAATAATTAAAAATATTAATTTGGACATAAAATGCTTTCTTTAGCATTATTTAAATGCTATAAATATTTATTTTAAATAGTCATTTTTTTCTATCATTGTTTAGACATTTTAATATTAGATTTTTCTCTTAACATATTTTTTTCCTTCATTATGATTTGTCATTTTCATATTAATGTTTCATTTACTTATTCATTTAGAATTCGTCCTTTAATTTGTTATTTTCTTGTCATCATTATAGACCAATATAATGTATTAGTAAACCAACCTACACAATACCCATCCATCATCAAATAAATAATAAAATCTTACACTAAACTGAAAATTTATTTTTGACATAAAATGCTTTCTTAAATCAAATTTATATTGCTATTATGACTGTCCTAATATTTCTCTTTACAGAGTTCTTTTCCTTCATTATTATTATTTAGATTTTAACATATTAATATCTGACCTATTTATTCCTGAATAATTTTTCAATGTCTACTAATTCAATGCTATCCACTCGGTCAATACACAAACCTATTCAGTCCGGAATAGACTACACTCTGAACAGCAAACAATACCTAAATTTCTTCGTACTCCCTATCTTTTTCAGGTAACTTAACATTCAAATCATACACTGCTACCCAGAAAAATACATATAACAACTTATAAAATCTCGCAATTTGATTTTGACACTGTTTGTTTTGGATTTTCCTTACGCCTCCAGTTTCAATCTAACTATAATCCTGGCTCCAAACTTCATACCCATTAAAAAATTCCTTCAAAAATACTTCAACAGTCTAGTCCTGTCTTCATCTAGCCACCATTTTTGCTATAGTAGCATACAAATTGGCCGGTCCCGCGATTAGTGCTTTGGACCCCGGTTCCCAACCATTACTTTGATCGCAAGAGTTACTTGGTTGTGTGGAAATTACCGCTGTTATTGGTAACTGAAAGGACCCGTGTTCTTCACTTGATGGGAGCAGCGCTTAAATATCCATGCGCTGTATGCTCTGTATTCGTATTCCGGCGTACCTTTCACAGTTCCGAATCCCCATGTTTCAGCGCCGGACTTGTCTAGTCTTGTCCTCTCTTGTGTTTTCTTATCATTCAGGGAATGCTCTGAGCAAAAAGGTGTACTCTGAGGATTCGATCCTGGGTCTCAAGCCCTCAAAGATTTTCTGCTAACTCTTTGTAATGGGGGCTAACTGGGTTGCTAAAATTCACAAGAGAACGTGTTTTCAGGTGCCCAAATGTGAGTTTATGAAATGTACCAGTAAATGGACCATGATCCACTATACGAAATAAAGCACCGGAGTGCTTCTTCATGTTGCTGTATAGGCTGTTTGAGGGGTAAACGGAGTTTGTAGAGGAAACAGATGATTTAAATTTGTAGCCATTTGGTTTTGGTTTGAACCAATTGATTCTGAAAAGGGGGTTTTCTGGATGAATCGAACTGGGGAACAAGGCATTTGGGGGAAATAATGTATGATTCTGAGAGAAGTGCGTGATGGGTTTGAAGGGTAGTAGAGAATTGTGGTGTTGATTCAGTGAAGGCGTATAAAGAGGCGGGAAATATGAAGAAGGGGCAGGAAGTGATATTAATAGGATTCCATCCAGAGCGGGGAGGAGTGGACTTAATAGCATGGACAATCAAAGCCGCGGCTGGAGCCGGAGATATCGTGATTGCCCTTATCGTTTGCGATCCTTCATCTGCTCTTTTGAAAGGTGAGTATTGTAAGTTATCCAGATATCGCTCGGTTTAGGACATTAATCTTCATATAGAGAACCGTACGCGTTGTCCTCAACTGTCTGATTTCGATTGCCTAAACTTAACATCAGTATCTGCTATAATGCCCACTAAATTTATCATATTTTTTTTTGCATTGCTAATCTTAAATGGTGGAGCTGAAGTTTTGAATCTTTCAGCAAATATGTGAAATTAGTGCCCCAATCTGCCCGAGATTTTGGTGTCAAAAGTAGGTACTTATTTCTGGATTTGGAAGCAGGGGTCGTTAGGAGTGATGAAGAGCAGGAGCACAGCGTTCAGAAGTGTGTGGCGGAGAGCAAAAGAAGTGGCGTTAGAGCTCAGCTGCAACAGCTGAGGCAACTCAGTAAACAGAAACAGGTGTGCGAATCTTCAGGAACTTAATTAGGCACAACGGTTTAAAATATCATGGTTGGTAATTTGCTTGTGTTGTAACAGATTCAAATGGATATTAAGTTTGAGGGAGGCCATCATCCAGAGGAGGTCTTAGTTCAACAAGCAAAGGTTCTAAATGCCTCCACTCTTGTCATTGGCACTTCTGATCGTTTCGTTTCATGGTAAATTTCTGCTCTTAAGACTAGTGGTTTTTGCCTTGGGCCGCATGAATGAATGAATGAAGGGGTTTTAATGATGTCCACAAGAGCACCGACCTAAGGAACCAAAAGGCCAGTTAAACAACAATCAATCAATCACATTTCTGGTCCTTGAACCTGAGCTTTTAGCCTTGAAAGCCCAGCTATTTCATCTTACCACTTGAGCTCGTCTAATTGGATGCTTGTCTTCTCCCATTTTGACATCAGTTTAAGTACTTGTTTTGAAATGCATCTTCTAACGAATATCGGTTTTATTACTTTCTTTGAAATGCATCTTCTAAAGAAAACGAGTTTTACCGTGTTTGTTTATTTTGGGGTTTAAGTAGAGCTCAGGAGCTCTTTAGAAGAGCTAAGAAATAATGCCTTTGCCCTCGTAGACAGTGGCTCAACATCCTTGTTGACGTACTTGTTTTTGCAAGCAATAGCATTGACAATTCCTCATTCACCGTCCTCAATTGTCCTGTACAAAGCAGAAAATAGTCTTCTCGAAGAGTTGCATTTTTTATTTCCCTCTAGAATAGAATAGCCATCAAACACACTTGTGTGCCATAAAAGTTTGCACTCATCCTTGATAATCTGGTTGTTTCCAATCCCAGAATTCTTCCCGAGTAGCTGCCAATCATGTCTAAATCCCACATCCATATTGCCTACGTGTAGAATATGAAGTACCCTCCTGCTGCAGCCATGGCTTGAATGCCATCTTTGTCTTTTGTTACAAGCTGAAAACTACTTTTGATTTTTGAATCTTTAATGTTAAAATGTGAACGTTCGTTGCAGGCGGAAAAGGATGAAATCAAATTATTGCATAAGAAATGCACCTGCGAGGTGTTCTGTAATCACAGTGAAAAGTGGAAAAGTTGTGCATTTAAAAAAGAATCAAATGGATGTTCCAACCGACTCTTCTTCCTCGTCCGCTGAAGGTAGTCCTGCTTTGCTTTTAGTTCTCATCTGCTTATAGAAAGAGATTTAAAACTGTAACATTGGAAAACTTGGCCACAAATACTAAGTAGAACATGGGACAGGCCTTCTGGACTCTTTTTTGAAAAAATGGGGGTTTTTCTATCCTATCACAAGTTCAAAAGCCATGGAAATATTTGATTGCCTACATCTGTCTACAAAAATAAAATCACCTTTACAACTTTGTTGATGATTCTGAATTCAATTCTGATAAACAATGCTTGTTCTGTGAACAATATTGTCTTTAGGCTGTGAACGAAGGGTTTTCTTACCACCTTAATTTTAAGAGTTCCCTAAAACAGAACTACTGTGCCCCTAAAAGAAATATTTCCTGAAGCCTTTTTTTCCCTTGGTAGGATAAACAGTTCTTTTAACATTTGTGTGGAACTTGCAATTGTTCTTAAAAAATCATTTACAATGCTATTTATACTGACAACACTTTGCTCCTGATCTGATACCTTGATTTCAGGCATACAGGTTTCTGTTCAGAAACAAAATTCCGAGGACAATTTGCAGGAGCAAGCATCAACCTCATCTAATGTTATCAAAGACGATCTCAATGTTACTGGAAAAGAATGCCAAAAAGATTTAGATCCAACAGATGAAACTTCAGAGGGAGCACTTGTGAAGCGAGAAACAAGGGAAGCTCAGCCCTCTGAGGACTTGGCAATGCCTTCTTCCTCACCTGATGTTGTGGAAATCTTTTTTGATATGAACAATGATGAGGAAGAAGAAGAAGGCAAAGAAATTGGAGGACAAGGACGCTCTGAGCAAGCCAAAGAAACTTTAACCAGAGGAGTGATTGAGGAAGAACAAGGAGAAGATCATCATCAAACGCATGGAGATTCAGAAAACCCAAATGTGTTACAAGTATACTTTGATGCTAATGAAGAAGGAGAAGAGGAGGAAGATGAAGACGATGAAGAAGAAGGAAACTGCAAAACTTGGTCTGAACAAACAGAAAAAGGGAGAAGTTCGCCCAGAGGAGTTCTGGAAAGATCAGTAGCAGCATGTTTGGATTCAGACAGCAGTTCTTCTCCCACTAGTAACAGTAATGATTCATTTTCAGGGACAGGGAAGGCGATTATCACATCTCCCTCACATGCACATTGGGGGAATGAAAAAGGACAAGGCCGCAAGGGCTCTCAATGGCGGAACTTCTTGAAGATGTGGAAACAGGGATCTATGCGTCGATTAGCTACTTTTCCTCCACGGAGTGCGCTTAGGCTTCCTCGGCGCCGTAGTAGTTCTGCTGATTTCCACTCACGAACTGATTCCTTCTGTGATCAGATTTTGACTTTAGAGAAACATTTGACAGATATGACTTCAAAGCCATCTTGGAAGTGCTTTTCACTTGAGGAACTTCAATGTGCTACAAACAATTTCAACCAAGGTTAGGGATTCACGCCAGCTTACTCAATTTTTTTGTAAAATACAGTGCTTATCAATGTCTTTGAGCTATTTTCCACCTCGACCTGCAAACTTACTAATATGAAACACACATTTGTGGTAGGAAAAATTTATCTTAGCAGAAATTTTGGTAGTATCTGATATTAAAGGCTACTATTAGTGATAATTGGACAATGGCTTCTTTTGCATATGACAGATAACATACTAGGAAAGGGTGGGTATGCAGAGGTCTACAAAGGATGCCTATCTGATGGACAGATTGTGGCTGTTAAGAGACTTAATAGGGGTAACACAGAGGAGCAGAAGGTTGGTGATTTCTTATCGGAACTTGGAATCATTGTGCACATCAATCATCCCAATGCTGCTTGTCTTATCGGCTTTGGCGTTGAAGGTGGATTGCATATTGTTTTAAAATTTTCTCCTCATGGAAGCTTAGCATCAATGCTTCATGGTATATCACAATGTCCTCCCGAATGTATTCACCAGTATGTTTCATCTGAAGTAAATGTTGACACGCCTTTCATTTGCGTATGAAGTTGTTGGTAGTTCTTATTGTAGTTTCAACTGAGGATGGGAACCCAATGGATATAAGAGATTAAAGTTGTCCATGTTTAACAAATTCTTAATAGGTTAAAAAAAAAAACTATGTTTTGTACTTCATCTCATGTTTTAAACTTTCCCACCATCTCATGTTTTAAACTTTCCCACCACATATATATGATGCTAGTGACTCCGATATTTCTACATCTAATCCAGGGCCGAACCCTCAACATCTGAACTGGGATATTCGGTACAGAGTTGCTGTTGGTACAGCTAAAGGCCTTCTCTATCTGCATGAAGGTTGCCAAAGACGGATAATTCATAGAGATATCAAAGCATCCAATATTTTGCTAACAGAAGATTTTGAGCCTCAGGTAAATCTAAACCCCCCTCTAGCTCTTCTCAAGAAGGAACTGAATCTTGTTAAATGTTTCTGTTGTAACTTTTAAGGGCTGCTTCTTATTGCTGATGTAGCAAGCAATGCTTTTAGTTCATGATGGTTTTTCCTTCTTCAACCAAGTCTCTTGTTGCATGATACAGATTTCAGATTTTGGACTTGCAAAGTGGCTCCCTAAGCAATGGACACACATCACAGTCACACCCATTGTAGGCACATTTGGGTGGGTAATTTGTTTCTTGTGAGCTTTTATGAGCTCGAAATATCCTTTCCTCTCATCATGGAACTACAACAGAATGTTCTAATGGTTAGGATGCTGCTTGATTTGTTTCTGGTCACGGGAAACACACAATTGGGTTTCAAGTTTTCAATCCTTATCTTCTTGTAGTTACTCTAAATAGAAGACTCAATTGATATCTGGTGTTCTTCTGTGCTTTATTAGTAACAAAATTTGGTTGAAATTTCACGACTCGTAAGAACATTTCTGGTTATTGCTGCAGTTACCTTGCACCGGAGTATTTCATGCATGGGGTTGTAGATGAGAAGACGGATGTGTTTGCATTTGGGGTATTGCTTTTAGAGCTCATCACTGGACGTCGTCCAATTGACTCTTCTCAGAAAAACCTTGTGATGTGGGTATGTTATTTTTGATTATCTAATCTCATCAAAACTTAGCCAAAAAATGAACAATGAGCTTTCCATTGCAACAGTATATGGTAAAAGGTCAATTTTATGAAAGCTTCATTCTAGTTATAGGAGTGATATATATCAGAACTGAAATTCATTCTCTTTCCATCAATTTCCCTTTGTCCGATATTTTCGGACTGGCCACTGAATCATATAAGATTAAATGAAATTTATGCAGGCTAAGCCATTGATTGACAGTGGGAACTTCCAAGAGCTTGTGGACCCATCTCTGGGCGATTCTTATGATGATCATCAGCTAAATAACATGATCATGACAGCTAGTCTATGCATTCAGCAGTCTGCTCTTCTTCGGCCTTGCATGGCTTATGTAAGTTGTGTTGATTCAAAGATCATCCTGCAAATCATGACTGCATCAAGCACCATTACATCTATAATAATATGTTCACCCAAATTAAACAAGCTTCTGTCTTTGAATGTTTCTGGATTCTATTGTGTCATAGTTTTTTTTTTCCATCAACATTTTGGATCACATTTTTTTTTCCATCAACGTTTTGGATCACACTCTGTGATCCATCATCAGGATGAATGATAGAGAACAAAAGAGTGTGATGAATATGATGGACTCTTTTGTTCTCGATGATAGATCACAGAGTGCGATCGAAGACGTTGACGCAAAAACAATGACACAACTGAATCCAGAAACATTCAAAGATTATATATAGATTGTGGAAATTCACTTCTGTTGAGCTTCTGTCTGTTTTTTAAATCAGAGTCTACCAAAACATAATGCTACATTCAACAAAATTATGTCTCTTTCAATAAGCTATGAAGTGATGATGCTTATTTATCTTTTGTTCATGGGATTCAGGTTCTGAAGCTTCTATCAGGAGAGGGAGACAACTTAGAAAACGCAGATTGTGGGAGGACACCAATACCAGATACTTTATATCTCATGGAAACCTCTGATACGGAGGATTATTCATCCACTAGATACCTTAGTGATCTGAACCGTCACAGGGAGATCGCTTTGGGGCTATAGAAATCAATCTCTTTAATTGCTAGTTTTATGTTTGTAACGTGCCCACTATGCATATCTCTCCTCTTACTACATGAAAAATGTCAATGCATATAATGGGAAGAGTGGAATTTAAGAATATGCAATTGATTTGACGTGAGGTGTTTTTGAGTTTTGGCAAGATTGTACCATAGGCTTGTAAAGTATTTTTCAACCAGGCTATTAGCATTGGCAAGAATTAGTCAGATGTTCTCAATGACTATTTCAGTAGAAATATTGATGTATTAATTTATATGGATTGCATTGACTGCTTTCAGAGACTTTGATATATCCCATGCTTCTATGGGACATACTTTCAAGAACTAAACCCCTTTTGCTTTCAAATTCACCATCCCATTGGCGACCGCAATAACTAAACAGTTGAGAAGAATGTTTCAGAGTACGTGGGGAGAAGAGCCCTTTTGTACTTTGAACATGTGTAGTTTTGGTTATAAGATACAGAGTTTTAGGGTGTGATCATGTACATAGAAACTAATGTATAGTGAATATACTGAGGGAGAACTGACCTCGTGATCTAGTGTTTTTACTAATGCACATTACATTTATTGTACAAGGGAAAAAAACATTTCACTCAAATGTCTATAACATTGTAAAGATATAAAACCATTTATTAATTAGTTGGAAAATCTAATTATTAATGATATGTATTTTTAATTAATTTAATAAATAATAGATAATTGTCTAATTAGTCAATTTTGTCTGCATGAATAGACATGGCATGTATACTAACACTTACAAGTCAAATAATTAATGTTTATTATTAATGAACATCATATTGGTAATTTCATTCAATAATAAATATAATATTAATAATGTCTTATTAAATAAGCAAAATCAATAAAGTAAATAGTAATGATGAATAAACAAAACAAATTATTAAATTTTTTTACTCTCAATAAGCATGATAAGACACTTTATTAGTGATGAAATTAAATAAGAAAATAAAAAATAAAAGTAGTAAGTAAATTTTGAAAATTAACAAGTAAACTAAAATATTTTGAACTAATATAAAAATGTTCTATAATGATATAATTGTGTTGTATCTTTTATTTTATTATAATAGAAAAATAAAAATATTGTAAATGAAAGTTGGAAGTAGATAATATATTAAAATATCTTGTTAGTGGGACAAGAAGTTCTCTCTTCACAAGATCAAAGGATAAGCATGAGACACATGGCTTCTTTAAGAAGGTTAAAGCAAGCTAAACTTAAATAGGGCATTTAGAGGCAACTTATGTGTTTTGGGGCTGGTTATATCTCAAGATCATGGGCATCTAGTTGGCATTGACTTGAAGGGTTTGGGAAAGGGAACAACTAATGATGTCAAAGCTAGGGCACTTGTAATTGGCCCAAATTCATATGCTCAACTCCATATTAAAAAAATACATATTGAAGGAGACTCTCTATCATTAGAAATGTAGTATGGAAAAATGAGCCTTACAATTAAAAATTAATAGAATTTTAAGCAAAATATTTACCATTTTTGAACAATCTTGAGGCTTTCATGATTAAACATTTTTATAGAGTGGATATATATTCTTATGTGTTGGCTAACTCTAACGTTGTTTATGGGATGAGGGTAATAGTTGGGGATGACATATGTTACTAACATGTAGTCTTCCCTCACCATTTTATAATGATCTATTCCTCCTACAATCTCACATCCTCGAAAGTAAAAATATGATTGGAGTTTGTGAAATTGAACATTATCCTCTCGTGGATGCTAGTTGGATGATTTCAAATCATGTTTTGTGATGCATTGAAGGTTTTTAAAGAATGCATCTTCACTCTCCACATGATGTTAATAAGTGGATGCTTATGGACACTAATGTAAGATTACTTGCCAAGATGCAAAAATGTCTTTCATTGGTAAGATTTCATATATGAGATGTAGTGACTATGGTACATGCAATCTAAATGAGGCTAGGAGACTTGTTCCTTTTTGCTTATGGGTGCCTTTCAAGAAGTTAGGGAATCAAATTAGTATAGTGAGGATGGTTTGCATGGACTTTAAAAGCCCCACTACTTGTACGTGTTCAACATAATCTAAGAATTGGCTAGATTCCTTAGTCAAGTTTTGTGTTGGCATCAATATGTAACCTAACTTCATCTCACTATAGCTTTTCTCTAGGTTCCTGTGAAACTTATAAAAATTAAATTATTTGTATTAGCAATATGCACTCTTAAATAGAGTTTGTATACACTATAAAAAAACATCAAGTAAAAAGAAAAGTTGTCTAAATAAAGACATAAAAATAGACCAAATTAAGAAACCAATAATAAAGACTAAATGACCGTTAACTAAAAGTTCTAAAAGAACAAGCTAAATTTAGCAAATACCCAAGATATTAAAAAATAATCTAATACAATCCGTTAATGGTTATTCTATCAATTACCCTACATAAAACTAACATGTCACGCGGTCATAAATCTTTAAGAAAATTTTGTTGTTGTTGAAACCCTTTTTGGATGTACAAAATGTAAATGATCAAGAGTAGCGAAAAAAATAGTAAGGATTGTACTCTTCTTTAGAATGGTTTGCAACAAGACGCAAAAGCCTGCCATTGAATTTTCCATTAAGATGAGTCAATCACTAACCTCCCCGGTTACTACAAAACCTTTGACCAGAAATCATCACAAAACTCCAACCTAATGTGGGATAACAGAGTTGTCCTTTTCTGTAGATAGAGACACACATTGAAAACACTTTCCAAAATCTTGAGGGAAATTTGGCAAAGCCTCCAAACTCTTGCAGATGAGTAGGATACCCAAAAAATAGATTTCAAGATACCATGATTTAAAGTTTATAAAGCATCATTTTCAAGAAAAATGTTAAAGGCCCTAAAACACAAATCCTTGATAGAAATTCTTATATGAACTTCAAGTATTAAAAAACTAGAAATGATTTTTGAGGAGAAAAACTAAGAAAAATCAAACATGATTTTTGAGGGAAAAAATTGATTAAAACCAAACACATTCTTTGAGGTGAAATTTTGATCTAAACAGAACACAAATGTTGATGTAAAAACTTGATCAAAACCAAATACATAGCCAATGCAAAATCCGAGACACCATTTAACATACAAAACATTAGTTTTAAGGAAAACTTGTAAAACCTTGCCAAACACCAAGGAGCCTTATTGAACAACAAAAAATTTGACTAGGGTGTACATGAGCAAACCCTTAATTTTTTAGGAAAAATATATAAACCCTCTAGACAATTTTTATAAGGAGAAAACTTATAACCCTCCCACAAAAAAAATAAAATAATAAATAATTAAAAAATAAAAAAATAGTTGGAAAATTTGTAAAACCTAGAAAACCCACAACTTGAAATCCAACTTTTGAATTTAGGGTTTCATGCCAAAAAATTGCTACCAAACTCGAAATAATCTTCTTCCAAATATATGATCTTTTATAGAGATGATTTAATCAAGGCGAAAAGGTAGTTTGATTTACTATCTAAATACAAGAATAACAAAGGATGAAATAGTAGTTTAAGACAAAAGGTTCTAATGAAGGAAAAGCATTAGATGGACTAATTCGTACATCAAAAGACAAAAATATAATTTTCAATTTTTTATGAGTTATACTGGGAGGTTTTTCTTTGACCAACTCTTTCCTCTTAGTGCTCATAGTGAGCCACTCTATAAAATAGGTTATAGTAGATTGTATATATTTATATTATATATATTACGCCAAGAGTAACTCTTCTCAAGGTGTCTATTTTCATTGAATTCCAAGGTTTTTTTTTTTTTGTGTGGGTTAGGATTGATGAAAATAGGCACCTCAAGAAGGATTATGTTAGATAATTGAGAGAGGAGGGGTGAATTAGTTATCCTCATGCCCTTTAAATCTCTTTTCTCAATCTTAAACTTATATACATCCAAATCATTAGATATGTGAACATATCAGACATTACAATCTAAACTGTTTTATACTTTGCAATAAATTGCCAACTTCATTTCCTACATTTACCAAACAACATACTCAACTTTCAATTCTTACCAGTTTCTACCAAATTACAACAATAAATAGTAAACATGAAAATAACATGCAACACAATAGACATTCACACAATTTGACACAAGTATTTAACGTGGAAACCCTGTAAAGGGAAAAACTACATGGGAACCGACAACCCAAAAATTTTACTCTTCTGAAGTGAGCTCTGTTAAGAGCCTACCTTGTTAAAGGTTACATACACATCATTACATGTGACCTTCTTAGAGGATTTTCACTAAAGATCATCGAGACCTTATCACTCTATGAAACTTCTATAGAGTGGCCTACTCTAAAGGACTTTAATATATTACTATTGAATGTTACCATATAGGATTTCACAAGATTGTTGGGTCCACCTAGTTAAAGATTTTTTTTGCTACAAAGGTTAAAATGTAATAGTAAAATAATTTGTTAGCTTTGACACTACCTTGCTTATTCAGATCTCAATTCTTCTCTGTCTCTTTCCTCCATCAAACCTTCTGACCCTTCCTCTGGCTGATCCTCTCAACTATTCATCCACTTAACAATTCTCTTGCTCGATCTTCACAGTGTAACTCACTCGATTATCCTTTGGATATCAACTTCTTCTTCAACTCGATCAACAATAATGAAATTTCTATTCATCCATTAAATAGTAGTCTTCCAACTTTGTCTCTCCATCTAATCCTCTCATTTTTTTCTTAAACACATCTATTAGATCTTCATTTAGCTGAAGTTCGTTGAATTTAGTCACTTGATTAATACTCATCCACCTTGAAGTTTGTGCACATTCTGAAAATATCTTCTTCATTAGATCTCCCTTGAATTTCTCTAGTAGTTGATCTCATTACTAACTTCATCCTTATCATTTAGACTTCTAAAAAATTCTTAAATTTTGTCAAATGTTGGCTTTAGATTCCATCTTTACTTTTCTTTCTTTCCATGCTTGATTAACACTATGTTTTGCTTGGTCAATACTAGACTCGGTTAACATTAAATTTACTCACTTAACATATACTTCTTTCTCATTTTATCAGGTTCTTAGTAACAAATGTAGTAGCTTGGTTAATATTGTGACTCTTCATTCACCATGTTTAGTCAGTGTAACTTGGCTAGCTCAATGAAACTTGTTTACACATGATTTCAACACTCAATCAAATCAACATTATACTGTAATAGTCCAACTCATTCAAGTGCCCATTGAATACCATACACTTATCATCACTTACACCATTATGCTTTCTTCAAATCCTCTTCATCAATCAAATGATATGTCACTATACTGAATTAGCATAATGTCTCACCAATTAAGGCTTGACATCAATGACAACATAGCAAATGACATGATTCTTTCACATACATTTATAACATTATCATTTGGGGCTAACAATCTCCCCCTTTGGCATTGATGGAAACAAATTTTACATAGTTTAAACTCTCTAAATAGTTGGTTCCATAGAATTACATTATGAAACAAATAAACAATCGAACCATAAATCATTGCAAATTTCTGACTTTTTAGGTTCTCTACAATCTTCTTGATCTCTACATCAAGTGTTCATTATTAGTTTCACTATCTACAACATTCTTCATACATTCAACATCTCCATACATTGCTCCCCCTTTGATTAAACTTCACACTTCTGTTCCTTGTTACATTTTATTTATGGTTCTCAACATCTCTCCCCCTATGGGAATGTGTTCTCATCATTTCAAATTCTTGCTCTCTTTATTGATTCAATCATTTGTTTCAATTTTCTTACTGATTCTCTCCCCCTTTGATAGTAGTGCCGAAGATAAATATAAGCATCAAGTAGAAACTCATAAAACCTTGTAATTATACCTTATACCTAGCATGGATTGATAACAACATCTTCATTACAATCATTCTTCCGCAACTCTAGAAACAACTTCCTATAGTGTGAAGTCATGCATGAACTCTACAAAGATATTCTAATTCATCCATGAATTGATGTAATATGCATATTTTTTTAGTGAATCTTGTATAGGAGAAGCACCCCTAAATAACCTCTTAGATACTCAAAAGCATCCTTAGGCAATGTATTAGTAAATGTGTTTGTAATTTTCTCCTTAGACTTTACATACTTCAATCTGACTTGTTTCTCTTGTGCTTGCTCCCTCAAGTATTGATACTTGATAGATATGTACTTTGTTTTTGCATGCATCACATGGTTCTTTGAAATATTTATGGCACTTCTATTGTCACAATAAATAATTACTTGTTCAATGAATTCCTCTTTCATTTCTTCCAACAATTGCTTGATCCAAACATTATTTGAATGGTTAATAACAACAAAAACATACCCATCTTCCATAGTAGACTGGAAAACATGACTTTGTTTCTTGCTCAATCATGTAGTTAATATTCTTTATCCTAAAAAGAATTATCCACCAACAGTGTTCTTCTGGTCATCAACATTTCCATCCCAATCTACATTGTATAAACTCTTATCTCAAAATCACCTTCTTTCTTATATCATAATCCATAGTCTTTCGTTCTTTTTAGATATCTGAATATCCTCTTTACTACAACCAATTACATGAAACGCTTGTAACTATTCCAATTGGATGTGCAATATCAGGTCTTCTATTTACAACATTTTGTAGCTCTCCAAACATTGATCAATAATATTGATGCAAGGGAATCATGATATTCAAGCATAATAAATTAAAATTATATCTACCAGCATTCCTTGCTTAGAGTCATACACAAAAGAAATTCAAATTAATGAAAACACAATGTATACGAGGGTGGATTCCACACTTCTATATAGATGTTATTATTAAGAGTGATAAAACAATATGCCCCAACTTTGAGGCCTTTTGGATTATGACCATATACAATGAAATTATGAAATAAGCATCCAAGCTCACAACCTAACTTCTTCAAATCTCTATGTGTTCAACCATCTTCCTATATCCTTCCTACATCTAACCAAGCTTCTTCTTATATAGCTAGCTAAGCCACAAGTCAGCTAGTCAAGTAGTTAATTACATTATAGGTCCAACCTTGGAGGTGTAAACCAAGAAAAGAAAAAGAAAAAAGAAACATGAAGAGATGTACACTTAATAGGAGGTTCACATGTGTCCTGGGAGTCAACTACTAACTTCGCCACATGCCAAGTCAACAAAGGAAACCACACCAAAGAAAACATCACATGAAAAATGAATCACAAAGAATGACATAGAACTTGAGCAAAACCAAGGAACAAGGCTTGCACACTTAGAAGGAGGATCTATGATAGGTCCTCTACATGATGTTAACTATGCATAGAACAAAAATGAAAGCAATAATGACTACTTTACAAACAATAGACTGGCACATAAAACAAGAAATATTTTTGGTTGATGCAAGATTTCTCCAAGTCCCAAGATGCTCCCACATCAAACACCTGGGGTTAATAAAGAAATGATGTCCACAACAGGCACTACTCATATTCTGACCTGAATCATAAAGATCAATCTCAGCTTGTGCAATCCACAAACTATCCGCAATTGGTTTGTCTTTCCACTAAACTAGGTATTCCATGTAGTCCTTTCCTCTTGTACTTTTTCTTATTCTACTATTAAGGATTCTCTCAATGCTGTCTCTTTGTTTCTTAGGATGATTTGGGTTATCTTCAATCTCAATATCATACTCATAGTACTCAAAGATATTTAAAATGTTGAATATAGGTGATATATCCATGTCTTTTGGTAATTCCACTTCATAAGCATTTCTACTATCAAATTTCTTCAGAATCTTACAAGGTTCAAATTTCTTCATTTTCAACTTACTGTAGGCACCAATTGGAAATTTATTCTTCTTCAAATGAATCGTAACCTCATTTGCAATATCAAAAGATTTATGTCTCTTTCTCTTATCATCTCATTGTTTGTATTTTAGATTACTATCCTCAAGTTTCCTTTTATTTCATCATGTAAAGCCCTCGTGAAAATTGCAAAATCCTTAGCTTCAAAACTTCTTGTCTCAATAGGAAAATCCCTCATCTCTTTGGTTCCTATAGGATAAAATATAGTAACAATCTCAAATGGTGTCTTCTTAATGCTTCTATTCACATAATTATTCTATGCAAACTCTTCTTGTTCCAAAACTAAATCTCAGTTAGCAAGCTTATTTTCAACCAAACATCTCAACAAATTACCCAAGCTTTTGTTCACAACTTCAGTTTTTCCATTAGTTTAAGGGTGAAATGTAGATCTAAATTTCAACTCTGCATTTAACTTCATCCAAAGTGTCTTCCAAAAGTAACCAATAAACTTAGCATCTCTCTCTAAAATAATAGTCTTAGGTAAACCATGCAATCTTACCATTTCCTTGAAGGATAATTCAGCTACATGTAATGCATCAGATGTTTTCTTACAAGGTATGAAATGAGCCACTTAAAAAAAATTTGTCAACAGCTACCAAAATAGAATAATTACCTCTTTGAGTTCTAGGTAACCCAAGAACAAAATCCATATTAATATTTTCCCAAGGCTTATCAGGTACATGCAAAGGTCAATACAATCCCACATTTTGACTAGATCCTTTTGTTGTTTGACAAATTCTACAACCTCTAACCATTCTTAGTACATTCTTATAAACATGTGGCCAAACTATCTGTGTGAAGTCAGTTTCATATTCTTATCAATCCCAAAGTGTCGAGCGAGTCCACTATTAGGATTAACCTCAGACATAAATAATATTTACATGCAAATATAACCAATATTAGAAAATAATAGATGTCATAAAAGAGAACACAAGACACCAAGATTTAATGTGGCTCACCCAATGTCAGATTACGTCCACCAATAAGTCCAATTTTATTATTATCTAGTGATTACAATCTACAATCCCTTATAGCTCAATACCACATCAAGAAGATACAATATCACCATACATTATGAAATCCATAGCCCTAAACCATTTTATACAAGCTTTTTTTGCTTACAAAATTAGGGTTAGAATAAGTCATTGAATAAAAAAATAACATCCGATGCCCTTTACAATAGTAGGTATATTTTTGACTTCACCCTGAAAACCCCCATGATCCCACCCTATACTGCAATAGGGAACACACCTGGGGCGCTACCCCTTGAACTCATCCTGTACAAATAATCTGGAGGGAAATTGTGCCAAATAAACCTCCAAGTTTGATTAGGCTCCACATCACAACATCAACCACTATGTTTCTCCTTCATTATGTTATCCCTCATAGATCCCCTAGGTACGCATAACTGAACTCCCTTAAATAACACATCCTTTTGAATGAAATAATTAGCCCGCTTATCACTATCTGTTTGTTCTCTAAAAGATTTCTAAGGTTATGAAAAATCAAGATTAGTCTCATACAAACACTTCAAGTCATCAAAACCAAGTACCTCAATTGTAATGTCCCCATCTTTTTAGTAACTCAGTGGAGTTCTTAGCCTTTACATTCTCCAAAGGCTAAGTGGAGAAATAAGAAATTTATTAAATTAAATTTCTTATAAAGTCATTACATAAATTAAAACTAAAAGGTGACTTTATATTTAATTAATTTAATTAATTATTGTATTGCAAGGAGAAGATTCTAGAAAGTGCATTAATTATTGGAAATGGGGAAGCCTCTAGTAATTTAATTTTCTAGAAGCATAATTAATTATTGTATTACAAGGGAGGAGTTTCTAGAGAGTGCATTAATTATTGGAAGGGGGAAACTTATAGTAAATGCAATTAATTAATATTTTATTTCCTTCTAGAAGGGTGAAGGAAAAGTATAAATAGAGGTGGGAGCTTCATTGTTTATCATCGGATTATTGTGAATTGCATTTGATAAGAGCTTGGAGGTGTGAGTTATAGATTTGTTCTTGGCATTAGAGGAAGTCTATCCTCTCTTGTGACATTCTAGACATTACTCCCTTAGGGTTTGGTCTTTGAAATTTATTGCTATGTATTTGATTTTATTAGTTTGAGAACTAATATTATTTCACCAGTGGTTCAATCTTTAGTTTGCATAAATTTCTTCTTGTTCATGTTATGTGGTTTTAAATCTATGGAAAGACATTAAAATCTCTTTCAATAGTTGGTTTAGTTCTTGGGCATTTCTAGGGTGCTCATTATAGTGGTATCAGAGCTATAAGTCCTGCCATCCTGTGGAGGTCTTATAGGGAATTTGAAACAACATTTATGTTTGAGCATGCAACAAGGGCTTTATAATTTTTGCAATAACAGAGCAAGACAAAGTGAGAATTTAGACATGTAGAGTGGACAGTCTAGTTCATTAGTGCAGGGGGACATACAATCTAGTCAATAGACATAGTGGAGATATTCTTTGAACAAGACAACAGTATGGGTGACTGAGATGACAAGAATATAGGATTAGGTGGAGGTAGGAATATCGGTCCAGATCAGGAGGATGTAATGTTTAGGTTACTGGGTACATTAGAGGAGGGGCAACATATGCAACATGAGTAGAATAGGCGAATGGATATGATGTTGTAGCTTATGGCTAGACAAATGGGTATCGATATTAATCCAGGTGATGCCAACAATGGAAACAATAACAATGGGGGAAATGACAACAATAAGGGCAATGATAATGGAGGCTAAGGCAACAACAATGGTCCTGAGAATAACATTAGTGGTAATAATGGACATGGCAACAATAGGAATGAGGTTGATAACTTTAGACATGTTGCATACCCAACTTGAACAGCAAGCTCGAGACCTCTTCTACCCACCTTCCCACCCAAAGATCCAATTTAATCAATTAATGAACTGCAAATTACAGAGTTACAAGATTAGTTCAAGAGGTATTGGGAGGCTAGTGGACTGGAGTTTCAAGTGAGTATTTCCCTTAGAGATTATATGGACTTGAGGATGAGACACATGCCCAGATTAGGAGGGAGAAATCAAAACCTTAAGCTAAGAAAGAAAGTTGGGAAATTTTGTTTACCTTATTATGATGCTTTAGGGAAAATGACCACACAAGCTTGGGTATAGAAGGTAGATACATACTTGCAACTTAATCCTATGCTTGAGGAGGAGGCTATAAAGTATGCAACTATTCACTTGGATGGACCGATGCATGAATGGTGGCACCATGGCATGGTAACCTTGGGGCATAATAAGATCACATCTTACGAGTTCATTGAGAATCTCATAGAGAGGTTCGATACCAGGGATCCCGAGTTACAATTTAAGGAGTTGGCACAACTTGAGTAGTGGGGATCAGTTGAGACATATATCAGTGAATTTCAGAAGTTAATTGTGTTGGCCATAGATATTTTAGAGAGGAGGTTAGTAGTGTTTTTTATGGATGGACTCTCAGATCCCTTGCAAGGTTGGGTTAAGGGGCATGACCCAACTATGTTGCAGGAGGCCACTAAAAAGGCTTGTGACTTAGCACCTTCTTCTTTCAGGAGCATATTTCAGCACAAGGATTCTTATACGAACAGGACAAGGAGAAGGAAAAAAAATATTTTCACAAGGATGCTCAACCAAAAAGAGATAAGTTGGATAATGACACCTTGAATGATTTGAGAAAGAAGAAGCTATGTTTTCATTGCAAAGAGCCTTGGGATTTATCTCATAAGTGTCCTCTCAAGGCTAAGGCAAATCAAATGGATTATTTCTCAGCAGAGGAATCACAGTTAGAGAGGGAGGATTAGCACTCTAATTCAGATGAGGATAGCACTATAGAGGGGAGAAACATTCCTAAGGATGAGAAGTCATTGGCACGATTAATAGGGGCTCAGAAGGCAATCGCATTTAAGGTCAGGGGTGTATATGAGCAATGTTAGTATGCTAATAGAAACCAAATTTAAATAAAGCTTCTACAAAATAAACAAAATTCATAAACTTCAAGATAGACTAAGATGAGCTCTCAATTGAGAATATGATCCATTAATGGGCTCTCTCAATGAGAAGCTCTCTTGTTGAGTAGCTTTGTCTAAATAGATAGGATGTATGCTCAAGCTTTATGCTTCAAAAAGGGCTTCAAATGGAGTTAGAATTTGGGTGTGAGTGTATGGTTTTGATGTAAAATGGCTTCTTAAAATGGCATTATGACTTTACTTCATGGATTGTGTTATTTTGCAAAGGGGAAGGATCCAATTTATAGGCAAGAGGCTTGAGGGATTGAGGGCTAAGATGCAAGGATGGGAAAAATCTCATGGAGGGCTCAGATTGCATGAGAAGAGAGCACATGGATTGTGCTTCCTTACAACCAATCAGGGAGTGACACATGTCACAGGGTGAGAGGATGGAGGAAAGGGGAAGGATGAGTCAACAAAGGAGGCTCAAGGGATAAAATCTTCATAAAGACCCTCATAATGACTTGTAAGAGCAATAAAAGGGCTTGGAAGAGTCACTTATGGCCTAGTGGGCTTCATAAAGTTTTATGGTTGAGATATTTTGAGGGAGATGAGAGCAATTTCGACTTGGACTTGATTAGGAAGGTTTTAAGCTTGCTTAGGCTTGTGCAAATGATTAGAGGATGGATTAGGATGGTTTAGGATTAGCTTAGGGATAGGCAAGTGGATGGCATTTAATGAGGGTGGGTGAAGGAGGAGATATTTGTTAACTTTGGCTTGGGTTAGTAAGTCTTAACCCATTTTTAGGGAATGTGACAAGGTTAGGAGGGAATTAAGATTAGGTTTAAAGACATCTTCTAGAAGAGTCTAGACTTTGGATGAGGATAAAGACTTTCTAGAATAGTCTAGAATTTCCTAGGATGAGGATGAAGACTTTCTAGAAGAGTCTAGAACTTCTTAGGATGAGGATAAATTAGATTTTTAGGAAATAAATAAAGTTTTATTTATTTCAAGGGTTTGGGTTGAGGAGATATTTATTAAAACTTTTTTTAATAAACATGAGGATTAATATTTAATCCTAATTAAATATTTTGAGTTGGGATTAGGGGTAGGAAATGATGGGATTAGCCTTTAATCAAAATTAAAGAAGGATTAGAAAATTTTGGAAGAGGTTAGTGGTCTTAAGGAAATTGGGCAAGTTTTGGGCAAAATTTTTTTTTAAAATTTATTTTGGGTTTTTTGGTCAATTTATTAATTAAATAATTAATAAATAAGGAAATAATGTTTAAATAAGATTTAAACATTTTTGGGAGGGATTCTTTAATTAAATATTTTTAATTAAGATAAAGGGATTTAATGGCATAAAAATAAATAAATAAATTAAATAAATAATTAATTAATAAATGATGATGTCATTAGGAATTTTTCAGAAAATAAAAATACTTTATTTTCTAAAGGTTTTTAGGTGTCTACATTTTCCCCCTCTTTGATGTGATGCTGCAAGTGGCATGGCATCAAAGATAAGAAAATAAGATGCCCAAGGCTAGAGCAGAAGAGGAGAGAATGGACTGCAAGATGCCCCCTCAAGAAGGCCGCGAGGAGAGAAAGCGAGGCTCGACGACTTCTTGAAAGGTACAAGAATTTGAGATGAGAAAGAAGACTCAGATTGGCTTAAGAGAAGAGGTTTAGTTAGCTCAACCTCTCACTATGGGAGAATGATAAAGGGAGAATCAGAGGCACAAGAGGAAGCAAGCTTAAGATCTCAGGGATTGTAGAGGATGAAGGAGCGGAGTGCTATAAAAGGAATCCAGGATGGGGAGATGGATGAGGGGATTAAAAAGCTGATGCAACAGGATTTCAAAGAGTCAGATTGGTGGAAGATGGGTTTCGGAGATCCCTAGGACTAGGATTGTGGATCTCGAAAGATGAGGTTTGGTGGATTTATTTGGATTGGTGGATCCCTAAGACTAGGATTGTGGATCCTAAAGCTAAAGGTGAGGAGTGATTCAAAGAGATACTGATGCATAAGCTGGGGTAGGAGGGACGGATGTTGGATATGGATGGGGGATAATGGAGATGAAGGAAAACCATTGAAGCTTTTTGAGCGGGGGATACTTCAAAGAGAAGTACCACCATGTAGTTGAGCACTAGATTTGCTATAGGACTGTTGGTTAATTGCCAAGGTTACCAAGAACATCAAGGCCTTTTCACCAACTGTCCAGAGGACTGACGAACTGACTCAAAACAAATACGCAAGGATTGCCCTAGTATCACACATGAATCCCAGAGGAAGCAGTGTGGAAACGACATTGGGTAACCCACAAGCAAAAAAGAAAACAAGCAAAAGACATGATCAAGACCTTACGCTCTGATTGCCCCATTCGCAGTATACCATGATATGGAATATTGTGGCAACCTTGAGGAGGGAACGAGGAGATTGCTTGGAAAAGATATTTCAAGACTCAACAGGGAAGAGTCCAAATCAAAAGAAAGCAAAAATCCAAAAGAGAACCGTTTGCCAATGAGATGGGTAGGACGAGGTACTAATGGACCAAGATCAGACATGAGGAAAGCTATATCCTGCAAGGACCTATCAGAGAGCACCTAAGTTGGTGGATTTGGATGAGTGATGCATCTGGCAAGCTGAACTAAGAAGGATAACACTTTGGTGACAGGAAATCTAGCTAAAGGATGCATTGGGATAGCTATCCAAGGGTTGTGTGATGTGTGCAAGATGCTGATCAAGGAGGAACTAACACGAAAGCTGGATAGATACAATGGTACTAAGCTAAAGAGGATGTACAAGATGACGGACCAAGATATTTACAAGCGGGCTAATCAAGATATGGTACAAGCTAACGGACCAATGATAGGTATGATACAGATGGATAAAAAGCTCAGGATGAGAGGATAGCGGGATGGCTCAAGTTGGTGCAAGAGGCAAAAGCTAAGGATGAGGTGATAACGAAAGATATGGATTTGACAAGAGGCATCCAATGATGATGATGGGGACAATGCTAAGGTTGGTGGTAGCTGAATGGATAGATGGCGCTAGAGTGAATGGCTAATGAGAGGATGACATTGGATTTTCATGAGGATAGCCTAGAGCGGGATACCAATGATAAGGGAGGATGGACAAGACAAGATCTCCAAGGAATACAGTGCCCCCAGTCAGAAGATGACATGAAAAAGGAGATCTTACGATGGATGTGATAGGATTGAAGCTAGGATGAAAAAGTGAAAGGCGCTAGGGAGATGGATGATAGCTAGGATGATTGGCTGAAGCTGCAGAAGATCAGTGGATAGTGATAGATAAAAGCTGGAGGATGAAAGATAGGTGGATAAATTGGAAGATGGAGCTGGATGGCAAGATGTGACCAAAAGCATGAGGATGATAGGCTAAGCTGGGGATGGCTGGATTACGCATGACACTTGTTTGCCAAGTTTTCATCATGGTACTTGTCCAAGGCGCTTGAATTGCCAAGTTTTCACCAGTGGACGCTTTATTTTTCTTTACTTTTTTTTTGACTTTTTGACTTTGGACTTAGCTGGAATGATTTTGGCTTTCTTCAGCTATTCTTGGCTCATAGATGTTGGTAGGATGGATGAAAAAGGATTGGATTGAACAAGTGGAATGGTGGGTGGGAGTTTGATAGATAATGGATGCGAAGACATAAGGCTTGTGGGTAAATGGATGAGGAAAATGGAAAGATCATCATTGGCACACACCTTGAGAGGTGATAAAGTAGTGGGAAAGATGGTTTTGAGCGAGGTTGAGGAGAAAATGGAGGAAGAGAAAGATAAGGACTAAAAGTAGAGTTGGAAGATGGAGGATGGGAAATTTAGGATAAGAAGCATATGGACTAAAAGTGGATTGGGGGGATGAAGGATGCTTATATGGGGATTTGGATGAAGGATGGATGGATGAGGCTTTTTGAGTAGCATGAATGGATGCCAATTGAGATTTTTCTTTGAGATGCATTTCTTTTATGAGCATCTTGGGTATCCAAATGATTTTTGACTTTTTTAGCTTGGGCTTTTGTGGCCTCTTGACTTTTTCTTTGATTGGGATTAAATGTTTCTTGTTTTGAACATGTATTTCAGAAGGGACATGTTGAGACTTGGATTTTTGTGGATTTTTGGATTTATGCTTTTGTATTTTGGTATCCAATATGCTTCTATTAGCCATGGGATAGGAACAAGAGCATGGAGGAGATGGAGGGATAATTGATGGAGTGATAGGGTTTAAAGGTTGGAAGGGATTCAAGGGTGAGTGCCTTTGATGATCTAGCTGGTGGATTTGAGGGGATGGAAGGATAGATTGGAACATAGGATATGGATGGAAATAATTGCCCAAAATGGATGGAGGGAAGGAAGGATATGGGCCCAAAATAGATGGAAATGGGGAAGGTGTAGGTCCCAAAATAGATGGAGGGGATAAAGGATTCATATTAGGTATGTAGGGACCCAAAATGGATGGAAAAGGTGTGGGATTTAGATAAGGGATATATGGACCCAAAATGGAGGGTTGGAGATAAGGAGTAGGCTGAGGGCCCAAAATAGATGCAGAATAAGATGGATGGGAACTTTGGGGTGGAGATGGAAGGACTTGGGACCATGCAGGAATAGTGGGGATACCAACATCTAGAAATACATTTTCATTTCTTTTTTCAATATGATGTTCATTATTTGGAACACAAGATGTGAGTCCATTACTAGCTGAAGGAGTTGGAGCTTCAGATATGATAATTAGTTCTTTTTCAATGGATCTATCATCATGGATTATGGGAGATGTATGATCATGAAGCAAAGGAGATGGGAGGATAGGATCTTGAGTTGGGTGGGCTGAGGGAAAGGGATCTTGAGATGGAGTAAGTAAGATGGTAGGATTTAGATATGGAGGGGATGGTAAAAGTGGATCATGTAGGGGAATAAGTGGGATGGCGGGATCTGTTGTTCTATCGGAGGATATTTCAACATGCTTTTGGACAAGATCTTGACAGGAATGGATGGAAGTGGATGCATGAGGTTCATTATATGGGATTTGGATAATGCTTGGAGGAGGAGATGTGGATGGGATTTGGAGCGATTCGATGGGTGGTGGGAATTTGATGCTTGTGGGAAGTGGAAGGATTTTAAGCAATTTGATGGATGGTATGGGGATGATAGCTATGAGAGATGGGGGTGATATTATAGATGGGGAAGCTTCATCACTGACTACTTCACATGGTTGGATTATATGACATGGCTTATCGACTGTTGGAGGCAGCTTTTCTTGTATTTCCTCTAGGAGATTCCTTGGAGACTCGTGTGTCGGAGGTGGAGGTGGTGGATTGATAGGAATAGCTGGTGTGATGAGGGTGGAATATTGGAAGCTTGGTTGATTGGGTGATGGAGGAGAAGCTGGGATATCAGATGGCATGACTAGATAGTTTGGAATAACTCTTGGATTTTGGGGGATGGTTGGTGGAAGGCCTGTAAGGCTCTCAAGATGCCCGTCATAGTCAACAAGATTTTCATCATCATTGGAATAGGATGTAGCAGGAGAAAGGACAATACGACCAAACACATCATGATAGGTTTGGAATTTCATGTTTTGATGATGAGTTGGAAGGGGATGGGGTCTTGCATATGGATGAACATGGAAGCTCATGGTTGGATTTGGATTAAGCCTAGATTTTGGATTGGCTGATGAAAGATTTCCTAGGGAGAGTCAAAGCTGCATGACAAACCTAAGGAGGATTGGCTAGAGATTTTTGGCTTTCCTGTGGATGGAAGACTTCAAGGGCATACTGTCAAAAAGTGAGAGTTTTGCTTTCCTATGCGCTGGATTGGTGGAGATTGTGTCAACTTAAGGATAGACTAATGATCCTATGGGCATGACACGAGATTGACCACTTGCAGATCCCAACCTTTAGCTCAAGGTGATGAGGGATAACAAGTGACAAAGCTAGATTACCCTAGACAAAGCTCTGTCAAAGGGATAACCTTGGTGAGGCTGGTGGATTGGTCGAATTGATTGGATAGCAAATTCTAGCAGAATGACAACAACTCTCTAAAGGCTTGGGTGTGATTTTGGATTAGGTTGCTAGCTGGCTAGGGGGGATGATTTGGAGAGACTTTGGATTTGGGATTGTTCTAAAGCAAGGAACTAGATAGATTCGGTTGCAGCGGGGGAGCTTGGATGATTTTCTGATGAGGCAGTGACTATGCTAAGTATGCCTTGAGCTGGGAGATATTTTCGTTTTTGGGATTTTGACCAAAGTTGGCAAACATTCATTCAAAAGCTATGAACAAACAAGCAGACAAAATTTTGGAGCAAGCACATCAAACACACCAACATCCTAGGAAGCTTTCTACAAGGATGAACTTTTTTATAGCTAGGGAATCTTCGATATACGCAAGGTACGTGAGGCCCAAATCCATAGATGAAACCAAAAAGATGTCACACAGCCAAAAGGAGCGGTAACCCACTTCTCCTCTTTCACTTCTCAAGGGTATAAAGTTCCTTGAGGCTTAGCCCGAGTGACAAAATCTTGATTCCAAGAGAGGTGTCTTTGGATTCACCTCCCGATTTTTATACTCTGTCGGAATGCTAGAGTTGAGATTGTCCCAAGGGGTGATGAAATCCCCAAGCAGGCCTCCTAAAAAGTGTAAAACAAGACCACGCACATGATCTTGGGCTTTAAAAGACACACATTTATTCCAATTGATGATTTAGATTTTGTAAGCTATGATTGAAGACACTTGTGATTATGGCATACAATGTTCATTCCAATTTGACAGCATTGTTAGCATAATGAAAGTCGAGAGATCGTCAACATAAGAAATGCGAGCGTCATTGAAAATGCGTCCAAACCATGCAATTTTCATTGATTGTTAGGAATTCAAGATTGAGTGTGAGTTTGTTTTAAGCCCAAAACAAAGATGTGTGAAACTCGATTGCCAAGGGCGCGCCCGGAGGCCCTCCACGTCAAGATTTGTCCAATTTTTATGCCCAAATGAAGTGTGAGCGAGATTAATGCACATTCAAAGAATTTTCTAACTTAGAAAAACCACTAAAGACCCAAGTGAGTGGAGTTTGATCTTTGTGGAGCACTTAACACCCTCTTAGGTAGACCCATCCCCATAGATGGCGCTAAGATTGCAACCAATGGTTAAATTGATGGGTGATTAAAGAGGGTGAGTCCAACTACAAATTTACTCAAAGCGTCTTTATTAGTTTTTATAACTTAGAAGGTTTCAAAAATGTGGATTCTTTTTATGCCCCAAAAGATGATTATTTGATCTATGGCATTCAAGATTGGATTTGTTGTTTTAATCATGCATTCATAAAAAAAACAAACTTAATTTTAATCCATGACACTCAAGAGTGATTTTAGCAACATGCATTCAAAGACAAGTGATTAAACATTCAAGTTTTTTCCTTTAATCATTCAAGATTGAGATTTTGTGTGTTGTTTTAAGAACTTTGAAGTGCTTTGTTTTAACCTTAGATCATTCAAGATTTTTTTGGACTTAAAAGTGAAAATGACTCTTTGGACTTTGGTTTTCATTCAAGATTTTGTGTTCTAGTTTGTATATTTTAAGCCCAAAAATGATATTCTTAGATTGCTTTGATGCATGAAAAACTTAAGAAACATTCAAGATTTTGCATCAAGACATTTGTTTGGAACAAATAACAAAGCTTTTAGGAAAATTTTTGGCAACCATTTAGGACTCTTAGTTTTCATGAGATTTTTAAAAGAACTTTAAAATATTTGCAAATGAGGTTCATTTTATCCTTGATTGATGCTTTGAGTTTGATTTAGATTTTAGTGTGCACTTAGTGTTGATTTTGAACCTTTTGAAATGGAAACTTGAAGTTCTTTTTAAATTCTCAAAAATGAAGTGTTCCTAACTTTGCATGAATGCATCTAAAACTTTGATGCTGCAAGGATGCAAATGATTGGATTGGTTTAGTTTCACTTGTTACAAGTTTTTTTCTTTTTTGCAATTTTTTAATTTTTTAATGGATTTAAGTATGATTTGGGGGTTCATTTTAAGCACTAAAAAGAAGTGTGTATGATTTTGCTTCCTTAAAAAAAATGGCCAAGATCTCCCACAAGAAGAAGAAGAAGAAGTAGATGGAATAAGAAGAATATAGAAAAGAAGAGGAAGAAGAATTCCAAGTGCTTTGTCCACCTATAAGCTTAAAAAATCTGCAAACACTATGAGATAGACTATGAGTTCCTTTGTCTTCTTCATGCTCATGTGGACCTACAAACCAATTTATACAATCCTACCAATCACAAAAACAAGCAAAATTAGCCAAAATTAGCAAATGACATACAAAACTTGACTAAAAAAGCTAATGAAGATGACCCATGCGGGGTCCCACCGGGCATGCCAAAATTTATATGAGCAATGTTAGTATGCTAATAGAAACCAAATTTAAATAAAGCTTCTACAAAATAAACAAAATTCATAAACTTCAAGATAGACTAAGATGAGCTCTCAATTGAGAATATGAGCCATTAATGGGCTCTCTCAATGAGAAGCTCTCTTGTTGAGTAGCTTTGTCTAAATAGATAGGATGTATGCTCAAGCTTTATGCTTCAAAAAGGGCTTCAAATGGAGTTAGAATTTGGGTGTGAGTGTATGGTTTTGATGTAAAATGGCTTCTTAAAATGGCATTATGACTTTACTTCATGGATTGTGTTATTTTGCAAAGGGGAAGGATCCAATTTATAGGCAAGAGGCTTGAGGGATTGAGGGCTAAGATGCAAGGATGGGAAAAAGCTCATGGAGGGCTCAGATTGCATGAGAAGAGAGCACATGGATTGTGCTTCTTTACAACCAATCAGGGAGTGACACATGTCACAGGGTGAGAGGATGGAGAAAAGGGGAAGGATGAGTCAACAAAGGAGGCTCAAGGGATAAAATCTTCATAAAGACCCTCATAATTGTTAGAGTAATTATTTGTTCTAACTTATTAATTAAATCACTTTGATTTAATTAATTAAGTTGCCTATTACTCTAGTTTTCTTAAGCTATCTTGTAGGTGCATATAATTAATATTTTATTAATTATATTGTGCAACCCTAGCTTTCTTAGGCTTTAGTTTCCCTTTTCGGGTTTCGTGATTCCTTTATAAGGATTCACCTCTTTGTATTTTATTGATTCACTTATTGGATTATATGAGATATTGCTCTTTGCATGTCCATAAGATGGATCTAGCCTTTTCGCCTCCTTGATTTTTCCTTGCCTCTGTTCTTTGCTTCTTCCATGTGACAGGTTGCTGCATGCAAGTGTTCTTGGGAGATTAGTTTTTCACCTAATTCTAACATGGTATCAGAGCAAGCTTGCTGCTTGCTGTTCATGGTTTGTTGAAGCGTTTCAGAAGCTACACTTTTCGGAGCAGTGGGAGGCAAAAATAAAAAAAAAATTGCAAAAAAAATTGATTTTGCGGCTGTTTTAAGCCGCTGCGGTTAAGAAACCGCAGCAAAGCTGCTAGCGGTCACCGTTGGCGGTCCGCTAGCGGCCCGCAGCGGCTCTGCCGGCGGTTCCCACCGCGGCCCCGCCGCAGCCCTGCCCGTGGCGGCCTCCGCTCTGCCGGCGGTGCGGTGGTGGTGGAGGTTCTTTGTTTTTTTTATTATTTTTTTATTAAAAAATAATAATTTTTTGCATTTTCAGAGGCCCTGGAGGTTTTTTCTCCATAACTTGAGCATACGGACATATTTTTTCAATCCGAAAAATGCGCCAAAAAGCTAGTTCCGAGATGAAGATGTTGGTATAGGTTTTTTTGGGTTTTGATGTAGTTTGGTTGAATATTTTGGTAGTCAAAGCTGGATGTTCTATTTTGCACTCCGAGAGGCATATCTTGAGCTTCTGATCTCCGATTTTGGACTTTGTTATATCGCTGGAAAGCTCTTTCTGTGCTCTTTCTATTGATGCTGGTGGTTGTTCCAAATTCTGTTCCAGGCACATCCTATTCAGTCTTTTGCATTTTAGCATTCTGGTGGATATCCTGTTTGTTTCAGGTTTGGGGATCAATTTTGTTGCTTCAGTTGCTTCGTTTTGGGCTCTACCTTCTGTTGTTTCAGCCTTATGTCTTTTCTTATCATTGTTGATACTCATTGTAAGCATTTTTATGCAACGCACTGAGATAAAGTGCCACTCTTGCATTTCGGGATCCTTTTCATCATTGTGATTCGTTGTACTCGCACTATTATATAAAGTGCCATGGGGGGGATAGTTGTTTGCCACTTATAGGCCCTCTTTCTCTAATTCCTCATGCAGTGTCGATGACACGTGCCTTTATTTGTGTTTGTACCTCACTCTCAATGTGTTTGGCTCCTGTGTTGTAGGAGATTTTTGGCCCATTTTTTCAGCTGCCTGTCACCTCACCTGCCTTAAGGGGAGGTTATATTGCTGTTCTATGCTTCTTTGGTTGATGGTTCGTGCCTTCTATTTCCATGGAGGTTCCTTTGGTTGATGGTTCGTGCCTTCTATTTCCATGGAGGTTCTACAGATCAGCATTTTGACAGAGTTTTGCGGTTCTTCATGCTTCAATGATTCTCTTCTGATCTCTTTGTTCCTTCTTCTGGAACATTCTTCGCTATCTCTTTTTGGAGTAGGGTTTTTCCCATGTGGTTTTCTCTATTTCTCCTCTTTATAGAGATTTTGTTGTGATTGGGTACCTGATCTGGCCTTGTTGCCGGGACCCAATTCTCTTTCATAGTTGTGCTAGGTTAGCTTCCTCCGAAGCTTCGCTTAAGGGGGGGTGTTAGAGTAATTATTTGTTCTAACTTATTAATTAAATCACTTTGATTTAATTAATTAAGTTGCCTATTACTCTAGTTTTCTTAAGCTATCTTGTAGGTGCATATAATTAATATTTTATTAATTATATTGTGCAACCCTAGCTTTCTTAGGCTTTAGTTTCCCTTTTCGGGTTTCGTGATTCCTTTATAAGGATTCACCTCTTTGTATTTTATTGATTCACTTATTGGATTATATGAGATATTGCTCTTTGCATGTCCATAAGATGGATCTGGCCTTTTCGCCTCCTTGATTTTTCCTTGCCTCTGTTCTTTGCTTCTTCCATGTGACAGGTTGCTGCATGCAAGTGTTCTTGGGAGATTAGTTTTTCACCTAATTCTAACAATAATGACTTGTAAGAGCAATAAAAGGGCTTGGAAGAGTCATTTATGGCCTAGTGGGCTTCATAAAATTTTATGGTTGAGATATTTTGAGGGAGATGAGAGCAATTTCGACTTGGACTTGATTAGGAAGGTTTTAAGCTTGCTTAGGCTTGTGCAAATGATTAGAGGATGGATTAAGATGGTTTAGGATTAGCTTAGGGATAGGAAAGTGGATGGCATTTAATGAGGGTGGGTGAAGGAGGAGATATTTGTTAACTTTGGCTTGGGTTAGTAAGTCTTAACCCATTTTTAGGGAATGTGACAAGGTTAGGAGGGAATTAGGATTAGGTTTAAAGACATCTTCTAGAAGAGTCTAGACTTTGGATGAGGATAAAGACTTTGTAGAATAGTCTAGAATTTCCTAGGATGAGGATGAAGACTTTCTAGAAGAGTCTAGAACTTCTTAGGATGAGGATAAATTAGATTTTTAGGAAATAAATAAAGTTTTATTTATTTCAAGGGTTTGGGTTGAGGAGATATTTATTAAAACTTTTTTAATAAACATGAGGATTAATATTTAATCTTAATTAAATATTTTGAGTTGGTATTAGGGGTAGGAAATGATGGGATTAGCCTTTAATCAAAATTAAAGAAGGATTAGAAGATTTTGGAAGAGGTTAGTGGTCTTAAGGAAATTGGCCAAGTTTTGGGCAAAAAATAAATTTTTTATTTATTTTGGGTTTTTTGGTCAATTTATTAATTAAATAATTAATAAATAAGAAAATAATGTTTAAATAAGATTTAAACATTTTTGGGAGGGATTCCTTAATTAAATATTTTAAATTAAGATAAAGAGATTTAATGATATAAATATAAATAAATTAGTTAAATAAATAAATAATTAATAAATGATGATGTCATCAGAAATTTTTCAGAAAATAAAAATACTTTATTTTCTAAAGGTTTTTAGGTGTCTACAAGGGGTACTATCCAAGGGTAGAAAGTGATCTCACTCATTGACACTGGGGCCACACATAATTTTATAGATGCACAATTGGTAGCCAAGAGAGGTTTACAAACTGAGGAGCACATTGGGTTTAGAGTCATGGAAGCTAATGGTGATAAACTATTATGCACTCGGAAGATATCTAATCTTCACATTAGGTTTGGAGATGGCTATGAGTTGGAGGATGAGTTCTATGTAGTAGACATGGGAGACTATGATATCATCCTCGACATGACATGGATGGCCTTGGTAGTCAAGTTCACACTCAACCTAAAAAAATTGGAGATGAGGTTTTAGCATGATGGGAGAACTATTGTACTTAGAGGAATTTTAGATGAAAGTTGCAGAGTAGTCTCACTGAGGAGAATGCAGAGAATTTTTTGGCATAATGACATAGAGTGGGCAACAAAATGTCTGACTATGCCAACTTCACAGGAGCCATAGGTGAAGAGTCATCCACCAGATATCCAAGAGATACTTGACAGGCACACTAAGGTATTTGGTGAGATTCTGCATGGGATTCCTCCTGATAGGGGGATAGAGCATGTTATTGAGCTTGAGGAGGGAGTCAAACTAATTATGATTACTCCCTATCATCATCCTAAGTAACACAAGGATGAGATAGAGAAGGAAATTAAGGTGTTGTTGAAGATGGGACATATCAGGCCTAGTAAGAGCTCCTTTGCTTCAACAATAGTGTTGGTAAAGAAGAAGGATGGAACAATGTGCATGTACATTGATTACAGGGCATTAAATAAGAAGACCATTGAGAATAGATATCCCATCCCATGAATAGATGAGCTGATTGATGAATTACATGGTGCATGTTTTTTCAAAAAGATTGATCTATGGTTAGGGTATCATCTGATTAGGATGAGGGAGGAGGACATTGAGAAGACAACTTGTTGATGTCACTATGGCCACTTAAAATTTTTGGTTATGCCATTTGGGCTAACCAATGCCCCTGCTACATTCTAGAGTTGCATGAATTAGGTATTCAGGGAGTAGCTTAGGAGATTTGTCTTAATTTTCTTTGATGACATTTTATTCTTTAGTAAGACTTGGGAGGAGCATTTACAACATCTTGAGATGGTGTTGTCCACTTTGAAGAAAGAGTCACTACATGCCAAGGAATCTAAGTGTAGTTTGGGATGACTAAGCTACTATATCTTGGGCATATCATCAGTGTAGATGGAGTTCAGGTAGATCCCAAAAAGATTAGGGCTATTTTTGATTGGCCTACTCCTATGAATCTTACACAACTTGAGGGGTTCCTTGGTCTCTATGGGTTTTATAGGAGATTTGTTAAAGGATTTTCACAGATCATTACACCCTTGACAGACCTTACCAGGAAAGGGGCCTTCACATGGACAGAGGCAACTCAGAAAAGCTTCGATCATTTCAAGGTGGTGATGTCATCATGTCTAGTATTGGCTCTACCAAACTTCACGAAACCATTTGAGCTTCATTGTGACACATCAGGTGATGGGATTGGGGTAGTCTTGGTGCAGGAGAAGCATCCCATTTTTTTAGAGCAGGAAGCTCCGTAGAGTGGAGAGGAGCTATTCCATGTATGATTGGGAGATGTTGGCTATTATACCATGCATTGACCAAGTTTCGGCCCTACCTAGTTGGGTGGAAGTTTGTTATCAAAACTAATCACAACAACATCAAATACTTCATGAGCCAGCATGATTTGAATGATAGACAATAAAAGTGGATTATGAAGTTGCAAGCCTATGACTTTGGCATTGAGTTTTTCAAAGGTAAAAAGAATGTGGTGGCAGATGCTTTATCCAGAAGACCTCATATTTGTGCTCTAGTTAAGATTACAAGAGATTGGAGAAATAAGATTATGATAGAGTATGTGAGGGACACTTGGGCCTCTGGAGTGATTGCAAGCACCATACAGGATGATTGTTATGTGGTGATGGACGGATTGATCAAGTTCCAAGATAGGATATATTTGATTCCTTCATCACAGTTTAGGGAGGTAATACTAAAGGCATTTCATGATGCACCTATGGCTGGACATCCAGGGGTCTTTCAGACCTACAGGGAGATTCATGAGCAGTTCACATGGAAAGGGCTCAAGGATGATGTTTAGAAGCATGTCAGGGAGTGTACAGTTACCACAAGTATAGGGGAGAGATTGCATCTATGTGGTAGTTGATCTGCTGATGAAGTTTTCTCACTTCTTTGCTATTCCATCCACTTACACAACAACATAGGTGGCCAATATTTTCTTCAAAGAGATATTTAGGTTACATGGGCTACCTATTTTTATTGTCAGTGATCGGGATAGTAAATTTATGAGCACTTTTTGGCAGGAACTATTTGGGTTGTGTGGTACAGATCTTACACCTAGCACTAGTTATCATCCATAGACAGATGGGCAAACAAAGATTGTGAATAAATGGGTGGAAGGGTATTTAAGGAACTATGTGACTGCACAACATAGAGCTTGGGTCAAATGGCTACATATGGGAGAGTATTGTTATAAAACCACTTATCATATGTCCATCAAGATGACTCCATTCATGGCACTATATGGTTATGAAGCACCTAGTTTCATGGATCTAGTTTTGGGGAATAGTAGATTGCCCAAAGAAAAAAACTTCTTTTTATTTTGAGGGTGCTTAAGGGGAATATACAAAAAGCCCAAAATCAGCAAAAATTGTATGCTAACCAGCACCGAATAGAGCACAAATTTGAGGTTGGAGATATAGTTTACTTGAGGCTACAACCATATAGATAGTCATCACTAAGAAAAGTGGAGCAGAGAAGTTGAAGCCTAGGTTTAATGGTCCCCACAGGGTGATTCGCAAGGTTGGCGAGGTGGCCTACGAGATTGAGCTTAAGGGTAGTTGGGTGCACAATATGTTTCATGTGTCAAGGCTTAAGAAAGCCATCAGTCAGAGAGTTGTGTCTTCTATAGAATTGCCACCATTAGATGAGGAGGAGAAGTTTGTATTGATTCTTGAGGCTAATTTGGATACCAAGGAAAGCACTCTACAAAATAGGTTGATTAAAGAATATTTAGTCAAATGGAGACACCTACTAAAGGAAGATGCTACTTGGGAGAGTGAGCAGGTGCTACAACAAACAAGACTGAGATTTCTTGAGGACAAGCAATTTCAAGAAGGATGGACTGCAATGTCCCCATCTTTTTAGCAACTTAGTGGAGTTCTCATCCTTTACATTCTCCAAAGGCTAAGTGGAGAAATAAGAAATTGATTAAATTAATTTCTTATGAAGTCATTAAATAAATTAAAATTAAAAGGTGACTTTATATTTAATTAATTATTGTATTGCAAGGAGAAGCTTTTAGAAAGTGCATTAATTATTGGAAAGGGGGAAGCCTATAGTAATTTAATTTTCTAAAAGCACAATTAATTATTGTATTAAAAGGGAGGAGTTTCTAGAGAGTGCATTAATTATTGGAAGGGGAAAGCTTCTAGTAAATGCAATTAATTAATATTTTATTTCCTTCTAAAAGGGTGAAGGATAAGTACAAATAGAGGTGGGAGCTTCATTGTTTATCATCAGATTATTGTGAATTACATTTGATAAGAGCTTGGAGGTGTGAGTTATAGATTTGTTCTTAGCATTAGAGGACATCTATCCTCTCTTGTGACATTCTAGACATCATTCCCTTGGGGTTTGGCCTTGGGGTTTGTCTAGAATATCACAAGAGAGGATAGACGTCCTCTAATGCCAAGAACAAATCTATAACTCACACCTCCAAGCTCTTATCAAATGCAATTCACAATAATCTGATGATAAACAATGAAGCTCCCACCTCTATTTATACTTTTCGTTCACCCTTCTAGAAGGAAATAAAATATTAATTAATTGCATTTACTAGAAACTTCCCCCTTCCAATAATTAATGCACTCTCTAGAAACTCCTCCCTTGTAATACAATAATTAAATGTGCTTCTAGAAAATTAAATTACTAGAGGCTTCCCCATTTCCAATAATTAATGCACTTTCTAGAAGCTTTTCCTTGCAATACAATAATTAATTAAATTAATTATATATAAAGTCACCTTTTAATTTTAATTTATTTAATGACTTTATAAGAAATTAATTTAATCAATTTCTTATTTCTCCACTTAGCCTTTGCAGAACGTAAAGGCTAAGAACTCCATTGTGTTACTAAAAAGATGGGGACATTATAGTTTGTCCTCCTTGAAATTCCTTGTCCTCAAGTAATCTTAGTCCTGTTTGTTGTAGCACCCGCTCACTCTCCCAAGTAGCATCTTCCTCTGGCAGGTGTCTCCATTTGACTAAATATTCTTTAATCAACTTGTTTCACAAAGTCCTTTGCTTGGTATCTAGAATAGTCTCAAGAATCAATACGACCTTCCCCTCCTTATCTAATGGTGGAAATTCTGTAGAAGGTACAACTCTCTAACTAATAGCTTTCTTAAGCCTTGACACATGAAACACATTATGCACCTGACTGCCCTCTGGAAGCTCAATACTATAATACTCAAAACTTGAAGTCCTTGATGCTTGACATCAACTACAACTTCAATGTTGTAACTCAGCCTCTGAATGACTTGGCATCCTTTGATCACTGGGTATCTGAATGACTCGACACTTACTAGCTACTAAACACTTACTAAATATCTCTTTCTTGACATATACTATATGACAACTTATGCTCGACATGTATTACTTGTTTGGTATGAACTAAGCAAATGACTTAAGTATATTGTCACTCATATGTCAAAATCAATCTGAGATTAACAATCTCCCCCTTTGACATGAGTGGAAAAATACTTGGTCATGCATGAATAACCTTTTCCTTTCAAGCATAACTCAGATAATATCCACTTACATACAAAATTTCAAAACTTCAAAATTTTGCAAAACTTATGACTCATTAGTTATACCTTAAAATTTAATAACTCCCCTTGAGTTGATTGTTCCATTCTAAGCTAAAAAATTGAATACTCCTTTTAAGTAGATTCTGCATATGCTAACTTTGTCTCTATTTGATCTCCAAACTTATCATGCATTTTCTTCCTTCATTTATTTTCCCCCTTTATGTAGTTTCTCCCTTTTTGACACTTATGTCATGGGTTGTACACTGATAGTGTGTTTGTCCAAGAAAGGTTTATGGACCTCAAGTATTAATTTCATAGCTACATCCCAGCTATCACAAGCTACCTCCAATGATTTGATTTGGATGGCTAACTCGACAACAAGATGAACTAAGCCTTCAAGTGTAGAAAGATGGGGATATTTCTTCATTAATGTCTTTGCAAAGGCTTGCTCCTTGTGAAGTATTTCCATGTGAGGGGTCAACATGGATTGGATGCCGATCAATATAGCTCGAATATTTGTATCTTGAGCATGTAGAGCTGCCAACTAACCATGGGAATTCCTCAAATTACTGAAGTGCTTCTAACTTTGAGCTAGAGATTAAGGTAGTGTTGTACCTTCTTTCTTCATATCTCCCTCCAAATTGTTAATATGGCATTGCACTTCTTGTGTGAATAGATTTGTATCACACAACTTGATGTAAAGTGAGAAAATATTCTCTAAGACTTTCTTTACAATGTCAATCTTGGTTGCTAACTCAACCTAAGTGCAATAGCACTTTATATCTTATTATTTACCTTGAAAATTTCTCTCAGACCATTCAAGTAATTTTACATATGAATCTAGGTTTGCATCATTGAGTTGTTCAACAATGTTTACCAACTACTCCATTATAGACTTGTCTACTTCAGGTGCTGGTAGGTTGAATACATCAAGAAAGATATTCTTGATGTCTTGCAATGCTTTCTTTTGCCTATGCTCCCTTTTGAATAGTTCTTGATGCTTTTTCTTTACAAGTGCATCTTGTAGTATGCTCATTTGCTCAATAGTGATTGTTGCAAGTTCAAAATTTCATAAAACAATCACTTAATCCAAGTTTACATCACCAAATGATGTAACACCTTCTACCTTGGATGCAATAGGACTAGGACATGATGACTACAGTAGTGTAGCTTCTACACTCGGCCTGTGAAGTGCTTGACTTGGAGGAGTAGCAGTTGCTAGAAAATTTACTAATGTTTGTATTGCTAATTTCTCCCCAATCTTTGTGGTCAATTTTGACTCTTTAGTCCTCTTCTCTTCTAGCCTTTCAACTTCAATTGCACCTTGAACATGTGTTTTAACTTGTGCAACTATAACAACTTCTGGTATGGACATAGTGTGCACCAATTTTTCGATGTTGGTCATTGATGGCTCTTTTCTTTGATACACTAAATGGGTAATAAAGGTTGTATCACAATAAATTGAGGGATATTTGATATATCTTGTGTTTCTACCTCTAAATATGTCTTATATGCCTTCTTAAGTTCATCTACACTCACTAATATAGGATGACTACATAGTGGTGCCTTGGTGGTGGTGTCTAGCAATATCTTATGCATGTCCTCCTCTATTAGGGGATTGATGTTCTGAGGAACATTGTCAGAAAAATCCTTGATATGTATAATTTTAGTGTCTACTTATGTCACATGTTGTGGACTGTCACTTGGCATTTGTATATCTGGTATACTCTGTTTTGTTTGCTGCTCATCTTCAATTTTTGCTGGTGTATCTACATTTTTCTTAGTGCCTTCCACATGTGCACCTATCTTAGTATCAACTTTAGTAACCTTAGTCACTTCTTGTTTTCCTTTTTCATCTCTTACCTCAATAGGTGTCTACTCAATTCCCTTGGGTGTTGTCAACCCATAAATTACCTTCTAGAATTGAGTACTCTACTGAACAACATCTTCAAATTTATTCTACACAATATCAAAAGCCCAATACTTTGGAATAATTTTTCCTACGTACTTCTTAATTTCCTTATTCATATTAGATTTATCTAGATCTGGCATCACTCTTGAAAGTGTAGTTTCTCTTATATTTCTCTCTATTGTGAGACTATATTTCCATCTTTGCTCAACTCTATCATATAAGTCCTTTGGTAGTGAGTTGGAAATCTCAATTGGATTCATCTTAAATATTTCCATCATAGCATATATTGACTCTTCTACCTTATCCACATCTAACTTTCCAAGCTCATCAAATTCAATATGTGAAAATCCACTTAAATCTGCATTATTCCTTACATTTTCACATAGATTATCCAAATCAGAAGGACTGTGACTTACCACTTTGAATTGGCTATTATCCTTATATTTTGTCCTCTGCTTATTTGATTTAATTGCTATAACATACTTTCTCCTTTGTCTTTTTATAGACTCATCAAATTGTATAGCTTTTTTGGCCTTTATTTATTTTGGCTTTGCCACTTCTTGAACTTTCTTAGTAGTAGCTTTTGTGTTGGTTCTAGTAGTTGGAATTGTAGGCTTAGTTTTTACAACCTTCTTGGTTTTTTGACAGTTGGAGCTTTAGCTTTCCTCTTCTTCTTCTCTATGGCTATAGGTGATTCACTGGCTTCTTCTCCCTTAGCACCTTCTTCAATCTTGACTTTCTCTTCACCTTGATCTTCCCTTTGACCTTGGGTTAGGGATAGTGGTGCTTGAGCAAGAATATCTTCTTCTTCATCATCTTCATTGTCTTCCTCTTCTTCATCTTCTTCTGCTCCTTTACCAAATTTTTCTTTAAGCTTCTTGACCATTTTGTTCTTCTTTCTTAATACTATTGTTGTCTTCAAGTCCAAAGTTATCTTTTATTTTGCAACATCATAATTACCAATGTTAGTAGCCTTTTTATCTACTTCTTCTACAAGCAAAGCTATAATTTTTGCAGATGCCTCAATCACATTAATTTCATATCCTAGAGGTCTTAACCATCTTACCCTTGGAATTGTAGCTTGTACATATGTGAAATCAATATCCACTAGAAAGAAAACATCATTAAAATGTTTCTCAACTAGTGACATTGGAATCCTACGTCTTTGTTTCATAGAGTTCTTAAAGTCCTCAAAGTAACTAGTCATAATATAATCAAAATTCTCTCCCATTTTCTTAATGAATTCACCTATTTGTACTGTAAGAGATCTCTTTGTCTTCCAAGCAATTTTTGGAGAGGAAGAAAATGTGTTCTACACATAGAAAAATATACATACAAATATTGATCCAAACTTTCATTGTGCACTCTTGGTTTTCCTTATGGCTCCCAAGTCTTTTGATAATTGTTACAACTATAGCTCGGCAAGGTTATAAGTATGATCCTTCTTTACTATCATGTATCCTACATCAACAACAATACAAGGTACATTGTTCAACCTAATTGATTGAAGAATTTCTATGAAATAATCCTTACTGCAAAATTAATTAGGGGATATGTGACGGTGTCAATTATCATTCCTCTCTTGTTCCACACTATTCTTGTATTCTTCTCAATCACCTCTTTTGCTTCACTTCTTATGGTTTTGGGTTTGTCTAGGGTTGGATACCTTGTTACACTCTACAAAATCTTCTTTGTAATTTTGATTGGTCCATTTTCTAACCACACAAAATTGCCATGAATTCTGCTCAAAACAATCTTAATCCACTTTGTCTTAAAGATATTTGGAAAATCTAGGGCATGGATTAACCCTTTTGTTTCTACAATTTTTTATTCCTCCTTTAGGATTCCATTCTCACATAGTTTACCATCTAGGTCTTTGATTTTACATGTCTCCTATGCTACCCACCTTGCATGTGTAACAACATCTCACATCTTGAATCATTAAGACTTGTGGTGGTATCATGCATAATGCACTAGACGGGTCTGGTTTATAAGAAATGTCAGGAATTGCCTTAAAATTTGGTTATTTAATTTCATAGCTAATTAATTGAACATTTAAAAATTCCTTTCCCTTTTTGACCTTAGTAGCAGAAGAAGTAGACACCATATTTAATACATGGGGTTTGCACAAATTCGAACAATGTAGCTTAGCACACCATAAATACCTTCACAAATCTGATGAATGGTGTTGAACGATGGTTGAATTCACTTTACAATCACTTGGAATGATCTCTTTAATTTTCCTTTAACTCTTCATTCTCTCTCCATTTTTGAATGATGTCAAATGAGTCAAAAATTGATCATATAGAACTTAAAACTTCACATTTAATGCTCAATGCTTACACATCTATAAGCTTGACTTGAATAGAAATTTCAACTCACTCGGCTTCCATGTAGTTTCCTTTACACTTGGCAACCACTACAAGCTCAGTCAACACTATCACTTACAATAGCTCGACATTAACTATATTTCACTCGGCAACCACAATGAAACTTTTCATGCTTGGCAATAACATGAAAATTGACAAAACTTAAAGATTTATTCCAAATTCGAAACAACACTTTGCATCTTTCTTCATGCAAATATAATATTTTGAGAACTAAATCATTGGTGCTAATATATATTATATCTTTTAAATATTAGTCCCTCACATATCTCTTAATTGATTAATTGAAGGTGGGGTGATCGCTTGACCCATTGGGTGAAGTGATCCTATCTGAACTTGATGTGTTGTAATCTTCCTTTCTCTTCCATGTCTTTTTCATCTCATTTCTGACATTCTCAACATCTTCCTTTCCTTTTCCTTTGTTGGATTCAATGCTAGGTGCCTTTGATCTTGTTGGACAATTCCTGCTTATGTGACTAGTCTTCAAACAACTAAAACATGTGATTTGGCTCAACCATATTTTGTAGTCACTTTTAAAATGTGTTCTTATGCAATTTTTAGAAACACTTCCATATTATTGGCAATAGTGACAACTATACCTAGTATTATAATCCCAATTATAAGAGTTTCCATTGTGCTTTACCTTTGTCTTCTTATTCAATGACCATTTGGGATTGGATCTGCATTCATATGCTCTATGTCCATACTTCTAACAATTATAATAGTATCCTTCAAATATTTGTGTGCTTATGGTATTGGTTCTACATTCATGTACCTAATGTCCTTATTTTTTACATTTGTGGTAGTGACCCATGAACTTTTGCTTAGGATTCTAATTTGCAGTCTTACTCCTACAAACATTGGTAGTATGACCTTTCATACCACAATTATTACAAGTAAGTTTTGAGCTCTTACAATTTGCATTCCTTTGTTAACCACTTTTAGATGATTCTTCATCTTTATTAATAGTATAACCCAATCTAGAAGTATCACTATTAGATCTAGGAGATCTCATCAAGTGCTCAAGATACTTAATGGCTTCACTAGGTTTGTTGAAACTTTAAGCAAATTCTCTTGCTCTTTTCAGATCATTTCTTAGTTGTTCATTCTACAAGTTCAGTGTTGTGATTTCAATATCTTTGCAATTCAATTCATGATTTGAAATCATCATTTGATTCAATGTTTCCAATTACATGTGAGCAATCCTATTCACCTTTGATGTCTTTTCTTCCAGTCTATTGGTTAGTATCCTTTTGTCATCTTCAATCATGAATTTGTCTTCTTCAGCTTTCTTTTTCTACTGAATCACCTCACATAGCAATATTGATTGGACTTCTTGTTTTATCTTAAGATTTATAACCTCTTCAATTAGGGATCCATTCTTTTCCATTAGATCTACGATTGCTACATCAAATTCACTTGTGTTTCCATCTGCAAATAATATTAGTAGTGTTAATCTCTTGGTAATATGTGTCATTCTCTTCAATAGCTATCTCTTTCCTTCTCTTCAATGATTGCTTTAACTCATCTCTTGCTTCATTCAACTGATGTAGGGCAAGCTGTATTTCAATTGGCTGGTTTTCAATAGTCTTTCCCAACTTTTAGATTTCCATCTTCAAGATATTTCCTCAAAGTTGCAAAGCTTTCTTTTTCTAGAGAACAAAGTTCTAATACCAATTGTTGGAAACACAATGGGAAAAGTAAACTCTGAGGGGGGCGGGAGGGGGGGGGGGGGGGGGGGGGGGGGCGGGGGCAGGGGGGTGAATCAACCAAAAATTCAACCTTAAAATCATTCACCACACATCCATATCACAATCTATGCATGTAAACTAAAATACCAAATTAAGCATATACATCTATAGTACGAAAGTAAATAAACATTCAACACATGTAAGACACAAGATATTTGGTTACCTAGAAACCCTCCAAGGTGAAGGTAAAATTGAGGTGGGAATGACACCCACAAATCTCCACTACTATAGTAATAAAGTGTATCCAATGAAGGTTACAATATTTGATCATGAAACATGATCTACCTTGTGAAAGGCTTGCCCTATTAAAAGCTTACAAGATTATTCGATCTTGCTATATTAAAGGATTTACAACATCTTATTAAGACTACTCTATTAAGAGATTTAACCTATTCACTTGGTAGAATGTCTTGAAAATGATCTTATGGTTAGCTCTTTGTTTCTAGATAATAAATCACCTCTTTCTTGATATGTACTTGATCCTCATTGATAAGATGTATCTTTGTTGTCTTCTAATTCCTTTCCTCTATTCTCCTTTTAACTAATTATGCAATGTATCTCAAATTATAACTCCTTAGTCACCATGAATTCTCTGTTTGAGTATGAAAACTTCTCTCTTTTCTCCTTCCACACACAAAAAAAGTTTTGGGTTTGTCTTCCTTAAAAATACCTAGGTTACTTAGGGTTAGGTATGAATCAACAATTGTGATTCACCCATATTAATGCTTAATCCTTCCCTTTTTTTGATTGGGCACATGTAATGCATAGGGATTCAAAATAAAGATGTGTCCTTATCATTTAGGATCACAAAAAATCCTTAAGTCAGAAAAATGGCTTACATAGTAGTTTGTGCCTTTACAAACAACTATGTCAAAACTATATTGCTCAACACTTGAAGTCCCTAATGCTTGGCATCAAATGCAACTTCAATTTTGTAACTCAGCCTCTAAATGACTCAACATCCATTGATCACCTGACATTTGAATGACTCAACACTTACTATCTACTCAGAATTTGAGTGACTTGACACTTACTTGTTACTCAACACTTACTAAATATCTCTTTCTCGACATGTACTATCTGAAAAATTATGCTCAGCATGTATTACTTTTTCAGCATGAACTAAGTAAATTACTTAAGTATATTTTCACTCATATGTCAAAACCAATTTGAGATTAACAAGTCATTTTTTTATTAGACATGATCCAAGAGGAAGGTTGATAAAGTATAATGTGATAGAGAAGAATATATTAAAGAATTAGAAGATGAAGTAAATGATGATCACAAAAAATTGTTACACACATATGAAGAAGAAGAAGATGATGATGATTTTGGTGATGCTGACGATGATGGTGATGACAATCATGATCAAGCTGACGAAGATGGTGATGATCAAGGTGATGATAGTTGTACGGTTTCATAATAGATGAAGATAATCACATCATTGTCTCTCTCAAGGATACTATATCTATTCTAAAGACTACCTATTCCATCATGAAATACAGTTGAATTTTCAACCCAAGGACATAGGATTTGAAATGGGTCAGCATGGTATGTGCACTAAGTTCCTTTAAGAGTCTTAACACCTATGCTACATCAAAGTAAAATGCATGAAAATAATCTATACTACTGTTACAAAATAGTAAACACTTGGGCTAACAATAGATAACTGTAGAAAACTTTAAAAAAATGAACCTAAACTAGTTAAGAACTCAAAACATCCACCATGATCATTTTCTACACGTGCTGCAATAACTTTCATAGTAACAATGATGTAGAACTAATACATTAAATCTATCTTGAAAATAGGAAATTGCAAAGAATGAATCCACTCTACCTAAATCTATTCCACCTCCCAAGTGGGCCCCCTTGGTTGGTTTCAAATAACTATGAACACAACAAGTATTCCAAAATCACTCTTTCATTAAAATCCTTATTTGATTACATCAACTAAATAATTCATGAAGAACAAAAAAAGAGTAACTTTTGAATCTTAAACCAGAATTCTCTATTTTCTCATTAGCTTACTAAGACAATCCCAATCCATTATATAGAGGATTAGATACTTATTAAAAACATGACATATAAAGTCTTGAACAAAAATTGCCAAAAAAGAAGGTGGAAGATCAACCATGACATAGTATATTTATTACTAAGCAACAAAATAACAACTTGCGGGAAATATAGCAAGTTGTGTCTCTTAGATTTTTTGGAACAGAATTGAACTGTGCTTTTTTTGCCATGATTGGCCTCCATCATCCTCTTGCTTTAATGCAATAATCACCACCCTTTACGTTCCTCTTCATTTTCCTGAAAGTTAGAAACATCCAGAACATATATGCAAGATAACATTCATACTCTTCTTTAGATATTAGAATATAGCTTAAGATATTTATACGAGATACTACATTCTATGTATAATATTAAGCAAAGTATGTCATACACACTACCCATAGGTTTAGTAAGTTCTAGCTGTCTCTAGCATAAGTTCACAAGATATTTACACAAATGTTATGGAAATGTTTTTGACAAAGCACAAAGAGTAAGTCCAACTATGAAAACTATATCAAAATTAAGACATTAATATGCCTAATCAATGGTCATGATAATGGTGATGAAGATGATGATGATGTCGATGAAGATGGTGGTGATGGCGATGAAGATGGTGGTGGTGACAATGATGATCAAAGTGATAAGTACGATGATGGTGATGATGATGACGACATGGATGAAGATGGTGATAAATGACATGATCAATGAAATGTATGTTAATGGATGATCAATGTCAAGTATGATGGGGTCATGATTTATTTATAGAATTCTTTTTGACTATTTTTTTTAATAATTAAGTTATTATATATTGAGTTCTACTGTCATGGAGTGTATACAATGATATTGCGTAGCTACCACACATAAAATAGAGGTAAGGATTTAAAAAATATACAATGATTTTGATGAATGCATCATGTAATTTTTTTTTTCTACATAATTTGTAGTATATAGAGTATTGTAAGTGGACAAATTTTCATTGATTATAATATGGGTGAATTTGATGGGCGAGACGACCAAATTTTTGTCTCAAAACCATATGTGCAGATTTAAACATTAAGTAAAGCATGTCCAATATTTTTGTAGATATGCACATTAATTAGACCAAATTTTTGGCTAACTTAAGATAAGTGATTTACATATATAGGCTATTCAACACCTTTGACCAGGATCTTGCACAGTCACATGGTTCAACATGTATAAGTCAATAGACCCTATAGATATAAATTTTTATTTTGATATCTTCTCTTTACCATCAACATCAACTTTATTCCTAGTATGTCTCTCATTTTATGGATTACAGGTATCACCAAATAGGTATTTGTCTAATATGTCTTCCTTGAGTGTGGAAAATATGATAATTGAAGATCCACCGAATCTAAGCTAAAAAGTTTGATTTCGTGGAACTTGTGAACCAAGAGGAAGATAAGATTGATGAGCCAGTGCCACAAAATTTGATGTAAACCATTTTTAGAAAAATTCAAATGGATTCTAGGAGAAGTTTCTAGAATAAACAAGATATGGGGTAGATAAATTGTATCCTACCTAATCCATCCAAAAACCCTAATTTGAATGATGAATAATGAGTAGGAAAAGTATTCTAATTTCCTTTATATAGGAGTGTCTAGTCATGAAGCAAAGAGGTTAGAGATATTGGTGTCATGTGCAAGAACCTAAGGAGGAGAAGGAATTAAGGGTTTTGCATCATCAAGTGACCTAAGAGAAGAGTCTGCAATGGTATACTAAGCAAGAAGGCTTAAGGAGATGAATGGTTGAAGGGTGAAAAAGCTGTTAGAGCTGCAAAGAATGAAAGCCAAGAAAAATTGAGAACTGAACAGAGATCTGTAATCTACAAGTGAAGTCGTAAGTTGTATCAAATCAAAGCTCTACTATTACTCTCTAACAATTGTATCAGTCTAGGGTAAATTCTTTGGATTAAGGTTGATCTAACAATCATTGAAAAATTCTTTAATAGGGTGGCATTCCAAGTGAATGGCCTAAAGTCCTCTAACAAGGCTCACTTTTAACAAGGTGATTGAAATCCCTTAACCAGGTCGCATTTAACAGTGTGTATTGTAACCTTTAATAGTGTTGGCCTTTTACAAGGCATCACTTCAAAAGAGTGAAAAGGAGTAGCATGTTACTGGTGGTTTTTCCCAAATTGAGTTTCCACATAAATCGTTGTATCAAGTCTGCTGATGAATGTGTTGTGTTTCATGCTTTACATTTGTGCAAGTTGATTTGACAATAACATATAAGTTTTAGTAAATACACAATGAATGCATGCATTGGTATGAATGTTTTATGGGTTAATTGAATTGTGAAAAACTTTTATTTTATACATCTGGACCTTGAAGAACTGATTCAATCCCCCTCTCAGTTATTCTAAAGTAATTCCAACAATTGGCATCAGAGCCATCTACTTAAGGGGACTAGTTTTAAGGTACTAGAAGCACAAAAATCAAGATGTCTAAAATAGAAGTACCCAAACACAATAGAGATAACTTTCTTGCATGACAAAGTTTGATGAAGCTACACCTTGGAGGACCTAGAGATCATGCACAATCCACCATTACAGTGGAACATGTTGATACAATAGGAGCCCTAACTGTTGAAGATATGAAGAAGAAAAAGGAACACAATCAGGCAATGTTGGAGATTGCCTCTGCTCTAAGCTATGCCAAATTATCAAAGGTTGTAACAAAAAAAATAAAATGTGGGATGCCCTAACCACCATCTATGGAGGAGACAAAAATGTTCAAAGAGCCAAATCTGAGAGCCTTAGAGGTAAGTTTGATGATATGAGAATGGAATAAGGTGAAAATATTGCTCAATATGTTGCTAGGATAAAATAAGTTGTTAGTGTAATAAGAGGAGCTACTAGTCATATAGTTGATGATATTGTGTTAAGTAAAGTCTTGAGAACATTACTACCTATTTATGCTATTAGAGTTTCTAGAATCCAAGAATTAAGATGTATTCTAATGATCTAACCCTTGAAGGTCTGATAGGTAGACTCACTATTTTTGAGCTATCTAACTTTGACAATTACAAACTAGAGAGTCTTGAATCTACTTTCAAAGCTAAGTTGTTATTGAAGGATTCTAATGAGGTTAAGTAGAAGAAGAAGAAAAGAAAGATAAAGTATGCATCCAGTGATAGTGATACAGATGAGGAAGATATTGAATAGTTGGAAGCACTACTAGCAAGAAGATTTCATGGAGCTAAAGGCAAGCTCAAAGATAAGTTACCCATAATTTGTTTCAATTTCCATTAAGTTGGTCATATTGTTGCAAAATGTACATAGAAGAAGAACTACAGAGAAGGAAACAAGTATAAAAATAGAAGAGAAGATGACAACATAGATTACAAAGAAAAAGTCAAGAAGTCATGCTATATTGTTGATGAACACAACTCTGATGAACATGGTGATGAAAGTGGTATATGTTGCAATGAAGGATGAATCTAATGAAGATGAGACATCTGCACATGTGACTTGTGTGAACAAGAATGATAGATAGATCATTGACAGTGGATGCTCACATCACATAACTGGAGATAAAAGTAAGTTCCTTACCTTAACTTGTTATGATGGAAATAGTGTAAGATTTGGTAATGATGCACCATGTTTGATAAAAGAAAAAGGGTCTATTAAATTCACAGACAAGATTTCATGGGACAATGCTTACTATGTTGAAGGACTAAATTATAACTTGTTAAGTGTGTCACAATTGAATAATCTGGGATGCAATGTTGAATTTGGAAACAAAACTGCCAAGATATATGACACAAATAGGAAACTGATTGGAAAAGGTGATTAAACTAGAAGTAATATGTTTTATCTAGATATAGAGGATGCTACTTTTCTTATCGCAAAAATTGATGACATATGGCTTTGTCACAATAGATTATGTCATGTTAATTTTGATAACTTGGTTAGTATCAAAAAAATGAAGAGAGTTAAGGCAAAATGTCAAAGTCAATCTTTAAGAGTAAAGCTTACACCTCTAAATAAATACTAGAGATTTTTCATACTAATTTATGTATACCAATTGAAGTGGAAAGCTACAAAGGAGATAAGTACATAATGTTGTTTGTTGATGATTACTCTAGGATGATGATAGTTATGTTTTTGAAACAAAAATTTGATGCTTTTCAAATGTTTAAGTGATATTTGGAAAGAGTTGAGAAAGAGATAGGTAAGAGTCTGAAATGCTTAAGATCAAACAAAGGAGGAGAATTCACTTCAAATGAGTTTGAGATGTTCTATAATGACAGAAGAATCAAAAGATAGACATTTGCACCGAGGACCCCTCCACAAAATGAAATTGTTGAAAAGAGAAATAGGCCTATAATGGACTATGCCAAAACACTTATGATGGAAAAGAATGTTGCTCTAAAATACTAGAGAGAAGCTGTAAGTACTGTTGAATATACCTTGAACCATGTGGAAGTCAAGAAAGGTACTCATTCAACACCTTTTGAACTATGGTATGGATACCCACCTAATGTAAAATACTTTAAGGTATTTGGAAGTGAGTGTTATATTCTTAAAGATGTTAGGAATGGACAGTTTGATGCAAAAAGTGAAGAAGGAATATTCCTTGGATACTCCATGAGAAGAAAAGCTTATAAGTGTTTAAATACTAACACTAACAAAATTGTGGAAAGTGCAAATGTGAACTTTGATGAATTTACAGAAGTACATGAGGCTGAGCCTATGAAAAAAAGAGAGAATACAAATCATTTGTATACTTTTATGAAGGAATTCTTGCTGAAGAAGATGCTACAAATCAACAACAAGTTTTAGTAATTTCCGAGTCACATCCTGTGAATGTCGAGTTGCATTCAGGAACTGAACTACATTTAAATGCCAAGTTGCAAAATGAAGAAAATGCACATTCTAAGTTTGAGATTAGTACACATGAAAGAGATGCTAAGATACCTAATAGAGATGTACATAGTGACTTTGAAGCTAAAAGACAAAATGTAGAAACAAGACCTGAGCCAAGATTGTCTAAATATGTCAAAACACATCATCCTACTGATCAAATCATTAGAAACAAAGATGCTAGGCCAGTGAAAAGAAATAGATTGAGAAGTGAATCATGTTTGTTAAGCATGAAGAAGCCCAAAATAGTAAAAGATGCATTAGAAGATGATGGCTGGTACAAGGCCATGGAAGAAGAGATTCAATAGGTAGAGAAGAACAAAACATGGAGCCTAGTTCCTAGACCAGAAGACAAGAATGTGATTGGTACCAAGTGGGTATTCAGAAACAAGTTAGATGAGAATGGTGAAGTGACAATAAACAAAGAAAGATTAGTTTGCAAGGGATATGCACAAGAAGAAGAAATTGACTATGGGGAAACATTTGCTCCTATTGCAAGAATTGAAGGAGTAAGAACTCTACTTGCTTATGCTACATACAAAGAATTCAAAGTTTATCATATGGATGTTAAATTTGCATTTCTGAATGGCATACTAGAAGAGCAAATCTACATAGAACACCTAGAAGGATTTATTGATGATAACAATAAGAACATGGTATGTAGACTACACAAAGCCCTATATGAATTAGAGCAAGGACCAAGAGCATAGCATGAGAGACTTTATACTTATCTGGTGAAGATTGGATTTGAAAGGATTGATGCTAACAACAATCTATACATGAAGACAGAAAAAGACAAAGGTATCTTTCTATCTAAAATATTTGTTGATGATATCATATTTGGAGGACAAGATGATTTGTGTAAAGATTTTGTAAATCTGATGAAACAAGAATTTGAAATATCCATGTTTGGAGAAATCGATTTTTTTGTGGGATTGCAAGTATATCAAATGAAATATGGTATATACATCACTCAGTCAAAGTATGTCAAAGAGATATTGAAGACATTTAGACTAGAGGAATTCAAACCAATAAGCACACCTATGGTGACAGGACACAAGTTATCAAAGAATGATGATTTAAATGAGGTAAATCAAACATTTTATAGGTCTATAATTGGGAAATTGCAATGTATAGTACATAGAAGACCTGAAATTGCATTATTTGTAGGGATAGTTGCAAGATTCTCTGCTAATCCTAGGGAGAATCACTTAATGGCTATGAAAATGATAATGAGATATCTAAAAGGAACAGAAGAGTTTGGTCTATACTACAAGGAGAATGAAAAGTTTGACTTGAAAGCCTACATTGATGCTGGGGTTGGAAACATTGATGATAAAAAGAGCATTAGTGGAGGAGCATTCTTCTTAGGAAAAAGACTAGTTACATGGACAAGCAAAAAATAGAGTTATAATTCCCAAACTATTGTTGAAGCAGAATATGTTGCTACTGCTATAAACTGCACAAACATTGTATGGATTAAACAACTACTTAAAGGAATGAAGGAAGAAATCACAAAACCATTGATACTTTATTGTGATAATACAAGTGATATCAATACATCAAAGAATCCACTGATGCACACAAAGACAAAGCACATTGCAATCAAGTATTATTATGTAAGAGAATTAGTTTAAGACAAAGAGGTGAAGATGGAATATGTTAACTCAAAGGAGCAAATTTATGATATCTTCACAAAACCATTACCTAAGGATGCTCATTAGTATCTAAGATGTAAATTAGGGGTGATACTCCTATCAAAGGTTATGTAAGAAATAGAAGAAGTGCCCTACATCAAACAAGCTGATGTTCATATAATACAAATTGATGTAGTGGACTTTACTTTAGGAATTGCCTAAAGTAATAAAAAAGTTGAAACTTCAAATCAGTCACAAGCAAGGTGATAGAGGCAGAAAATGAGGAATCTACAAAGCCTATATTTGCATATTTTAAGGATGAAAAGTTTTTGGTATAGGTCTTTGGAATTATTTTCAAAGAGGGAGAAAGTACATTAAACTGATCATCATCATCAGAAGAGTTTTACTAATCAAGAACAAGAGAAAAGTGGAAGATAGTCCTAAACTGATCTGCTGATCAGAGAGGGAGAAAGATATCAAGAATCAAGTTAGAAAAAAGAGGGAGATATTGATTAGAGAGTCAAAAAGAAAGAGGGAGAAATCCTAATCTACCTAGTAAGAGGGAGATACAAGAAGGAACTCAGAGAGAGTTTTAAGAAAGAGTTTTGTAAACTAATCAAGAAGATGGAAGTTGTTGATAGAAGGAGGAATACAAGTTCTTCCTTTGGTATTGCCTTATTATCTTAACCTAGTCAAATTGGTTGAACAAGATGTTCATCATTTGATTGACTTGGTTGATCATTTTTGTTTGCCATCAATGCCAAAGAGTGAGATTGTTGAAATTTGATTGAAAAAGAGGGAGATTGTTGAAGAAAATTATGTGTTTCAATCATTGTTTTGTCACTAATGTCAAACTTGCTATTTGTTGGTAAGAAAATTGCTTATAAAATTCAAGTACTATCACTTAGTTGATTGATGAGGAGGATTTGATCAATAAGATGTAACAAAAGCACCTAGAGGAAAGGTTGAGTTGTGATTATGTAATGAAGTACACAAATTAGTTAAGACAATGATGACATGATGAATTGATGATCTACTTAAGTTTAAAAAATGGCTAGCTACACTTAGAAAGTTTAGAAAAATAATTTAAACATAGGTTTTCTATCAAGCTTGATCGAGTGGATAGTAGGTATCGAGCAAAGTTAGTGTAAGCCGAGTAGAAAGTTAGTTGGAGCCGAGTGAAAGCAAATTCTAGTGGATGTCGAGAAAGACTGTTGATGCTAAGTAAATTTTAGTTGATCTTGAGCACTAGTAAATTTTAGTTGATTCTGAGTGATTTTATAGTTGATGTCAAGCAATGTAGTATGTGCTGAGCATCAGAAGGTTGATAATGTCAAGCTACTGCATTATAACAAAGATCGAAGATTCGCCAAATCTAAATTGACAAGTCTGATTTCTTAGAACTTGTGAACCATGAGGAAGATAAAATTGATGAGCTGATGGCACATAATTTGATGTAAACTATTTTTGGATGAATTCAAATGGATCATAGGAGAAGTTTCTAGAATAAACAAGATATGGGGTAGATACATTGTATCCTACCTAGTCCATCCAAAAACCCTAATTTGAATGATGGATAATGAGTGAGAAAAATATTCTAATTTCCTTTATATAGGAATGCCTATTCATGAAGAAAAGAGGTTAGAGAGATTGGTTTCATGTGTGAGAACTTAAAGAGGAGAAGGAATTAAGGGTTTTGCTTCATCAAGTGGCCCAAGAGAAGAGTCTACAATGACATACTAAGAAAGAAGGCTTAAGGAGATGAATGCTTGAAGGGTGAACAAGTTGTCAAAGCTACAAAGAATGAAAGCCAAGTAGAATTCAAAACTAAATTGAGATCTATAATCTGCAAGGGAAGTTGTAAGTTGTATCAGATCAAAGCTCTATTGTTACTCTCTAACAATTGTATCAGTTCAGGGTAAATCCTTTAGATTAAGGTTGACCTAACAGTCATTGGAAAATCCTTTAATAGGGTGGTACTCCAAGTGAATGGCCTAAAGTCCTCTAACAAGGCTCACTTTTAACAGGGTGATTGAAATCCCTTAACCGGGTCACATTTAATAGTGTGTATTGTAACCTTTAACAGTGTTGGCCTTTCATAGGGCATCACTTCAAAAGAGTGAAAATGAGTAGCATGTTACTGGTGGTTTTTTCCAAATTGGGTTTTTGCATAAATCATTATGTCAAGTGTGTTGATGAATGTGTTGTGTTTCATGCTTTACATTTTTGCAAGTTGATTTGACAGTAACATATAAGTTTTATTAAATACACAATGAATGCATGCATGGGTATGAATGTTTTATGGATTCATTGAATTGTGAAAAGTCTTATTTTATACATCTAGACCTTGAATAATTGATTCACCCCCCTCTCAGTTATTCTAAAGTAATTCCAACATAGATGACAAAAGTGAAACATCTAGTAGGTCTAAATAGGGAGATCAACTAGAGCTCAAAAGACTAAAAGAAAATATAATAAATGAATGCAATTTTTCCTTCCTGGGGTGGGTGGGGGGGGGGGAGTGTGGTCATGTTCTTATGATAATGAGAACAAAGGTGATAGGAAGGTTCCCTTAAGGTACACATATCTTCATAAAGAATGGGTACCCAAGGAACTACCTCCAGTTAAAATTGATTTATCTATTAACAAAAGAATATATCACTTAGTTTGGGCCTATTTTCCATGGATGGCATAAAGGATAGTTACAATAGAGCTATCAAATTGATGGATTATGTAGGAGGTTTTATAATTACAACAATTGGATGTGGATTCCGAAAATATAAAAAAAGTATGCATAGGTATGCATTGTCACCAAATTATATACAATGCAAAGAATTTTTTCAAAGTAAAAGGCTCACTATTTATATCGATGGAAGGCCAAAAATAGTAGGGAATATTGTAGGATCTATAAATAGTTCTTGACCTGTGTCAACTAATAAGTGGTCAAATTGTATATTTGAGGCACATGAGGGAAATCATGTTTTTGTATGTATGATAAAATCAATAAGTGTAGGGGAAGAGCTTTTGATAGATTACAATTTGAATCATGTAGATGAAAAAAAAATCCCTATCATGGGACTAGTAAGTATAACATTTAAACCAATTTACTCCAATTAATATTGACTCTAATATACAATCTACTATTCTATTAATAATTTTTTTTGGTAAGTGTGTTACTTTAATTTCATTTCTAATTACTAAGAATTACTAATCTTTTTTATAGGGTGACATGGATACACCACAGCGCACATGCAGGGATGTACCATCTCACACACTTTCTTAAGTGAAGGTAAACCTTAATTATTGTAATTGTAAAAATTATATAGAAACACATGTCACATTATTATGTTCATTTCTTTATGGATTTGGAGCTATTTTGATGGAATTTTACTGATATTGATGTCACAACTTGATATTTATTGATAGGAAAAAGCAAAAATAATAGCAAATCAAATGTGATCTGAGACACGGGCATCATTTCTAGATGACATTGCCCATAGTACTAACCCCATATTCATGGCCCACAAACTCATACAAAGATATAGTGATGAAATTCTTAACATTATCCTTGAGAGAAACCTAACCAAGGAGATAGAGGCATTGAAAGAAGAATTGATACTTAGAGTCAATTCTTTGAAGGTAAGCAATAATTGAAGCTCAATAGATCTTTTTTTTAATATTATCTTATAGATCATGATCTAAAATATTATGTGTGACACCTGCGAGACTATGTGGTCAACATGGTGAGGGTTATAGCGCACAACCATCATGTAAGTAACACTTTCTTTTTACAAAATTATTGAATTATAGTATTATTACACCATTGAGTTTATTTAAGGTAAATTCAATTATGACTAAGTGTTATTCCATACTTGGGTCTTTGTTTGAACTAGTTTAGGTTGTGCTTGATGATGAAAGGTGAGAGTGTTATGACCATCGAGTTAAACTAAGAACTTATTTACTATTAACAAATCCATTTGTAAGTTGTAGATTCTATTAGGTATAAGATTTATAGTTTGAAATGTAGCTTCACATTCTATGATCAAAATTTACAGTTGAATGTGGCTTTTATGTGATATACGATTCAATATAATATAATATACTGGTTGTAAGATAAGTAGGATGTTTTAGAACCATAAATATTTTCTAGAATTGAAACAATATATACTTTAGTAGTTAGGGCTCTATCAAGAATTATTTCCTAAAAGCATGTTAATGCAGGATTCTATGAATGTATAATATAGGAGCATTTATGCATAGTATGATGTTCCCTATATGTGTCAATACCAGAAAAGAGACAAATCCTTCTCTTTTATTAATTTAATAATCTAAGAAAATTTATTGAATTTATAAAATCAAATCATACAAATTTACTTCATGACAAAATGTTGCTACAAATATTTAAAACACAGATCAAAGGAAAACATTAACAACAAGATTATACTCCAAGTTGAGCTATAATGTATTGCCTATCTGTATTAGCCTATTTTCCCTTCTCCATCCTATTTAAATAAATGATTATTTTATGCTTACTATATTCAAATAAAATATGACTATTAAATGTGAATCTAATAATATTGGGTAACTACTAATTTATCATTCGCTTAAGCATTTGTTAACTACTAAGAAGATACAATAACTGTTTAAATTGAGTGTGTAAGAAATTTATAGCCATTTCACAAATGAAAGGTATGTAGAGAAGAATCGCATGGATTTCACTTGGCCATCTTACCTAACCTGGTCCTTGTGTTTGTGTAAGAAACCTTATGATTATTATGGGTATATTTGTTTGATTTTTTAGCTCGTCCTACTCAGTGTTGAAATAGGACATTTGATGTTGAAAGTAAAACTAGTGAAACCAATATCTATATGAGTCACAACAATTGAAGGAGAAACAAAATTGATTAGCAGAAAGAATGCAACAGTTGTACACATTATGAAACAATATGAGCAATAATAGAAGATTGTGGCCCTACTAGTGCAACATCATTTGTTTTCATCAATATTATAACATTTAACTTGTATTTTCGGATGCTTCTAGCTAGTATCCCATTTGATCTTTATCCATTGTAAATGTCTTTTCTAACAATGTATTCTTTAGCACATGATGAAGTGTGAATGCATCCTTCAATCATCATTCTGATATTGCCAATTGCATTATCGACAAAAAGGATCTTGCAAACATCCTTGACTATGCCAAGTACAACTGGTCAAACCTTTTTTTTGCTATATTTTTTAATGCGCTAATCATGCATTTTTTAATTTTATTGCATGGACTTTATACTCATGGACCTATTTTGTGCACTAATAGATATACCTTCGATTGATAGAGCAATAGATGTTAGTACTACTGAAGCTAATCCATTTCCTAGAGAAACCATGTGACTAGTACTGGTTCATTTGTGGGGACATTGTTGCTGAACAAGAAAACTATGTTTTCATTAGAATTATGAAAGCCTATAGATGCTTTAAAATTGTTATTATTTACAATGTAATAGTATTTTTCTTATACATAACTCATTTTGGACTAATAATCCCATGATATTTTTATAGGAAATAATGTTTTCTTTGATCATCTTTTTGATATGGCATTGAGGCTATTTGGACCCACCATACATAAAAGGTACGTAGTTTCATATCATTTCTACAATATTTTTATTTTCTTTAATTTTTTGTACTATATTAAAGTTATTGATCTAATAATTTTTTTTAAAAAGGTGGAATGAACAGGAGCTTGAATTAAAAATCAGTTCATTACATCTTTTGAGGACCTTTTTGGAAAAAATATTTTTGACACTGCCCTACTTCTCAAAAGAGCATCCAAATATATAAAGACTATGAGGTTCCAATATAGAAGGGGTCTAAAGGATAACCCAAAGTATGGCTGTCCTCCTATGATTCTACCGATGGAGTGGAATGAAATAATAGAAGATGCAATAGATAAAAGACTATGTGGCTCTGCAAATGAACCAGAAAAGTGAAAAAGAAGGTATGTAATGATAGTATTAGGTAGAATGTAATTATGCTCTAATTAGTGATTTTTGTAAATATACAATCTAACATGTTTCAAACTATTCATAGATTTTAGGACACATTAGTGGCTACAAAAGCAAGACTACAAAAAGTGGGCCAACACAAACTTGGCATTGGTGGTTATATGAATCTTTAGTCTTGACTTGTAAGTAGCAGCAATAGAATTTCATATAATTTATTTAATATAATTTTAAAAATAATTTTTTTAAATCAAATTATACATGTAAAACTAACAATATTAAGCAAAAATTATAGGGCTTAGAATTTAATGTAGAGCCCACAAATGAAGATAAAAATAATTACCTTGAAGGAAGGCTATAAAGTCGTGGTTGCACATCTATGCCAAAAATTTGAAAGCCATACCCAAGAATTTGGTGCACCAATTGAGAAATACATAAATTGGTCAAATGAAAAGTAAATCAAATTGAATAGTTGAGAAATTTCTTTTTTGGTGTTAGTTTCCAACATAAATTGACTGCATAACAATGTGTGTAACATTTCATTGTAGTCTTCAAATACTATCATAGAACTTATGCGTGATGAAGTTCATGATGTGCATCATAGTGTTGGATGTATTAATTTGATGTTGGAAATTAATTACACTATTATGAACAGAATTTAACATCTTCAACTACAATTTGATGTGTAACCAATTTTTGAATATTTTAGAGCATGTTGAACATCATGGTGAAGGAGTGTAGCATGTTCCAAGTGTTCAACATGTTGAGGTAGTAGCGGATCAAAATGTTATTGTACATGATGTGGCATTGTCAGGTAAGAAAAATGCATGTTATGTTCTACTAGGTAATTAAATACTTGTAATGGTTAAAAAAAGAAAAAGAGTATTGCTAATTTAACCCATTTACTTGTTACTACAATAGAGCCCCCTTTAGTGCAGTAACCTCCTACTCCTTGTAATAAGAGGAGGTATCATAATTTGACATGATACGTGCCATGAGAGGAGGAGAATGAGGAAGATATTGATGCTCCTATCAGCCTTTACCTTAAGAAAGATAAGAAAAACAAAAAGAAGAAATGATTTTTTTAAAAATGCTCTTTGATAAACCTTGTTGGATAATGAAAGAATGTTGTTTTAAGTAATTATCTATGACTGTTTTGTATTAATACTGATTTTTACGTCATGCTAATGAATATTTTTATTTGTTAATGAAATCTTGATTAGTATTGTGTATTAATGAATTTTGTATCATATTAATTAATGTTATGTGATTGTATTGATTGAATGTTATGGTTCATAAATGGATGAAAAAATGAATGAAGTATGTAATTAGATGATAATGGAGAATTTAGATTGATGTTAGGGGAAGGGGTGGGGGTGTGAGGCTAGATGAGATTCCACCTTCACCTAGTTGGCCTTGTTAAGTAGATTAGAATATTAAAGTATTCTCAAAACTAAGTGAAGCTCAAACTAACATACCAAGGATGTCTTCCTAATCAACTAATAGTTTATTTTCTTTGAGATAGAGTTCCATGTCCAATCATTTATCAATCACTACTATTTCAGGCTCCTCAATTTCCTACTCTATCCTTCCTTTTACTTCAAAACTATTATCAAAGGGATTCTTGTTCCAAAGTAGCAATTTATTCTTGATAATCTTGAGCTTAGTTACTAGAAATTATAATCTTTATCCTGATACCTATGCTTCCTTCAACTACTATTCTATTGTATTCAATAGGTTTTCATTCCTCACCCACATTTTTTCAAACTTGAAAGGCATTATTTTGGGAGTGAATCCTCAATGATATTCAACTAAATTGCAAAGTGGTTTGAACTAGATTGAGGGAGGATATGGGTCAAGATAGTATATTGAAAGTTTTCCCATCTCCCTCTAAGGAAAAATCTTTCTAATTTTTCAGCAATATGGTTGAATCGTTGCCTTCTATTGTTCAACATGTATGTCTCCTTCTCATCATTGATTACTTGCATATTGTTTATGTTAACCCAATCATTAAAATTAATTATTGTTGATATTCTTTGGTAATTCTCCACTATTTTTCTCTAGGGTTCATTATAGCATTGAATTCACCACCTATAATACAATTTTGAATTCATCATAGGATTAAATTTAAAACTCGCAATATTTTTGTTAAAAAATAAAATCATGTCCAACACATGTTTACACTAGCCTTCCTGCAGGGAATTGGGCAAGCATTTTGTGCTGGTGGAGAATTGAAAATATTTTACAAGGGAAGGACAAGTCTGCAATTTGTTTTTCTTTCAAACATAGATCTTTTTTCTCAAGCATCCAAACTATTTAATATTAGGTTTAAGTATTCCTACAATGAAATCAGTCATCATATCTGATCACTTTGGATGTTACTTTTTTCTAATGGTTATCCTCACATTTACATGCCCTAGTTTCTTGTGACTATACTAAGCTTTGGAAAAGTGCATTCTAGTTTAGGATATAAGTGTTTATTAGAGAGAGAGAGAGAGAGAGAGAGAGAGAGAGAGAGAGAGAGAGAGAGAGAGAGAGAGAGAGAGAGAGAGAGAGAGAGAGAGAGAGTTTTGTATTCTTAGAAGGCCAAAGAACTAGCAGAAGTCATACATGCCTATAATTTTATAAATAAATGAGACTAAATTAGACAAAGGACTTTCCTGCATGACAATTAAGGAAAAAACTCTTCCTAATCATACTACATGCTTAAAATTTTAAGATTCTTCATTTTTTCCCCTCCTTGGGGAGGTTATGACACTAAGAGACTTCCTCTTGAGAGAACCTTACTTTCACCAGATACAAATATGATTCTGTGAGAAATTTTGTTTACAACCTGTTTACTAAACATTTTTGGGCTAGCAATCATGTCTTTCAAGTCTCACTTGGTGTAGTGGGTGTGAACTTGTATATAAATGTGAACTCATGTACTTATCTCTTTCTAATCTCTCATATAGTTACTTTGCATTTATGGGATCTAAGTGTGTTAGAAGGAGACGAATAGAGTAATTAGTTATCATTTCAAATGAATCTAAAATATGAAGATGCTACATTAGTTAATTATTTACTGTGATGAATTTGAAAGAGAGAGTTCTATCTAAGAATAGTCTTATGCAAATGAATCTTGGATTGAGGTTGTCTATAGAATGTATTGGCTTCTATACTATCTTCATATATACAAGAAAACACTGGTAAGATTTTTATTTCTATTGAGAAATCCCTTTTTTTCCTAGCACATAATTTTATATTCTGATGCTTGTGAGAGCTAGGAAACTAACTAATTTTCAATCAATTGTATTAAGAAACTTAGTGAAAATGTCTTGTATTACACTCTTGGAAGCAAAATATTGCATGGTTATTCAAAATAAAATATTTGCATGAATATTTTTATGTAAATGTATTAGAAGTGTGTGTATTTATCCATATGTCTCATATTAGATCTCAACAACATTTTCAACATTTTGTACTTCAAAAATTTTCACTTATCATACAAAAAGTCTTACTACCTCAGTTTTTGATTCTATATTTATCTTATAAACAATATTCCATTTTGGTTTATATCAGGTTGCAATTATTCATGGGCTTGCTATTCTACCCATAATTTGTAGACTCAAGGCTTGGAGATGGCAATCCCAAAATTTCAACTTGGCAATTGGGCAACTTAGCAAGTAAAGTTACAATCTCTTAATGAGTCATATTTTCTTGGTAACCACTTTTTAACGTGCCTTGACATTTCTACCCATGTTTTCTTTGCATCCATAAAAACATGAGTTAAACTTATGAAAACTTCCCAAGCAAAAAAAATAGAGGGTACTTGGCAACTCATAGAGTACTGGAAGAGTTTGCAAACTATAATTTTATCCATTAAAAAAAAATAGAGATATTATTCTTCATCTTTCCCAAAATTGTACACCCATTTTACATTCATCATAAAAGAAAATTTGATGCATTATACTTTTCTTATCTTTATTCATTCCAAAAAAATATATAAAGGTTAGAAAAGGAGTAACAAACTTTAAATTTTTGCAAGCGATGACCAAGTGATAATCTGAACTCATATTAACAAACGTAATATTCAAAATGCAAGAAAATTGACATATGTTTCACTCTGTGAGAATATTTGTTAGAATTTTAAGAAAAATATGTAGTCATTTAACAAAATAATCTCCATATTAAACACTAATTCTGCCCTTTTCTTTAGATGTACTATTCAAAAAAATTTCTCTCTAAAAGTATGACTAGAAAGTTAACAATTTTGTTGCTAATCTATATTGAAAATAACTTTATGAGATATTTCTTCTGTACACACTACATATAAATTAAAGAACTGATGTCATTAGGCCTTGAGATTTTTCTTGTTACATCAGGCACTATGGGGATTGGCCAGCAAAGGCTTCGCTACCAAAGATTGATTAACAACAGCTTATCATTGAGTCCTTGAGGCAAGTCAATTGATTTATTACATTCACCATAGAACATTGATGCACATAAGAAGGCCATGAAATGCATGGTTGATCTTGTTAAACATGCTTTTCTTTCTTGTATAATGCTCATATTCATATTTAATGTGGATGTGTTAGCATCCTTGTTATACATGACTTGATAATACTCTATTATATTGACATTGATGTCTATAATATTAAGTAATTTTATAGATCTCTAGAAACCACAGGTGGAACTTGATGGAAAACCATGTGTTGTTATTGGGAAAAGTGGTCTCGTGGCTTTGTATAATAGTCTGTTTAGTTAGGTTTATAATAGACTTAATCTTATTTATGATTGCCATATTTCTAACGCTCAATATACTTTCTTAGGAGATAAATGCATAAGAGAGTTTATTTCAATACATTACACAAATTATGTCTTGCTATCATGCCACTAGATGTTTCATCATCCCAACTTCTTGCAACTAATAATGAATTCAAGGATTTAGAGTTCAAAAAAAAAGAGTGAAACTGTAGGTTCTTTGCTAGAGTTGCACATAGTTCCAATTCTCAATGAAAATGATGCAATGAGCACAAAAAAAGAACCATACAAGGTGTTTATTCCTACAATGAATTTAAACCACATGTTTTGTTTATAAATATGCCAAATTTTTAATTTGCGATTTATTTTGGCTAATTATTTGTGATAGTTTGTTTGAAAACTAGCTTACTTCCATACACTTACCATTTGAAATGGTACATAGACCTGTTTTGGACAACATTTAAACATGATAGAAAAATCTTGTTAGATATGTCATGAGAAATCAAAATACTGTCTACCAATACATGCATATATCCAAGAGTCGAGAGACATTCCCAAGTATTAGATGGAAGACTTATTATAATTTTCTTGCAAAACCTAAGAATTAAGATCACTTACCTAAGACCACGAAGGGAAATTCTTAAACTCTTCTTAACACATCATGAACTTTAGACAATGCTAAATGAAAGCTACTACTAAAATGATTCCCTCTAGATCCTTACAACATGCTTTCACAAATTACTTATCCTAAACAACTACATAAATGTAGCTCATATATAGTTGTTAAAAAAGATGGTTGTCATAATAAATGAATCAAACATAATAGAATTTTTTAGAGAAGATTTATATGAGTTTTCATAGAGGGGGGAAATGACTTAAAAACTTGACTCTATAATGGAAAAAGATAAGCTTCAAAACCAATAAGGTTCAGTTATTTGAAAATCCTTATAGAATTGAAATCTAATGTAGAATAAATAAAAAAAAGTTATACCATGCTGTAACACTCATTGAGAAATGACAATAAAATAAAAAATTCCAATATTTAGAGGAGTTATTGGAAAGTGAAAACTACCATTATATTTTATGCATTATATGGATTACCAACCTCACTTGAAGTATGCAAAGTTAACCATCTTTTCCTAAAATTGTATCTATTATAGCCACAAATAAAGGGTTAAAGATTTTCATTTCATTATAAATTGTTGATTTATTTTTCAGAGTTAAAACTTAAATTGTGCTTGCCATCATTAATTGCACTATGGTTGCATTGTGTGGACCTATGATGTTAGCTTCATAAAGCTGTTGACTGATGATGTTGTTAAGTCCAAAATTATCTTGTAGTGCATTGAACACATTCTTACAACATCACTTATTTGGAAAAATTGTATCCTTAACTGAGCTTTCCCCACAAGAAAATGGTGATGCATTATAGTGGCTTTAGTTCTTCAGTCTGACCATTTTGATTAATCACTTCTCCAATTCAAAGTTCTACACAAAAATATGTAACATATTCACACAAACCTCTTACTGCAAATTTCATTTACTCCTTCAATACATACACTTGCACTACTTATTTCTTATTCATCTCTTCTACATGTAAATCCATGTCAACTTGCTCATCATAATTTTTTTGTAAAAAAAACTCCTCATTTCTCACTAGCCCAACATCTTATTTTCTATCACCCATTATTAGTGTCATGTTTATCTTCTCCTAAGGACCCATCATTGTTGTAACTTATCCTTGTCTTCAAGGTCTGCAACTCCATTCATTTTACAATCACTATTGCAAATTTACTTTTCCTTCCCTCTTTTACATCTTCAACAAGGGATGCTCTTTCAACCCCACTCTTCTTTTCATCATCTGTTTGCAACTCTACACAAGGGTCTTGTCAATCCTTACTATTACAATTGTCTCTGATTCTTTAGTAGATCCACCATCCATTCATATATTCTTTGTTGGAGTTGATGAAAGCCAACTCCGAAGACGCCAAGATCACCTGCATGTGAAACCTGTCAAAGAGAAGCCATAGAAGGGAAGAGCATGGAGCATGGGCAAAAACCCTAAACGGACATGAGAGCCATCATAATGCAAACACAAGCAGAAATGTATTTACAATAAGAAATGATGTTGTTCAATGTTGTGAAAATACAATGAGGAGAGCTCGAATATAAAGAGCTCATAGAAGCTTGTAGAACAAGCTAGAAGATAAGTGTGACAACTAGAAGGGAACAAACTCCCGTGTTGTCACAACATGCATTAAATACGAAATATTAAATAAATGCATGACCTAAGTAAACTTAAGCAATAGAATAAATAATTAAATATTAATTATTTACTCTAACACCCCCCCTTAAGTGCAACTTAGGGAAATGCCTTAAGCTCACAAAGCTAAGATGAATGCATAATGGGTCCCGGCAACGAGGCCATTTTAGGTACCCAAGTACAATGCAAGAAGATGAAACCTCTGTAAGCAGGGAAAGAGAGAAAACCACATGGGAAAAACCCTCCCCTAAAAAGAGGTAAGAACCCAGTGAAGAGCTGAAGAAGTCTCCAACTAGGGAAATTGTCCCCTAAAACAAGAACAAGAAGTGATCATGAAGAAGCAGCATCACTGAAGCATGACGAAGTCACAAATCTGCCAAACTGCTGATCTGAAGAAACCTCCATGGAAGAAGAAGGCACGAGCCGAGCATGTCTATATGGTAGATGATCCATCTCACCGAAATGCATAGGTAGCCAGCCACTGCAATCGCCTTGTATGTAGGATCAACCACTGAATACATAGTTCACACTATCGAACCATCGAACCACGGATGCATTAGAACACAGCATAATCCCCCCTTAATGCAGACGGGGTGTGATGACAGGCAACTGAGAAGGTGAGCCAAAATCTTCTGCAAAGGAACCAAGAACGAGGAGAGAGGAAAAGAAGTACAGACACCGATAAAGACACGATCTAATTGACTCTGCATGGGCTAATGTCGTGGAAGGGACACTCACTTGACAAAGGGAGAATGCCTAAAACAGCAAACAAATAATCCCCCCCATGGTGCTTTATAAAATAGTGCATGTACACCTGACTCAAAACAACGTTCATGACTCCCAGAATACAAAAGTGACAAATTATCTCAGTGCGAAATAGAAAAGTGCTTCAAAAGGATAGCTACAATGATCAAAACTGAAAAAGAGCTGAACCAAAAGAAAGTACAGCCTAAAATAAAGCAAACCATGCTAGGAAAACGATCCTCGGGCCTAAAACACTCAAAATATCAACCATAGAGCAAAAACGCCAAAACTATGATAGAAAGAGAAGAGGCCAAAAGTGAGGAAAAAAGACTACTGTTCTGAAAAGTACACAGAACCAGCTTTCCAAAAATATAAAGTTTTCCAAAAACAGACATGGGACGCAAAAGATATGCATGCCGGAGTCAAAAACAGGACTTCGGACTTTAACTAAAAAAACAAGTAATAAAAATGCATCAACACCTAAAAATACCTGCACCAAAATCTCTGTCTTGGAACCAGCTTTCCGGCGCTTCTTTCGGATCGAAAAAATACCTCCGTATGCAAGAGTTATGGCCAAAAAACCACAAGTAGGTCCAAAAGCAATCGGGAGAGGTGCATGCAAAGGCTGATGCAGTGCTGACGTCAGCAATTCACGCGATTAAATTTGACGGCTTGGAGGCCGTCGCCGCAAAAAAAGAAGTGCCACGTGGCATAGCCACGTGGCAGCTGATGTGGCAGGGGTGACGTGGCGGGTCCACGTGGCAATGTGCCACGTGGCGCCCATGCCACGTGTCACCCCCGCAGTGGCCTACTCGGCTGACGGTGCTGCAGAGTGGCCGGCTGAGCTGTCGGCGGGCGGAGGCGGAGCACGGGCGGAGGAGCCGGGAGGAGCCGCCGGCTGAGGTGGCCGCAGGGCGGCGGGCTGGAGAGGCGCCGCCGGCGGAGGGCGGCGGACGAGCGGCGGCCGGGCAGCGGCGGAGAACGGGCGGCGCTGCCAGCTGCGGCCGCTGCGGGCGGCGCGCCGGTGGCGCGGCGGCGGCGCTGCCGAATATATATATATTTTTAAAAAAATCGTCGCAGCGTCCGTACGACCGTACGACAGACTCCTGGAGGCCTCAAAAATTTGCCAAAATTGCCCTGTCTCCAAAAACGACAAGCTTTATATGAATCCTGACTGCAAACGGCCTTCCGGATCCAATGGTGATGTCCGTTTGGGCCCAAAGTGCTCCGAAAATTCGCTGATCCCCTGATTTGAAGAAAAATTGCACAAACAAACTAGGGTTTGTGACTTCAAATCATGGCTTCAAAATTTCTTCAACGAAGCAGCAGCAGGAAGGCTCTGATACCATGTTGGAGTTGAGGAAAGCCAACTCCGAAGACGCCAAGATCACCTGCATGTGAAACCTGTCAAAGAGAAGCCATAGAAGGGAAGAGCATGGAGCATGGGCAAAAACCCTAAACGGACATGAGAGCCATCATAATGCAAACACAAGCAGAAATGTATTTACAATAAGAAATGATGTTGTTCAATGTTGTGAAAATACAATGAGGAGAGCTCGAATATAAAGAGCTCATAGAAGCTTGTAGAACAAGCTAGAAGATAAGTGTGACAACTAGAAGGGAACAAACTCCCGTGTTGTCACAACATGCATTAAATACGAAATATTAAATAAATGCATGACCTAAGTAAACTTAAGCAATAGAATAAATAATTAAATATTAATTATTTACTCTAACATTCTTCAATGGACAAGTTAAGTGTACACACTTTCTTTTCTATGAAAATTGCAACACCTTGATCTTCTCTCTATCGTACCCTCACAATGATATATTTCAGTTGTGAACTCCTCCATGTCTTTTCTTTGATCCTCTTACATGAGTTCCTATTCTCTAATGCCACAAGTTTAATAGCTTGCTACAACTTTTCTCTTGATTGCAAACAAATCACTATAAAAGTAGTTATTGATGTTATTCATCTTCTCTTCTTTGTGCAACCAATTATCTGTTCTCCATTAACCCTTTAATCTCAATAAATTTTGTATTTTGTTCATCTATTGCTTCAACAAGATTTCACCTTTGTCTTCCTTACCCTCATCAAAGTTGAGACCATTACTATCCATGAAATTGATCTTCAAATGCCCCTCATCCACTTCATATAACTCATTTCATTGACTTATTATTGTTGCAACATATGCCTCATTATCATCCCCACTTGTGTGAGCTTATCCCTCGATTAAAATCCTACCAAATGGTTGCAACACACATTTCATTGATTTGTTTGGGTACTCTCTCAAAAGAATACTTTCTTTCTCCAATCTTTTTACTTCATGATAGTGATTCACTTCTTCACACTCATTCCAATCCTCATTCTCTTCCTTGGAATAACACTTTATTCTTTCCATGAGCAACGTAGATTCACACTCATCATCTAGTGTCCAACCACCTAAGGTTTCTCAAAGTTATCATCTAAGAATTACTTGTGAACATGAGCTTGTAGGGATTTTTTTAAAGATGAAGGTCAAACATTTGCATGTTGTGAGAATGATGGAGGCAAGGTGATCGGTATTCAATAGGTGCTAGGAGTCTGACTTGTTGATTGACAACATCCTTACACTTTCATTCTTCTACTACTCAAATGCTTCACTTCTCACCCCCTCCAACCTCTATGTTGCCTAAGTTTTCTTACTAGAGACTTAAAAAAATATTGGTAAGCCAAGACCTACCTAGGAAAACCACAAAAATGCCATGCAAAAAGGTTTCCAATGGCTATCCATCTACAATGGGGTGATGGAGTGAAAATATCACAACATGTACTTTGACTTTGTGTGAGTATTTACATATTTACCCAAGAAAAAAATTGTTTAGCTCTTCATGTTTTGCATGCTCAAGCTCAGAGAGTGATAAATCTTTATAATTATTGCAAAAAACTAATAGAGGTGAAGATAACCTATTTTTAAAATCTAAGAATCGAGTTTGAAAAATCTAATTTGGCAATTTGATTTTGATATCATTAAAGTTGGGGAAGATTGCACTTTTTTAGTTATAAATTATCTTGCATTTCTTTACAATATTCTTAATGTGTTTTTGATAAGAAATATTTTCTAATGTAAATTGAAATGATAAAATATTTTAGATTCTATAATTGATTTGTGGCTTTTCTTGTGTAAGTGAGCTCTATTATTCGTAACTCATTTCTAATTTGGCTTACTATTTGGTGTTTTAGATGATATTTAAGGGCAACCAAATTTCACATTGGTCATTGGTAAACTTCACTCGAGGTGTCCCTACTGGAGCAATTAAATAAATTTGTCAAAAACTACCTCACCTGTGTAAGCAATATGGTGTGATAAGTCAACAATGGGTTGATTATTGCACCACATTCACACATCAACTGTATTCTTATTAAATTCCTTTTAGAGATGGTTATCTTTTATATAGTTTAAGCCATCCTTTTGATATTGGTTGTGTATTGGGTTTGGCCAGTGAGGTTAACCCTTATCTACTTGAATTATCTGCAGAACATGAATCCTCTACCATCAACACCACCTGTAGATGAGGTACATGGAAATGTTGATGTTGTGGTAAGACATTTGATATTGATTTGTATGGATAAAACCAAGAGTCCTCTTGAACTAATTATGTGCATTATGCCCCAAACAAACAACGAGCATCTATATGGTTTGTAATGTAATTTTGTCAAGATTTTAGATTATTTTTAAAATCACCAAATGAAAAATAGATTGCTACCATAGAACACTATATTGATTTATTTTTGGCATCAATTGTAGCTTCTGTAAAGAATTTGTGAATTAGACTTGGGGATTTGGACTTAGTGTTTCTTGGTAGACCATGTCGAAAAGTGTAAACCAGAATACATTGCCAATGTAAAGGTGGATGTTCCTTTAGAAGCAAATGATTTTTCTATCTTAATATCATCTTTGGTATTAACTATAATGGACCATGTGAAAAAGTGTAAACCTAAATACATTGCCATTGTTATATTAAAAAAATATGTAAAGGTGTATGTTCCTTCAAAAGAAAATGATTTTTCTATCTTAGTAGCATTCTTAGTATTAACTAGAATAATTTTAAATTCATTATTTAATAGTTAGGAGGGAAATTTTCACAATTGGTTGATAAGGAGAGGAAAAATTTACCTCTTATTTCAGAAGTACCTTCACTAATCATTGGTGCTAACATCTCACATTCAAGGATTGGAAATGATAGCGGTCCATTGATTTTATTTGTAAGTATCTAAATAATAAATTTTGTTTTGTCATCATGGAGTGTTGTCTAAAACATAATTTAACACCAATGCAAAGAGCCACTAAATCATTCAATGAGGTCTCCTATTTTCATTTAATGGTTTCGTGGTGGTTTATATTTAACTATCATATCATATCATTATGTTTATTTTTTGACACCCCAGGCCCATATGACTTCATGACTCCATGATTTTTGAATCATTTTGTGTGGTTAGAGTTTGTTACAAATTTGGTTGATTCTAAATTAATGGTAGTTTTGAATTGTTATGTCACATATACCATCCAATACCATTTTGAGGGAAATGTGTTAATTATGATAATATGAAGTATCCATGTTTTTTGGTTATTTTATAAATTATTCATATTATAGTTGTCATCCAATGATTATTTTATGATTCCTCTTTTCTATATGATGATTACCTCATGATATAAACAAATGTTACTATTATATTAAGTTTCTGACACTCATGGAAAGTTGTAGTCTTGAAGTTTCCATTGTGATATTTCTTTATTGAAATCTATTTCCATATGAATATGACTAGCAATGCAGAGCTAAAGAATGCTTTGACATGCTAAGAGGTTTCCTTCAATGATTGAATGCTAGGGACAAAGGAAAATTCTCACTTATTGGAGGCTTATGTTAGAGATAATATGTTCATTTAAATTTATTGACAATGGCCCTTGTTCCTAGGATATTATATGCCATTACCTGCATTATGTATTTTTTTAATCTCCATTTCAAATTTTTCATACACACATTCTCCAACAACATTTAGCCCTCTTATTGTGACAAGAGTTGCGATAATTTATGTTTCTCTTTTTCTTCTGAAAATCCTTGCAAGTTCTAATAACAAGAACCATTGTAATGCCCCGCCCGGAGATCCTTGGAAACAAGGATTCAAATCAAGCCAAGATATTTTTGTTTTACAAGTATGAATGCACAAGACAACATCATACAGGGATCACAACGATCGCAATGGAATACTTCAACACAATCCCGGCAACCAACGAATCTCCAAACACCACTACCAAACTGACACACACATACAAAGCCAACAACGAAAACAACAAGATGAGGGCATAAGAAATGACCACTCATCAAAAAAACACCAAGCTGGGGTAATATGCAAAATCCCGAAATTTGGCTAAGCCTGAAATCCTGAAGCCCTGAAAATTGGCTAAGTCTGCATTTCTGAAGCCCTGAAATTTCCTAGAATCCATAACTTATCTCTAAGAGGTCTAAAACCTATCTCAAACGATTTGTTGCATATATTAAAATATATCTTAAAGTATAAGGAATTAAATATACGTCAACTTATACTTAAATGATATATTTTAAACCCCGAAGGACTACAATAGAAACCCAAAAACTAAATTCCAAAACAAACCTCCCGAATTCAAAATGCAACAACATAGGCTCAAAGAACGCCCAAAAAGGTATCCAAAACCACTCACAAAAAGATTGGATCACGAAGAAAAGTGCCCGCTGATGGCACGCGCAGGTTTTTCACAAAAACTGTGCGACACTTTTTACTAAGGGAGGGTGACACTTCTCCCTTACTGAGTGCGACACTTCTCAAGAAGGCGTGCGATACTGGAAAAGTATCGCGCGACATTTCTCATAAAGCCGTGCGACACTCTTCCAGTGTCGTACGACACTTCTCCAGTAATGCGTGCGACACTTTACAGTCTCGTGCGACATTCTTTCTATGGGCGTGCGATACTTTATCAGTGTCGCACAATGCTGAACAAATGTCACCCATAGAAAGTAAAACCACTTCCAAAACTCAAAAATGGGGAAAAACCAACAAAAGAACCTCCACACCGAGGAGTACCGGATCCACAAAGGCTCGAGGAATGAACACTCGAGTGCAAGAACAACACAGAAAGGAAAACATCTAACCATCTAAGCTACAACATCAAAGAACACACTGAAAATAAGCATTGCAGAGAACAAAAGCAACATCGCAATGAACTGAACAACCAAACTAAGTGCACGGTTCCTCCCAACCATCAATAGCATCATAAGACCATTGTGGGTCCTAGCCATCCCCCGCGCGTAACATCCCAAGCCACCGACCAAATCGTCGGTACTGTCGTAATAGGGACATCACTACTAAAAACATGCAACAATATAAGCATAAGAAAATCTAACATGCTAGTAGAAAAGCATAAGATAATCCTACAATAGATAACATCACCTATCACACGCTAAAGAACAATAAGCAACAGATATGCTAATACAATAATTCACAGCATCTAATCATATGCTAAACATCATAATAAGGGAATGCGTCAAATAAAATAACATCATCTAAACATGATATACAAGCATCCCAATGAAAGCATAAATCACAAGAAAGCATACTCCGAAACCCGAAGTACCAAGTGAAGACATCCAACAACGGTCGCACTAGGACAAAAGATCATCTCTATACACCAATCCCTAGTAGTGGTGAAGGTAGCTATACCTCCCAACCATGTGGCACCCATAGGTCCACACCCGCCATGCTGATGGAGATAATGATCCAACCAAAAAACACACAAAGGAACATCCATGGCTAACACTCATGCTAGACAGTATGATGGTTGCAACCAAGAACCTAAGACAATGCAAGGAGTACAGGTCCTAGTCAGACACTCAATAGGCTACTATGTAGGGACTAACATCATGGAGAGTCGCTTGGCATCAAAAGGCCCAAGCTAGGACTTGCGCAGATTCAACATCCCTCAACGGAAAGGCTCTTGCACCCCAGACCTTTTTATTATCTTAAGTTTTATTACCAGTCACACATTATATTTATTTTTCACTTAATTAAAGCTTCCTTCGCCAACCCTCTGGGCACAATGATCACCAGGCTGTGAGGTAGAAGCCCCCTCCATATGCTACCCTACCCTACCCATGCTCATCCTATGAAAAGTGCCTGTGGGCATGCATACTCCCATCCCAACCCTAATGATCATAACTTCTAGCAAATCCATGGAAGATCGAGCCTCGCAAGTCACCCAACAAATGTACGCCTACGTACTCGTGTGTAGCGTACCACCATCACGAAGATCATGACACAAGGACAGGAATGAGAATACAATGCAAAGCAAACACCCAACTGAAAGCATAATGGGAAGGACGGATTCTACACGAATCCCAAAGTCAATAAAACCATACATCATGAAATCACTCAACCGGCCTCAATTCGAGAGTATGGATTCTACACGAATCCCAATGATGTAACAAGACCAAACATCATGAACTCACTCAACCGGCCTCAATCTGAGAGTATGGATTCTACACGAATCCTAGCGTTCATGAAACAAAAGAAAAGGTCCAACAAAAACCCTAACAGGTATAAAATCACTCAACCGAACACAACGTCGGGAGTACGGATGTGACACGCATCCCAATGCAACATAAAAGTGCAAAAGTGGTCTGACTAATATCCAAACGGATCATCAAGGTCCACGACCCACATTTTGCCAAGAAAACCCAAGAAAATAGGGTGGCACACAAAACGAGGTAAAAATCTCAAAAATTTGGAAAACTTCAAAATTAAAACCCATTTGGCCTTTGGGTTCAAAAACCCCAAAAATCCAAAAATAATTGAAAACGTACACCGTATGCAAAAACGGCCAGCATAGCGGCGTAAAATTCCAAATCCTCATCCCAACAAATAGGGAAATGTTCATACCTGCCCAACTGGGTAGAACTAACATACAGAAACAGAGGGGAACACTAGTTCTCAGCCTCCAAACAAACGGCTACCAAAAACAGAATAAAAAACGGAGCAGAAACAATAAAACGGGAAAGCTCTACCTCACAGCCAAAAGGGCAAAACGGGAATCTAAACCATAAAATAAATATCTCACAGAAGTAGCTGAAAATTGTGGCAATCCAAGGTTTCACCGAGCTGGATCCAACGAGCCCAACCTCGCGACGATCGCACGCCTGTAGCTCCCACAACGAACAAAACAGTAAATTCTCATGAAGAGGATTTTGGGTTTTACTCTCCAACTTTCTAATTTGAAAGTGAGAAGTGAGGAATTAAATTCCTCTTTGGATACTTATTCACTTTTCAAGTGAATAATCCATTAGGGTATTTGACCAGCCAATCTAGTTAAACCCCGAATCGACCCAAACGAAAATAGGCTATTACTATAAATAGGAATTCATCTATGGCAAAGCTGCCATAAATTAAAATAAATCAATTAAAAAGCCCGAAAACCCAAAACACATAAATCTCCTAAACAACTTTCGCGACAAAGCGAAACTCTAAATGCACAGACACGCTTACTGGTCTAATCACATAATGCAAAGAGTTCGGATTTAATAATCACCGAAAGGTTTAAATTAAACATTTTAATAAAGGATACGTCGACCATATAAGGACGACATTGGTAAAATATGAAAGGTTGAATCACTAACTCCATGTGCCATTGCCAGGGATATAAATCCTGCACACTGAACAACACGATCAAGTGCAATTGCATATAATAACATAGCCGAAGCAATAAATGCATTAAATCATCTAATTTAACCATTTATTTAATTATATTAAAATAATCTATTTACATCACTCACGTTCGCAAAAGGCATAGCAACGCAGGAATGAAGTAAATAACCATAGCATTAAATCCATCACATAACAAAATCAGAGGTATGTCCAAATACCAGATAACCAGATATCAACATAAAACACACTGTCATCTCAAAATGGCATCATCATGCAATATGATTAACTGAACAACATAGTAGTCTAAAATCCATGATACTAGAATCAAAGAGTAACATTTGACCCTCAGGTCATCTCAAATGTAAAACATAACATAAGAACAGATATCTCTCAGATCAGAAATAAAACAAGGTAAATGTCCGCAACACATAACAAAATAATCCAACAAGAACAATCCATTATAATTACTTAAGCATTTAATAATGATTTATTACTCTGCATTAAAAAGGCATTTAAAACACATAAGCAAACACAGTAAAAAACATGACTAACCACTGCTACAGGAACCTAGTCCAGTGTAGCATGGTAAAAAGTACACAGTGCAATCTTTGCACACATCTCAAGGTAATCATGAAACAACCTCAATCCTGGTAACCACTGGCACAAACCTCAGTGAACCAAAAATCACATCATAATCTCAAAGATTAGTCAAAAGCATAATCAACGCAACTGATAAAGAAACATAAATCCAAACACCTCAACGGCGTAGACCACTCAGGGTCACCATCATGATCCCATCACAAAAAAAGATCATCAAGGTTGCATCCATAAAGACGACTTACAAAAGTCAAATGGGAGAGGCACTACAACCATCTTCCTCTAGGACCAAGCATTCTTCCCCCAGTTGGGCACTTTCATATTCTTCTTGACAGTAAAAGGCCAATTCACTAGATCTTAGCTTTTCTTGCTAAAAGTTATGGGCCACTCATGCATGTCAAATTTGGCAGTCACCTTTTTTTGATAATAAGCTCTATAGAGTTAGAAAGAGAGTGTTTCACAACGAATGAAAAAGCTTTGGGATTGAAGCATTAGATTTTACAAGGGAAGTATTTGAGGTACAATTATTCAATGGTTTCTTGGGCTACATATGACCCCTTCTGGAGAATTTCTCAAAAGAATTTTTTTCTTGAGCTTCTCTCTCCCAAGAGAATCCATTCATTTTCTCCCAAGAGATCCCAATGACTTTGCAAAAGATTTGCTTCTCTATTTGAGCAAGCTTTATTGTAGAATAGTGTTAACATGAAGAGGTTCTTCTCCTTCTTGAACTTCAAGATGCTCATGCCTATGATCATTAATGGGCCATATTTTGGAGAGGATTATAGGGTCTAAGGGGAGATTATTTCCAAGGTGATTGAGGAGTTCTTTGTGTATCATGGGTGTGTGAATATTGGGGATTATATTCCCTGGTTGAAGTGGCTTGATTTGCAAGGGCATGAGAGGGTAATGATCAAGGTACAATCAGATTTGGATTTGTATATGTAGACAATATTGGAGAACCTCATCCATCTATAGCCACTTGTAGTACCATAAATATAGGTCTATGAAATCTCATCTCAAGGCGGTGGTAGACCCACCAAAGACCTAAACATAAATATCCAAACTAATCACTGACTAGGCTATCATCGGTGATTAATTTGGATTTTTATCTTCCACTATTTTTTTTTTAAACAAATCATCTTGGTTGAAATTTCTAAGAATCTTGGTTGATATTTTTACCAAAGTTTGGTCAAAATTTTGACCAATGCATTCGTTATGGGTTTGGCATGTTGGTTGATAAAGGGCCAACATTGGTTAAAATTTCCACCAATGCATTGGTCGTGGGTTTGGCATGGTGGTCGATGAAGGGCCAACATTGGTCAAAATTTCCACCAAACATTGGTTGAAATTTTGAATAATTAATTGGTTGTGGGTTTGGCATGGTTGTCGATGAGGGGCCAGTATTGGTCAAAATTTCCACCAATGTTTGGTGGCCATTTCGACCATTGATCCTCACACCAATAAAATCCTTCTTTGACCAAATTCTTGGTCAAACTTCTAACACATACAAGAATTGGTCAAAGTTTCAATGACAAAAATAGTGACATAGCAATTGGTTGAAATTTTGACCAACTTGGGTCGAAAATTGGACCAATTTTTGTCAGAAAATGAGTCAAAATGTACTAGTGTTAATCATTGGATTCATTCCATATTAGTAAATATTCCTATCCTATAAAGGTAATATTTATTTCATTTAATATTTTAGTAAATTTTTCTTCTCCCTAGAGAGGGATATTAAAGTATGAGAATGGCTTCCATCTCCATCTTGCTGAAGTGTTGCTATGTTCCTCAACATAGTTAATGAGAAATGAGTCAATTATATCATCTAGAATTTTTCTTGTTTCTTGAAAATTTTCCAAGTTGATGATAACTTGATAACCTCCTAGAGAGTCTATCCAAAATCTCACTTGATCCCCTTTGCCAATTTTTCATGTAAATTTATTCAAAATGATTGATCTAAAAATTAACATGAAGTTCCATAAGTGAGAACCCCTAGGGGGATTCCTAGTTCCAAGGACACTGAGTGGGTCATTACAATGAAAATATTTCTTAAATAGGGTTCTTTCCAATTTTAGGTGGGGGAATATAATCATTCTCCAAATGTGTTCAACACCAAGAGCCATTGCCTAATCTTTCAAGTTCTTAACACCAAATCTTCCTTCTAACCTAGGTTGAAAAACCTTGTTCTAGGCCATGAGGGATATTTTCCTTTTATCTTTAGAGCCTTTCCAGAGAAAGTCTTTTAATTTTTTAAAAATATTATCCTTCTTTTGAGTTGGAAAATCTAACACTGACAATTGGAAGATTGGAATACTTGACAAGACTGATTTCGACATGGTTATTCTACCTACTAAAGACAACCATTTAACCTTTGCCTTAATGTTTCCTCTTAGGATATCCTTGCTAGAGGAGTCTCTCTTCCCCAATTCTAATTGAATACCAAAATATCTATAGGGGAGAGATCCATTCTTAATGTTTAAGATTTTCAAAATTTCCAGTTCTAGAGCAGCCTTGATGTTAAAAAAGAATATTTCAAACTTAGATAAATTTATTTCCTGATCAGAAGCTAACATGTAAGTTTGGAGAATGTTTCTTGAAACTTTAGCCTCTTTGATATTGGCTTCCCCAGAACATTACATCATCAACAAATTGTTGGTGGGTAGTGGCTTCCTTCTCTTGGGATAACTAGATGCCTTTTAGGGATTGGTTAGTTCTATAGTTCCCTAGTGCTCTTCCCAACAGTTCAAACATAATAACAAACATGAAGGGGGATATAGGATCCCCTTTTCTAATTCCTCTAGAGGGTGAGAAGAAACCCTTTGGCATCCCATTAATTGAGATTGACAATTTTGGAGTTGAAATACATTCAAAGATTAAATTAATCCATTTCTTAGAGAAGGAAAAAGTGTGTAAACATTTGCAAAGAAATTTCCAATCCATGTTATCATAAGCCTTACTAATATCTAGTTTTATCATTATCCTTTGTAAACCATTATAATGAAGGGAATGTATTTCTTCTTGAGAAATTACTATCCCATCATAAATGGATTTGCTTGGGACAAAGCCAGTTTTCTCTTCAATAATAAGTACTGGTAAATGATTTGACATCTGATTTGCCAAAGTTTTGGTTAGTAATTTGTAGAGAGTGCTACCTAATGCAATTGGTTAGAATTCTTTAAAACTCTCCATTGAATCTTGGTTTGGAATAAGAGAAAGAAAAGTGTGGTTGACTTCTTTGAGGAGAACACCTAAATTTTTAATGCTTTCCAAGGCCTTTGTGATCTCATCTCCCAAAAATGTTGAACATTTTACAGAAAACATGTAGGGAAGCCATCAAGCCCAAGGGATTTATGTGAGGCCATTTGAAAAAGAGTCTTGGTAAACTCTTCCTTAGATATTTTATGTAATAAAATTTTGTTGTGATTATCTCAGATCCATTTTCGAATATTATTTAAAAAGGAGTTTTGGAAGGCCAAAGAGGATCCTACAAAGTTGTTTAGAAAATTCTTAAAATAGGAGACTACCTCATTGGTGATTTCAATAGGTGTTTCTATTATGGTATTATCCTTGTTTTTCATTTTAGCAACGCTATAATGGTACTAAAATTTGGTATTTTGGTCTCCTTCCCTTAACCAAGTTTCCCTATATTTTTGTTTCCAAAATATTTTCTCTTTGGCTAGGATATCCTCCACTTTTAGAATTAGGTCTTTTTTCTTGTGATAAAAACTATCATCCTTACCTCTTTCCATGACTTTTATGTTTACACTAGCTAGTTCATATTCAATTTCAACTTTAGTTTCAAATATAATTTTGAAATTAGTCTTATTCCCAATGAATAAGTTTTTTATTATTACATTAAGTTTATGTAGCACCTTATACATCCTCAAACCTGCTACTTCAAAGTTCATCCACGAATATTCAAGTAGATTGGTCAAAGATTCATCTATGAACCACATTATTTCAAATTTAAATAGATTCCCAGACAAGGCTCCTTCTGATTCAAAAGTTAGAAGGACCAAATAATGATCAAGATTGGAGAAGGGAAGAGTTCTAGAAAGTAGATGAGAGACCTCATTAAGAATTTTCCTAAGATAAGGAATCTATCTAGTTTCTTTTCTATTTGACTATCCTTGGAATTGATTTCTAATAAGGCAGAATGATGTAGCTAGTTATTAAAATCCATTGAAGCTTGAGAAAAGTTTGGCAATCCTCCTTTCTTTTTGAAAGAGGTTGAAATTGCAATAAAATCCTGCCCTACCCCAACAAACAAAAAAATAATAATACAAAGGGAGTTAATAGTCTAAAAAGTATGGTCCAATTCAAATCGAAGGGATCTTTTCTCAGCTGTTGGTATAGGCCCATAAATATTTAACAAGGTAAATTGTAGATAAGAATTAAGTTTTTAAACATGAATAGATAGTCAAAACCTTTTCCACCTTAAGGGAGTGAGAAAATAAAAATAGGGATTCCATATGATAGCCAAATCTCTATATGCCCCAATGGATGGGCTTCTAAGGATTTTCCTAAAACTCAAATTCTTACCAAAAGAATTTAACTCTTCCTAGTTAATGTTGGTTTCTTGAATAATAATTATATTAGGTTTATATTGGATAAGACAACACTTTAATAAGAATTATTTGTTAGGGGCATTCAAGCCCCTAACATTCCACCTAATGACCTTTGTTTCTCTTTGGGAAGGAACTTCCCTTCCTTGCATCAAATAGTTTAGTCAATTTAGTTTGACCCTCTACCTTTGCATCTTGAGATATTATCTTAATAAGAGATATTATACCTCTTTTCTTAGGGACCTTGCTATGGTTTGGAGAGGCTTGAGGTTCCTAAAATTGTTCCAAACCTCTAAGGTTGTCCTCATTTTCCATTCTTATTAAGTCATTCCTTTTATCCTTGTGGGTATAACCTTTTTCCCCAAGCTTCAAAAGTCTATCAATAAGTTTTTCCTTTTCAATAGTGAGGCCCTCTTTCACTAATTCTTTTTTGTACAAATTGATAATGTCTTCAGTAAGTTGAGCACAAAAGGACTCTTTCTCATACCCACTTAACCTATGACAGAAGCAGATTTTACTATTTTGAGATAAAGCATCCTCTTCTATTAGAGGAGCCTATGGGGCTAAAATAGTTAGGGTGAGGGGTGTTGACATATCAGTCAAGTTTGTTATTACTAACACACACTTATTTAGATTTTGTATAGCTACCAAGCTCATTGAATAGTTTACAATGCTTGCCATGTAATTTAGTAGCCATTGAGCTCTACAATTGCTATCGAGTCTTTTGGACTAATCCTAGTGGTTATCAAGCAGATTCAGTTAGTGTGAAGTTTAGTAGTTCAAATCGTATATTTTAGTATCCACCAAGTTTATCAATGGTTACCGAGCATTGCAGTGTCCACCAAGTTCATAGTTCATGTGATGTGAAGCTAGTGTTAATCGAACTAGTTCATGCTAACCAAGCTATTCAATGTTTGCCAAGTTGCACAATATCTACCAAGTCACCAGTGCACACCAAGTTCAAGACTAATTGAAAGTGACCAGTATGGACCAAGGTTTTATATCTACCAAGTGCATGATGATGCCAAGTACTAATAGTGGATGCCAAGTATCAGAACCTCATCGAGTCAGTCTTCAGAAATCAAGTATCTTCATGCGGGCTGATATTTGTGTTAACTTGTGTCATGGCCAACTTTGTAATTTGGATTGGTATATATATGTAATGTATTGTATCATATCCAAGGAGTGAGAATGTGATTGTAAAAGCATATGTATTGTAATGTGGATGCAAAAAGTTCAAGTTATGATAGCAATATATAAAGAACTATAAAGGCCATAACAATATAAGGAGCAGCAAAGACATATCTATCACAAAAAGGTGAATAGTACATTGAGGAATCTCTATCAGCAAACTTAGTTGCAAGTTAGAGATCTATTGCTTCATCCAAATAGGTAAACCAGTAAAAATCTTTTAACAAAGGTAGAGCTAAAAGTCTTTTATAAATCTCTTTACCGAGTGCATACTTCATTGTATGTTTGTAAATCCTCTCACAAGGTGGACATAGTAGTCCTATTTGCTCCTAACAAGGCAGATCATTAGAAGTGATCAATGTAAGACTTAACAGGCCAACTTTATGTTGTAGTACTAAAGTTTGTGGGTATCATACCCACCCTAGTTTTACTTTATATTTGGAAGGTTTCTGGGTCACCAAATCTTTGTGTTCAAGTGTTATGGATACTTTCATGTTTTTGGTTTGTCATGCATGCAATTAGATCAAATGTGATAAATTGAGTGCTAATTGATTTATTGGATTAAAATTGAAATTGGTAAAGTTTTAGAAGTTACTAATTCACCCCTCCCCTCTCAGTAACTTAGCATAGTCTTGAATATTTTCAACAATTGGTATTAGAGCTTTGTGGTTCTCAAGAGAAGGTTTAACAGCTTGAGAAAAGATCAAGGATATGGAGATATTCAGACTTAACAAAGCTATTCACAATGAAAAGTTGGATCTGGAAATGGCCATTGCCCAACTCAAGAAAGCTAAGGAGCAACTTTCCCAATCCCTAAAAAGAAGAAAGGAACTTGCAAATCAAATAAATGATCATCTCGACATTGAAGAAAGAATTGAAGACTTTCACCCTTCAAGAAGCTCAGATAAAGAAAATGGTGCAATCAAAGAACTCCTAGAGAAGAATGGTTCCCTACAAGACAACGTAAGAAAGCTAAAAAGAGAACAAAAAATTCAGTTAGTAAGGTTATGTGAAGTTTTGGAACATAGAAAAAAGATAAAAGAAGAAATAAATGGAAGAAACAATGAAATCTAGAACCAATCCCTTCAACAAGGAGACCTTATTGATCAAATCTCCAATGAAAATGAGGAAATCATGAGCCTAAGATTTGAAAATGAAAGAATGAGAAATGATGTAAATTCTAAAAGGAAAATCAATGAAAGAATAAAAAATGCTCTGAGATCTAAAAGACAAATCAATTAAAGATTGAGAAATGACCTAAACACTGAGAAGCAAATCAATGAAAGAATGATGAAATCTCAAGAAAACATGGATCAACTAAATGAGCAAAACCCCTATAGGAAAAAAGTAAAAGCAAGAGTTGGATACAAAGAAGAAGGTGAATCCTCTAAACAAGGTTCTCAAAAGAATCAAAGACCTACTTGCAATCACTATGGTAAGATAGGTCATACATCAAACAAATGTTGGAGCAATGAAAAAGAAAAATTCAATGGAAAATGCTACAATTGCAATCAACATGGTCACTAGGCTAATGAATGCAAAGAGAAACCAAGATTTGAAGGCAACTATCATAAATGTAAGAAACATGGACACAAGGCATCAAAATGCGAAACAAAGACATTGAATCCTGCAGAACAAATTGTGAAGGCAATATTTGGTTGGGATTACAATACGTGGTGTAGATGTCATCACTGTGAAGAATTTGGACACATTCGTATGAATTGTGTTAAACATCATATGAGGAAAAGAGAGAACCAATAAAAGATGTTTTATTTGTACAAAACTTGGTTATCTTGCCAACAATTGTATGAATACTAGTAAAATTGAAGATGAGAAGAAAGCAAAGGTTGATAACATCTGAAAGTAGATGAGAAAAAAATGGATTCCTAAGTCTACCAAGGATATTGATCCAAGCAATGATGGTCAAGTCACTCAAGAATTGGGTGACTCTATCATTCCTAATTAAGTTCTCAAGGAAGAACTTGAACTAGGCTATCAAAGAAGACATCTAAATTAGTTCCAGTTGAAAGGTGACAAAGATCCAAATTTTTAAATAAGATACAAAGGGATCATTGAGAAAGATTGGTATCGATTATTGCTGAGTTACCTTCTCTACCAAGTAAGGTTAGGCCATAGGCTCTACCGAGCAAGGTCAGGAGTAACAAAGGCACTTATTGTTACCGAATTGTGAGGATGTCACCAAGTAATCAATATCATATCTTAGATGACAGTCTGTCAACTTATCTACCTCCGTACTGAACATTAATGGAATTTTTTTAACAAAAGGCATGGAATCGAATTCATTTTTTACTGTGAATTTTTGAGTGCTATTGTGAAAAGCTATTTTCTGTGCAATCAAAGTGACTTGAGAAAATTTCTTGCAAAAGTTTTTCAAAGTTCTCTCAAGCTACCAAGAAAAAATGACATCCAACAGAAACAAGGTCAAAAAAGGGTTTGACATGTTGGTTCGAGGAGTTGAATGGAAAGCGCCAGATTTCAAGCTCATGCCCATGGTTGCTAAAACCCTAGACCCAAGTTGAGATCAATCCCAAATCTCTCCCATTGTACTTCTTGTTAACGACATTCATACTCATTTTAAATGTGCTATTCAAGAAATTGGTACTTTGGAGATGGATGATGCCCTAGGTCAGTTATGTGTTGATGGAACCATGAAACCCGAGCATCAACATTTGGAAGCAAAAGGTTTGACACATATTCCCCATATACCTCAAGAATTTCAAATTAAATGGATTAGGTTTATCCTAGCCGGGTGCATAACATACAGTTGTGGTTAGAGCAGCCAATTCTAATAATAAAGAAGATGATTCATCGAATCATTGACCTTCCCATGCTTGCCAAATCCAAAACAATGAAAACCCTAGGTCAGGCAGAGTTGGAGAAGAAAAACCTAGCCAAGTGGGATGGCAAAAGTATGAAATAAGAAGTGTTAATGATGTAGAATTGAAATTTGGAATTCATGCTATTATGCATAAGATATACAATTCAAGCTGTCTTAACAACATGTCATTTGATACCGTGGATTTGGCATATAAAGTAGTTAAAAACAACTTATCTTATGACCTTGCCGACCTATTGTTGAGGAAATTCAACAAAAATATGGAAAGTATTAGAACATCAAAGAATAACCTATGCAAAATTGGTTCAATATTAACCTATCTATTCTTTTATGTTCAAAAGTTCTTCCCTTCTAAATGCATTGTAGTCTAGAGAAAAGATGTGAGTATACTATGACAAATAAATGAATATATTGCATAAATGGGTGAGAACTATGCCAACATCATGGACAACTACTTTGATGTGTTCAAAATTTTGAAGAAGTTACTAGAAGACTACAAGGATAATGTATGCTTCATGGTGGATAGTGACAAGGTATATATCCAGGCAATTAAGCCTAGAGTTGTGTGGGTCAAACCTCTTGGCTATGAGGTGAATATTGATGAGACAAAGGACATCATTGAAGCCCCTGTCAATGAACCTATTGATCCCAAGGCCCCTTATTTTGGAACTTATGATGAAGCTAAGGCCATAATAGAGCTATAAATAAAGCTCCCTTAGGCAGTTAACAAAGGGAAGAGAAAAATAACCAAACTAAAATCAAGTATACCTCTCTTGTTAACTGAGGGCAAAGGTGAAGATGTGGAACAAGAAAAGGATTAGGAAGAATCTAAGAAATAAAAAGAACCTTTGAAGAAAAAGGGCAAGGTGATCATCAACAAGCCTAAAAAGTCATCCACTACAGTCTTCACAAGGAGGTCATGAAAGAAAGGAAGTGACATTGTATTTAACGAACCTCCACCCACCTTCTAGGACAGGTTGAAGCAATTGGAGGAAGGAGTAGGAATAAAAAAATTTAAATCTTTGAAATATGAGATCAGGACTGAGGCAAAGAAGAAGCAAGTTGAAGAACTAGTGCTGAGAAAAATGGGTAATTGGAAGTACTCACCAGACCAGATTGCTTCTCAAGTCTCCAATGAATTGCTAGAAAAGATAAATCCAAGATGGGATTTTTCTATGCAAATAGTCAAAGACATATATGCACATACCCTGAGCCAATTACTACTAAGCATATCGAATGTTGAGGTGAAAGAGTCTTTAAACAAAAATGAAGAAAAATTGACTCTAAGGTTAGATACTTATTTGGTTTTGATCAAGGACATAGAGCATGTTGTTAAAAATGCTACAAATTCTTGGAAAAATATTTATTATCTTCATAAACAAAGTGAATTTCCAATTGAAGTAAAGGATGTTGATGAAGAAGAAGATAAGGAGAAAGATGAGGAAGAAAATGTTGAAGAAGTGACTCATTTTGATAATGAAGAAGATGAAGAGGATCAAGGTCCAAAAGATACCAAGGAAGAAAAGCAAGATGATGAGGAGATTGACCTAGTCAAGATAGCTACAATAGTCATTGCCTCACTTCCTCACTCCCCAAGTAAACCATTAACTATATCAAGTATGGAGACAACTTCAACAAGTTTGGTTGTGACTACGACTAATAGATCAAATGACCAATCACTCTTTGCCCCAACTTAGCTCAACATATCATTGACAAAAGTGACTTCCACTTCATCCACCAAGCTGTAGACTCCTTCTTCATCTACCAAGTTGAGTTCTTTAGTCTTTACTTCTCCAATTTTGACTTCTACCATTTTGAGTACATCCGTGGTAAGCTCTCCAATTTTGTCTACTTTAGTTTTGGATTCTACAATTTTGACTTCATCAAGTTTGGATTCTTCAAGCATCTCTATAAGTATTCCATTAGTTAGTACAATATCAATTTTTATTGCAAGCCCAAGTATGTCCACTATTGTTTCCATTTCAGGTACAAAAGCAATAAGTGTGAGGATAGTTGAACCTAAGGTTCAACCAAGTACAACATTTTTGGGGAAAGGAAAGGAGATAGATGAAGATATAGATTTAGATAAAGAAATAGTAATTCCCAAATGGGACATTTACAATCTTTCTATAGACCAAATGCACATATTTGGTGAACTCCTCTAGAAAAAGGCCAAATAACAAAGATTAAGAGAGGAAAGAGACAGAGAGCATAAGATAATTGATGATGCCAAGAATATCTTGACCGAGGCACTAGGAATTGAGGTTGATTCTTCTCAACCTATCTTGTGTTAGCTTGGAGAAGTAGTCGAAAAATTAAATTAGGACACCTAAGGTCAAGATAAGCTAGCTAAAAAGGTTGAAAAGAAAATTAACAATAAAGTGTTGGATCACATTGCTCAACAAATAGCCATTTATCAAGTTGAGCTTTCAACAATTTTGATCAATCTTGAGGCGTCATGTTCAAATGTGTCATCACTTTTTGGGAAACTATGTGATGTCACTGAGTATACAAAGGAAGTAAAGGAAAAATTGTCAAAAATTGATATAGATCTTAAAGTAAGTGCTCAACAGCTTCAACTTGACCCTAGTTCAAGCTCTACACATTTCAAGAAGATTAGATTTTCGTCAGACATGCAAGTTGAATTGCTAAAAGAAGAAGCAAGGATCTGCTCAACATTGATTGACATACAAAATATGATCCTTCCAATCATGGATGCTATGCAGAAATACATTGTATATTCAAAGACTCTGATCCATGATAATGACTTCTCTGTTGATGATCACATGATTGAGCTATTAGTAGAGGTACAAATTGTAATTCATACATGCAAGGTCCTGCAAGAAAATTGGGATAAAACTTTGGCAATCACCCTCAAGGTACATTCTAAATTCTCATCCCATTTTCATGTCTCTTTGTAAATATGTTAGAATAAATCTTTGGCATTACTATTCAAAAGGGGGGAGAAAAGTTACATTGGATAAATGTCATATGTATATAAGAGAAAAGTTATATGTTATGAGGAAGCAAGACATGTACATAGAGGAACACATAGTATGGGGGAGAAATATGCTATGGTGGAGAACTACTCTGTATATACTTGAAAAGATCAATTTTGAAAAATCTCAAAAATATACCAAGCTAGTATCACATGGTGATGAATACAAGGTATTTAGTTTTGGGCTAATAAGTGTTTTTGTCACTAATGCCAAAGGGGGAGATTGTTGACATATCAATCAAGTTTTTTATTAGTGACACACACTTATTTAGATTTTGTATAGCTAATGAGCTTATTGAATAGTTTACAGTGCTTTCCATGTAATTTAGTAGCCACCAAGCTCTACAGTTGCTACCAAGTCTTTTAACCTAATCCTAGTGGTTACTGAAAAGATTCAATCAGTGTGAAGTTTAGTAGTTCAAACCGTGTATTTCAGTATACACCGAGTTTATCAGTGGTTACCAAGAATTGCAGTGTCTACTGAGTTTGCATTTCATGTGATGTGAAGCTAGTGTTAATCAAACTACTTCATGCTAACCAAGTTATTTAGTGTTTTCCAAGTTGCACAATATCTACCGAGTCACCAGTGTAGACTAAGTTCAAGACTACTTGAAAGTGATTAGTATGGACCAAGCTTCTACATCTACTAAGTGCATGACAATGCCAAGCATTGACAGTGGATGCTGAGTATCAAAACATCACCTAGTCAGTCTTCAGAACTCGAGCATCTTCATGTGGGCTGACTTTGTAATATTTGTGTTACCTTGTGTCATGGTCAAATTTGTAATTTTGTAATTTGGATTGGTATATATATGTAATGTATTGTATCATATCCAAGGAGTGAGAATGCAATTGTAAAAGCATATGTATTGTAATGTGGATGTGAAAAGTTCAAGTTATGATAGCAGTAGATAAAGAATTATAAAGGCCATAACAATATAAGGAGCAATAGAGACATATCTATCATAGAAAGGTGAAAATATACTAAGGAATCTCTATAAATAGACTCAGTTGCAAATTAGAGATCTATTGCTTCATCTTGACAGCTGAACCAGTAAAAATCCTTTAACAAGGTAGAGCTAAAAGTCTTTTACAAATCTCTTTACCGAGTGCATACTTCATTGTATGTTTGTAAATCCTCTCACAAGGTGGACCTAGCAATCCTATTTGCTCATAATAGGACAAATCATCAGACGTGATCAATGTAAGCCTTAATATGCCAAATTTATGCTGCAGTACTAAAGTTTGTGGGTATCATCCCCACCCCATTTTTACTTTCTATTTGGAAGGTTTCTAGGTCACCAAATCTTTGTGTTCAAGTGTTATGGATACCTTTCATTTTTTTAGTTTCTCATGTATGTAATTAGATCATATGTGATGAATTAAGTGCTAATTGATTTATTGGATTAAAATTGAAATTGGTAAAGTTTTAGAAGTTATTGATTCACCCCTCCCCTCTCAATAACTTAGCATAGTCTTGAATATTTCTAACAAGAGGTTCCTCAACAGCTAGAGACTGAGGAAAAATAGTGGATACATCAATATCATTTCTAGATACAATAGTATGATTCAAAACCTATTCAAGAATGGAATTAATTATTAGAGTAGGCCATACATTCTCATAGATAACTACTTGTAGGATAGAGGGAGTCACTTCCTCTAGCTCCTAATTTTTAGCAATTTCCCCTTCCTCGATAATGGTCTCTAGAGGATCTCCCACCATACCTTTCATAGGAGAGGATGACCTATTTGAAATAATAAAACCTCCTCCCTTTGGGTTAAATAAGATATCTAGATCTTCGATGGAAGAGGGAAACCCTCGTGAGTTAAGAGATTTAAAATCCTTAAGTTTATTACATCTCTTACACGAGGGAAGTCTCCAAGTGATTTCCTTAGAGATCCCACTAGAGAAGATCTCTAATTTGAAATAATTATTTGTAATGATCCTTAACTTTTTAAAATTTAATTTAGAAAATTCCATTTCAATCAAGAGTTTAATGTAGTTGGACGAAACAAAATCTATCTCAAACCCTCTAAAATCACCCAAAATTATTTCCTATTTGACTGAGAACAAAACTTTGTAGTAGTTCTACTTGGACATTTTTTAACATACCCCATTTCATTACTTTAATATTATAAAAAATATTAGGGTCAAAATTGGGTTCTCACCTAACGAATTTAAAATGATAACCTTTCAAAAGAATTGGATCTCCATGTAATCAGTTTTTCCTTAGTTCTAGGGTAGAGCAATCTAAGAAAATAACATTATTTTTAAGAACATAAATTCTTTCCTGATCCTCAAAGATTGATTTGAGTCAATCCTAAGTTAGGATTCTAGAGGGGTCTTCTTTGCACCATTTAGAAAAAAATACCATTGGATTGATAGTAATCACATACCCTATTTGTGTAGATATCATTGATAATTAGGTTCTCAAGTTCATCAAAAGATATCCCAAAAATCCTAGTGCAATTAATTTGAATATTTTCCTTTGAATTGAGGGAAGAATCTGAAGCATCCATGGTCATATGATGCAAAGGAGGAGTTGAGGAAGAGCCATTATGATCCCTAGAAGGGCACAAAAGGATTGCATTGGAACTTGAGGCTATACTGGATGAACTTATTGGGAGAACCCAAATTCATCTATTTGAAGATAAACCATTAGGATTTTACCATAGGAATCTATTTTCTCAGTCCTTCATTTTGTATTAAGATTCATTGAATCCTTGGCCATTGAATCAAGAGGAAGAACAATGGAAGCTTTCCCCTTCATTGAAGCTAAATGATTCTCCATTAATGCAACAAAAGAGTTCCAAATGAATCAAAGCTCTAGAATTTAAGACCTTTGACCAGGGAGGTGGAAAGAAACAATTTGCAGGAGCCTAATAGGTAGAATTCCTAACCATAGAGACTCTACAAAATTGCATGCGAGAAGCAATGGTTCTTCATCGATCCATTCTCAATATAAAGTAAATATTAATATTGGACATAAATAGAAGTGAAATTAATATTTGAGAAATAAAATTGATATTAATATTAAATCTAACAATATATATTTATGTTTTAAATATTATTTTAATTAATAACATGATAATTGGATGACATTTCATATGTACAAAGAGATTTGACATTTCAATACACATTCATTTAAATAAGTTAAAGTTTATTAGCCTAAATAATTTATGTAAATATACATATTCTTACTTTATTGCTAAAGTCATCCGTAATGGCTTAGCCTAAATATAGAAAATAATGGAATTAAACCATATGCCTAAAAACTATGTGTTTCTTTGTTTTATTTAAAGTCTTGTGCTATTTATTTCATGATCGTTTTATATGACTTTTATAGTTGGCCAGAATAGGATGTGGACTAGAGGCTTTTGAAATTTATTTTATGATTATTTGACTCGATGACATGATGTGTTTTATGATTCAAATTGAGATTTATATTTATGATATTTATCTTTATGATAATTTATGATGACTTGAGTCTTGAGAACCAATGCATTTCAAGTTATCTGTCATGGAATTGAACTCGATTATCAATACTTTTGTGGTATGGGACACAATTGTGATTTGTGAGTTTTTAGAAGGTAGTCTAGCTACATCCTATGGAAGTGGCTTACAATGGGGTTCAAGGCCTAAAGTGGTTGCTAGGATAACTCATTAAAAGTTGTGTAATAAGTGATGACACAATAATTAAAATATTTAGAGACATATTAAAAAGATAAGTTAGAGATATTCCCTCACCCATGCCTTGAGCACTTTTAAAGGCTAAGGATGGGAATGGGATGATATCTAGTGAGAGGTGTGAGTATCTTTCCTCATTTTAATGAGAGGGTATTCTAGTTTCACATGTCTCACATTGAGGTCTAGGCTCCAAAGTGACCAATCTAAGGTAACTCAACACTTGAGGGTTTGGGATTTGGTGAGAGACCAGTCCAAGGTAACTTAGGTAGTTTGACCATGTGATAACACTCCCTAGTATGTAGCCTAAGTCTCCTTAATGGATTTTTATGTTTTCCTCTAGTGGTGTACTTTTTTGATGTACTTATTGTGATTTGATACTCATTTTTGGATCCTAATTATTGTGTGTGGTAGATGTTTATTGATGACACCTATTTATTTATTGGTTATTATTCTTTTGACACTTGAATTTTTTTTTGGAGGTGGTTGTCTTTCACCATTTGATTTCAATACTCTATTTACACTTGGTATTTTTACTTGAATTTGGTATGTAGTGTTGGAATTGGTTGAGTGTCTATTTGACTTTAGTTATCTTTCTTTATCAATAGCTTGTATAGCCTTGAGGTAGATTTGGCTATTATGATTCCTTTCCTAAGATTAATTTTATGATTTGATATATGTATGTGGATCATAAATTATCTCCCTTGCATGGTGGGAGTGGAAGCCTAATTAGGTGACCATGTGGTCGAGAGATAGTGACTTTTTTCCATTTGGGTCCCCCACAGAATTGTACTAATGTTGGATTTTTGTTGATGTGGTTGTACCTTTACCATTCATGTTCTTATCTTAGAGACTTCTATTCCTTTGATGTATATATGTATAATGTATATTGTATTTTGAGATCCTATGGAATGTAGTTTTGTATTTTGATGTACTTGTATTTATTATTACATATCCTACAACAAGTGTAGTAGATCCAGTTATCTGAATGTTCTTTATCATATTAGTTATATTTATATATTTTCTTATGAGATTATGTATTTTTTATTCATTTATGATTGTAGATATTGTGCTTAAGATTAAAACTAATTAACAAAACCTTCTTAAACATGGCTCAACATGAAGGAACCCTTGAGGAATGGAAAATGTATAATTAATTTATTATGTGTACTTGATTGTATAAATATATTGCTTCCACATTATTATCTTATGTTGTATCAAATTTTAAGGAAAAAAATATTTGATAAAATATTGTAACATAGTAGGTTAATTTATCTTGGGTTCCCAAGTGGGGCGTTACATCTAGTATCAAGTTGGAGTTTCATTACTGCTAACTTTGGGCATATTGTACACCATTCATTAACAAGTAGTTAAACTTAAAGAAAAACTAAACAACAAAAAATATCATCAAAAAACTTAGACAACACAGTTTGGACAACAAAATTTTAAAAAAATAGAACTTAAAAAAAAAAACTTGCATTCATAACACTTGACTTTTCAAACTCTTATTTTATGACTGTACAATTTATCTTTGTTATCGTATATTTTATTCAGAGTTACAAAAGTAGCATTAATTGTTCTTGGGTTCCTGAGTGGTGTGTTACATAGGTAGCCTAATTATCCAAGGCTCTTGAACCAAATCTAGAAAAATAATCAATGGATAAAATAATTTTTGTCCAAACTAGTACTAAGAGGGGTGGGGGGGAATCCTCATACAAACTTTCAAATTGGTTTTCTAAGCTATTAAACCAAATATCTTAAATACTGGTTTATTTAACAATAGCACTATAAGAAAAGTAGGAAAGTAAAAGCATACAATCTCACACAAAAATGCATATGTCAATGACACATGATTTTTGTATGTGGAAACCCCTAATGAGTAGATGAAAATTACAGTGGGAGTAATATACCCACTAGAATTTCACTATAGATAAAATGTTTCCCAATTACAGGAAACAACTATTCTTTCTAAGAACACATCCACCTATGAATGGTGATAATCTTCTAGGATTGAAAAAAACTTTTATAACTACCTTGTAAAAGGATTTACAACACCATGTTTAGGAGGTACCTTGTAATAGACTCTACAATTGCTTACTATTGAAGCATGTCCTATAAAGAGCTTACAATATAGGTGCAATGACAAGAAAGAAAAATATAAAGATTGACTTGATAAGTTTCACAACTTTCCTTGAAGATCAATTTTGTATACCTTGAAGTGTTAGCCCCAATTGATTATATAATTGATAATGGGATATTGTTAGTTGGTAATGCTATGAATATATGTAAGAGAGTCATACCAGTTGTTATATTGTCATTGATGTCAAAGTCTTAGTTGGCTAGACACTATGCTAACTTAGTATAATACCATATTATTTGATTGATGAAGAGGATTTAAAGAAAATATGATGAAAACAAAAGTGTTATGTAAGGTATTCAATGGGTACTTGAATGAGTTGGATAATGATATTGTATTATTGATTTGATTTTTTACAATCATGTATTGTTGTAATTTATTGAAGAACACAAGCTTAAGTAAGTGGCAAGGCTAATGAAGGGAGACTATATTCACTGAGTGGTTGAAGTATTGCCCAAATGATTGGAAAATCCAAAAAAAGGAACACATTGTTTCTCAATTGAGTTAGAAATAATCGAGTTCTATATTACTCGAGTAAATATTATTTTTACTGAGTAACAATTGGATAAACAAGTTTGGAAAATTGGAATCTAAGGCCAGCTTTTAATGAAAATTTGGAAAGTTCAAGATGGTCTAAAGTATGAGTCAAATTTTGTTACAAGATAACCATATTGGGAAAATTCAAGAAGGATTTGATGATGGAAATTGAAGAAGGATAAGGATGGACACAAAGTTCTATGCAAGTTATATTTTATGAGTGTCTAGACTCATTGTATGAAGTTTTAAATTGAGAAATTTCACATGAAGCTAAGATTGATGACTATGATTAAGTAGCAAAGGATGGAAGAATTTGGAAGCTCGAAGATGACTATTTAAGGAGGAGGACAAGATAGTTTTAGATTTGTAGTTAGAAGTTGATTATGTTAGAGTTGATGATTGGATGCAAGAGAGGATATCAAAAGTGTGAAGTGGAAGAAGGTGAAAGAAGATAAGTTGAGACAAGTGAATCAAGCACTGGAAGGAGAAAGAGAAGGTGTTAATCAACCAAATCAAAAGTACATAGTGAAAGGAAATCCAAGAGAGAGATCAGAAAGAGAAAGGAAAAAGGAACAAAGATCTAAACAAGAAAAGGTAGTTGATATTCTTAGAAGATCATTTGCACTCTTACTATTTAACCATTGTAGCAAAAAATCTCAAAAGTACTGAGTGGACATAACAAATCTATGAAATCCTATATGGTAACCTTGATTAGTGGTGTTTGTAAGTCCTTTAAATTAGGACACTCTTTAGTCAGACACAAGGAGTGATAAGGTCTAGATAATCTTTTGGTGAATCCTCTAACAAGGTCACATTAACAATGGATATGTAACCTTTAACAAGGTTGGCTCCTAGTAGAGCTTACTTTATAAGAGTGGAAACTTTTGGGTTGTCAATCCTAGGTGGTTTTTATCTTTACAGGGGTTCCACATTAAAATCATGGTGTAAAATGAGAAAAAGATGTTTGTGTTGCAAGTACTTTTACATGTTTTACAATTTATAACAACTCGGTAATAATTGGATAATCACTAGGTGATAACAGAAAAGTTCATTGATACTTGATAATGCAAAGAACAACAAGTTTGAAGTTTGGATTATATTGATAGAGAAAGTTGATTTATGTGTACACCAAGTGATTGTTGAAAATGTTTATGATTTTTTATTGTTATTGAAATGTTTAAAGGGATTGTATGATAATTGGTGATAACTAATTCACCCACACCCACCCATAGTTATCTAATAGTTGTATGAATGCTAAATGCTTCTAAAAGAGTTTTAAGGGAAATTGAGCTAAATATTGAAGTGTATAAGAGAGAGGTACCAAGATTGAACAAGGATAACTTTTCATCATGGCAAGGCTGAATGAAGTTGAATCTTGCTAGTATTGGAGATAATGTCACATATTGGTTGGAGAATGAATATACTACACCTAATGGTCCCTTGATTATGGAACAAATGAATGAGAAGTAGAATCACAACAGTCTAATGATTGAGATTGAATCTTCTCTCAATGATGTCAAGTTTGATTATATCAAGGATTGTGCCAATGCTAAGAAAATGTGAGATAAACTAAAACTTGTATATGGAGGAGATGATAATGTTAGAAGAGCCAAAGCTGAAAGTTTGAGAGGTTAGTACGATGACATCAGAATAGAAGAAAATGAGAATGATGCACAATATATGTACCAAATTAAGGATGGTGTAAGTGCAATCATAGTTGTTGGAGGAACCATCATGAATTCTTAGATTGTAAGTAAGGTTATCAAAACTCTTCTAGCTCTTTATGCTATTAAAGTTTTTGCAATCCAAGAGAGCTATTCTTGAAAATGATCTGACTCTTGATAGTTTAGTTGGTTGGTTGACTGAAATTGAGTTGAGAAATTATGATAACAATATGGTTACAATGGGAAACATATTTAACTCTTCAGTAACCATATACAATCCAAAGAAAGAGAAGAAAAGTAAAGAAGAAAGTGAGTCTGAAACTAATGATGATCTAGATAAGCTTGAAGCATTACTTGAAAGAAAGTTTCCAAGAGGTAAAGGTAAATACAAAGGTAAATTGCCTTGATCTATTTTAAATGTAATGAGGTTGGTAACCTTTTTTTCCAAATATCCTAACATAAGTAAGTTTAATAGAAATGATAGAAATGACAAGAAAGATTTCATGTATAGGAAGTATAGGAACTACAAAGACAAAAGAAAGAATTTATGCTACATTACTGAAGAAGAGTAAACCAAGTCTAGTTCTTATGATGACAAGTGTTAAAGAAGAAGGTTAATTTAATTTCATTAATTAAATTACATTTTCTCCCTTCTTAAGATCTCACTTTATGAACCTTTTCAATTCTTTATTTAATAATTAATTACTAATTATTAAATAGTATTTACCTTTTAGGTTACCTTTTGTAACTTTCTAGGTTACCCTTTCGGGTTTTGATCTCCTTTTATAAGGATTTATCTTTTGTAATAATATAATCTTTTCTTTATCTGAGAATACAATTTGCATACTTTCAGAGCAAACCCTTGCCTCTTCTTGTATTTTTATTCTTCGTGACAAGTTTTCTACATGTAGGTATTCAAGGGTTTCATGCATATGTTTTGCATATTTGCTCAAATCCTTCATAGTATCAGAGCTAGATCTATTGTAGCTTGTTCAGTATTTGGAGTAAAAGGGAGAACAAGGGTTTGGTAGATCAGATCTAGTGTTTTTAAAGTTTTCTTTTGTTAAAATAGAAGGGTCTCTAAAATTAAGAGCACTTTTAGGCCAAACAGACCTCACAAATGGATTCAGAAGGCGTCAAAACTCCTATTTTCATATAAATTTTATCTATTTTGGACAACATTGATCTAGGAGGCAATTTTTTTTCCCAAAATGGTGTATGACCTCCTACATGCACTCTGAGGCAATTTTTTCAAAAATAAAAATTGAAAAAATGGCTGCAACACCATTTTCCAACTGCAGGCCCATTCATGACACCGAGAACCTCTTTATCGACCAGCCACAACCTTTTTCGGCATCCATTGGAGTCACAACACTTGTCTTTGTTTTCTTGTGTTGTCACTCGCCTACGACTGCCACACCACCATTGTCTCTGCACTGTCACTTGTAATCCCTACCACTACCAGGACCTTCACTGCTGAGTCATTGATGTGTCACCCCTACAACCACCATTGCTCCACCACTAGCAGCTCCGCTACCCTTAAGCTCCTCCACCCACATGGCACTCTTTTTTTGTTGTGATGGTCAGCAGGTTGTCAATTTTAAAGTAGTAAAATATTGACATCAACATGATGTCAACACTGCATCATCCCTCTTGCTTGCCCTTTGAGGTCCTCTTTTGACATACTGTTGGTTTTTGGTCATATGTTGAGCATATAGAGGTCTTTTTTGGATCTAAAAGAAGTGCTAGAAAGATGGTTTTGAGATAGAGACAATAGAAATTTGTTTTTTTTTGGGTTTTTATGTAGTTTGGTTACCTATTTGGGTAGTCAAATCTACATGTTCTATTTTTTACTCTGGAGGGCATACCTTGAGCATCCCAACTCCATTTTTTGAAAATGTTATATTTTTGGAAAGTTGGTTCAGTACTCTTTCCAAAAATGTTGGTTTATCTTCCAAATTCTACTCCAACATCTTTCTATTATGGTTTTTTCTTTATTGTACTATGGTGGATATCTTGGGTGTTTTAGGTTCAGGTATCTTTTTTCAGGCATGAGATTTCTTCTTTTGGGTTGTACTATCTATTGTAATAGCTCTTTTCCCTTTCTAATTATTTTTTATATCATTTGTAAGCATGTTTATGCAAATGCACTTAGATAAAGTGTCACTCCTTGCATTTTTGGGATATTTTTCTTCATTGTGAATTAATGTACTCACACTACATTATAAACTACCATGGGGGGAATAGTTGTTTTCCTTTTAATGCCCTCTTCCTTTGTTAAGTGAGTGTTCCTTCCATGACATTAACCCCATGATGTATCGATGACACGTGCCTTTATAGGTATTTGTACCTCTTCCTCACTCTTGATGTTCTTGGTTCTTTCTATTTTGCAGGAGTTATTGGCCCACTTTCTCAATTGTCTATCACCTCACCCTTATATTCATTGGGGGAGTTCTTCTATTGTTTCTCATGTTCCCTTGGTTTGACTAATCAACTCTTCAATATTTGGTGTTGCATGCCATCTGTATCTTTGAGTTTAGTTGTTTTCCTTTGTTTGCCTCTTGATTTGATGTAGATTATAGTGTTCTCTACCTAGTAAGGTTCTATTTTTAGAGGAGGTTCTATATATCAATAGTTTCTTTTTGTCATAGTTTGCGATTTCTTCATGCTTCATTGATGTTTCTTCATGATAGCTCTTTGTTCCTATTTTTCTAGAACATTCCTCTAGTTGGAGGCTTCTTCAGTCCTTCACTAGGTTTTAAGCTATCTCTTTTTGGAGTAGAGTTCTTTCCACTAGATTTTTTTCTATTTCTCTATTTCATAGAGATTTGGTTGTGATTGGGTACCTCATCAAGCCTATTGCCAAGACCCAAGTTTGCTTTTAGCATTGCATTGTAGTTTCGTTACTCTTTCTGCATTGTTTGTAACTGCATTATTTCTCATCTTAAGGGGGAGTGTTAGAGAAAAAGGTTAATTTAATTTTATTAATTAAATTAAATTTTCTCCCTTCGTAAGATTTCACTTTATGCACCTTTTGAATTCTCTATTTAATAATTAATTAGTAATTATTAAATAGCTTTTACCTTTTAGGTTACCCTTTGTAACTTTTTAGGTTACCCTTTCAAGTTTCGATCTCCTTTTATAAGGATTGATCTTTTGTAATAATATACATCTTTTCTTTCTCTAAGAATACAATTAAATTCTTATTTTTAGAGAAAACCCTGACCTCTTATCTTTTTCTTCTCTATGATAGGTTTTCGATATGCAAGTATTTGAAGGCTTCGTGGATTTGTTTTGTATATTTTCTCAAATCTACATCAAATCAAGTGGTAAATCTCTAAAATGTTTCAGATATTATAGAGTTGGTGAGTTTATATTTGTTGAATTCATTAACTTTTACACTAAGAATGCTATTAAAAGAAAATTATTCACACTGAGGACACCCCAACAGGATGGTACTACTAAAAAAAGAAATGGATAAATTATGAAATGTGCAAGGACACTGATGATTGAGAAAGTGGTTTCTCAGATAATATGGAGAGAAGCAATCAGTATTATTGTTTACACACTCAATCGAGTTCAATTGAAGAAAGGAATAAACAAGACTCCCTATGAACTTTGGTATGGTCATATATGTATATGTATGTATACATATATATGTATATGTATGTATATGTATAGATATACATATATATGTATATGTATATATATACATATATATATATGTATAGATATATATAACTAAACAAGAAAGCAAAAAATATAAATAGATAAATTACTAAATTACTAAAAGGATAACAAGAAAATATTGATAAATCACTCATATATATGTGTGTGTGATTCTGATATGTTCAAATGGTACAAAGTTGGAGTTGAGAATGAAAGTGGTAAATCTCTAAAATGTTTCAGATATTATAGAGTTGGTGAGTTTATATTTGTTGAATTCATTAACTTTTACACTAAGAATGGTATTAAAAGACAATTATTCACACTGAGGACACCCCAACAGGATGGTACTACTAAAAAAAGAAATGGATAAATTATGAATTGTGCAAGGACACTGATGATTGAGAAAGTGGTTTCTCAGATAATATGGAGAGAAGCAATCAGTATTATTGTTTACACACTCAATCGAGTTCAATTGAAGAAAGGAATAAACAAGACTCCCTATGAACTTTGGTATGGTCATAAATGTAAATTATTTCAAAATATTTGGAAGTAGATGTCATATTCATAAGGATGAAAGGAATGGTAAAATTGATGTTAAAGGAGATGAAGGTATATTCTTTGGTTTTTCATCTAAGAGTAAAGCTTATAAATATTTGAACAATACTACTACCAAGATAATTGAAAGTGCAAATGTCAGATTTGATGAGTTTGCAGAGAGGAATGATGTGGAAAGCAAGAAGGAACTTGGATATTACAACAAGTTTCTTTATGTCTATGAAGAGGCACCTGATATCCTACTCAAGTAACAACATAGAGCTACTAAGAACCATATAGTAGCTACTGAGTCATAGACTGTTAAACCCAAGCACCAGAATATTCAACCCGAGTAAGAAGTTGAACCTCTACTAACTGAAGGAAATGTTGAAAATCAAAGATTGAATCTATTCTGGCCAAATATGTGATGCAGGGGCATTCAAGGGTCAAGGCTATTAACTTAGATGTGGATTTTGGTCAAAATTTACTTTTGGGGGTCATAATGTTTGACTCAAATGTGGGTTTTGGCTAAAATTTTACATGCAATTGTGTGAGACGTAGTTATTTGGATTGTCAATGCTTAGGTTGATAGGTGGCCATTTCAACATTTTTCCAAGAGCCTAAAATATTGTCTTGACCTTCGAAATTGGATTTTTGTGTTTTTCCAATATTTTTAGAAAGTTGTTTTTGTAATTGATTTTGAATTTATTACAAAAATAACTTTCTAAAAAAACAAAAAAAAAACTCAAAAAGCCAATTTCGAAGGTCAAGACGACATTTCAAGCTCCCAAAAAATGTTGAAATGGCCACCTATTGAGCTGAGCTCAATTGAAAATCCAAATAACTCCTTACACAACTGCTTATAAAATTTCAGCCAAAACCCACATCCGAGTCAAAAGTTATGACTCCCAGAAGTAAATTTTGACCAAAATCTGCATCTGAGTCAACAACTTTGACCCTCAGATGCCCTTGCATCAATATGTGAGGAAGAATCATTGAATATAATAGATAATTGGAGACATGAATCTTGGAGTAAAAACAAGAAGAAAGTTAAGAGAAGGTACATTTATAATAGCTAATTTTGAACCAAGATTAGTAAAATTTGCATTGGATGATAAATGTTGGGTTAATTCTATGAATGAGGAGATTGATCAAATTGAGAAGAACAATACATGGACACTAGTACTGATACCTGCTAAAAAAATATGACTGGAACCAAATGGATTTTCATAAATAAGTTGAATGAGAATGGAGAAGTGGTAAGAAACAAGGCAAGATAGTTTGCAAAGGCTATACACAAGAAGAAGGAATTGATTATAGTGAGAAATTTTCACCTGTTGCAAGATTAGAAGTAGCAAGAACATTACTAGCCTATGCTACATACAATAAATTCAAGGTATATCAAATGCATGTAAAATCTGCATTTTTGAATGGAATAATTGAGGAGGAAGTATATATTGAACAAACTAAAGGATTCATTGAACCTAAAAAGAAGAACATGGTATGCAAGTTGAACAAAGCATTGTATGGATTGAAACAAGCCCCTAGAGAATGGTATGAAAGATTACACTCTTATCTAATTAAGATTGGATTTGCTAGAATAAGTGAGAGCAGTAATCTATATTTAAAAAATGAATCTAAAGATACGGTGTTGATTGCTAAAACATTGGTTGATGACATAATATTTGAAGGAAATGAAATGTTGAAAAAGACATTTATTGAATAAATGAGTACTAAATTTGAGATGTGTATATCTGGAGAGATCAAAAAATACATTGGATTACAAGACTATCAAATAGATAGAGGTCTATATGTAACTCAATCTAAGTATGTGAAAGATATCTTGAAGACATTTGGGGTATATGATTCTAAATCAGTCGGTATACCTATGGAAATTGGATGAAAATTATCAAAAGAAGGTCCACTAATGGTGAGCTAAATGAAACACTATACATATCTATGATTGGAAATATATAGTATGTTGTAGATAGTAGACCAGATATTGCCCTAGCTATTGGAATTTTTGCAAGGTTTTCATCTAATCCAAAGGAGATTCATATGACTATTGTGAAAAGTATATACATCTATCATATCTCAAAGGAAATGAAGATTATGGCTTATGGTAGAAACAAGCAGATAATTTTTGGTCTAGAAATGTTGATGAAAGAAAAAGAACAAGTGGTGGAGCTTTCCTTTTAGGAGAAAGATTGAATACATGAATAAGAAAGAAACATAGTTGTATTTTATAGTCTAGTGATGAAGAAAAATATGTTGATGTTGCAATAAATTTTTTAAATATTGTATGTATTAAGTAATTATAGGAAGGAATGAAATTAAAGTAAATGTGCCTTTTACTATTTACTGTGATAATACAAGTTCCATCAAAAGCTCAAAGAATCAGGCGATGCATGTAAAAAGCAACACATATCAATTAAATATCATTATTGGAGGGAACAAGATCAAGAAAAACAATTAAGGCTTGAATGTGTGAGGTCTAAGGAGAAAATTGCTGATATATTTACTAAGTCACTACCTAAGGATGCTTTTGAATGTCTAAGAGCTAAACTTGGGGTCTTGTCCCTATCCAAAATTTCACTAGGTGAACAGGTGTGTTGCATCAATTCATGGATGGATTGAAATATCTTTATGGAGTTGATGCATAATTGTTCACACTTTATGAAAAATTTATGAAGTTGACTATGATGAAACTAATGTATAATGTACATGCAAGGTACACAGATAAGTATAAGGTTTTATAAGTCTCATGATGAAACTTATAATGACCTTTGTCATTGCTATCAAATGGGGAGAGAAACAATTGAGAGAGAGAGAGAGAGAGAGAGAGAGAGAGAGAGAGAGAGAGAGAGAGAGAGAGAGAGAGAGAGAGAGAGAGAGTAACTAAATAGGAAAAGAATATCAAAAGAAGTAAAAATAGACTAAGAGATCATAAAGGAAAGATAATCAAAGGGGGAGTGAAGAAATATAAATATTAAATAATATTACCCAAAGGGGGAGAGAAAACATCAAATAAAGATGAAGATGAGATTAAAGATTGAACCTAAAATAAGAGATCATAACCTAAGGGGGAGATATGTTGAAGATGTTGAAGAGGATGTTTTTGATAAGGTAAACAAGTTTTAAGGGGTCCTGAAACCCATAAGTTTAACAACAAGAAAGGCTAAAAATAAGAGAAAAATCGCCCAGCCAAATCATAATCCTTACGGCTGAAAATAAGCCCAAAGGCCCAGCCCGAAATAGCTGCCCACTAAAAAGGCCAGAGAACCAACCAGAAAAAATGGAGACCAGACAAAAAGCCAAAGCTAGGAGAAACAAAAACCAAAGGACAGAGACCAAACCTAGCAGACTACTTCTCCATCTCGAGCATGGTCTGGGCAGCTTCGGCGCACTCTTGTTGCTCTTCTACCTTATGATCCTGGGCGTTCGTCAAATCCTGCTCCATTGTGTTGTCCTTGGCTTTATCCACATCCAGCCTATCTTTGTCTCTGTTCTGTTTATCATCTTCCTCCATTTGGTTCCTGTCTTTGAGATTATCCAAGAGAGAGAGGATGTTGTCGTTGATCGAAGCAAGGAGGGAGATCATTTGACTAGCCAGATTGTGATTGTAGTTCTCAATATTTTTTACTCTCCTCTCCATCAGAGTCTCCCAGCTGTTCCGATCGCCTTGGCTTTCAGCACCAGTCTTGCTCTTGATTTTTTCCATTTGGGAAACCCTATCTCTGACATCCTCAAGCTCATGGAAAAGCCATTTAATAGATCTGAAGTTGTCGATCATGCTATTGCGGGCATTGTTCAACAGATTCATACCCGTTTCTCTTGCATTATCAGAAATAGCCACCATAGCCGGGTAAATTAGCTCATTGAGTCTAGGCTTCTCGAGGTCATCCACCAGAAGTTGGGGGTTCATCACCTCTCTGTAAATTCCCATAGTGGCCGTTCTCACATTGAAGTTCTTCCAAGCCTTCCTTCTGTTATTAACTTGCACTTCCCCCTCAATCTGTCCAGAGTTGTCATTTTCCTCCAAAGGAGGCTGAGGATGTATAGGGGAGAGGGGAATGGGCAGAGAATCCTTTCCCTGACTGCTGGAGCGCTCCATGCTCTCTCCTTCCCTCTTCTGTCTTTTTCTCAGTTTCTCCTCATCCAGCTCCTCCTTCGAAACCTTGTCAGAATCATCAGTATCCATATCCTCCTCCTCCTCAGCAGAGCCAATTTTAGCTGGGGTATGACCTCTAGGGCTCTTTCTGCTGGGTAATTTGATAGAGGGGTAATCCTTCTTATGGATTTTAGTCTTCTTACCTGAATGCTCAAAAACCTCATCAGAGCTGATGCTCTCGACATCGTCAGAATCTGAGGAAAAATTGGAGCTGCTCTTGTCAACATCCGCCCCCTGGATAGGGTTTTTGCTTATGGTTTGAGCGTGGAAATGCTCATGAATCAGAAGCAGAAGACCCTCATGCAGAGCCGGGTTGACGGTAGCTTTCTTTTTAAAACTAGAAATGGCCTTGTTCATTGAGTTAAAAAGATAATACGGGAAGGAGATCTTACTACCATGCCGAAAATGATTCAGAATCACAAAATGGTGAGTCCTAACCCTATCAAACCTGGGGTCTAGGGTTATATATTCAATGACAACGTAGAGAACATACCTCCAGAGCTTCTTTATAGTATCCGTTACAAAAAACGTCTCTTTCTTGCCCAGCTTGTTCAGCTCTTCAGTGTTTTTCAAAAAATCCTTGATAGCATTAGAAGACATCTTCTTGTCTCTGAAAAATTTATGCCCCTCCATCGGAATCCCCATGACTTCAGCAACCACATCCTCAGTAATTTGAAAGTAGACCCCGTTCACCTTAACCTTACCATTATTCCATGAATTTACCATGTTGTTAGTGATCTTAGGATCCGAGCCATGAAGTTTCTCGAAGAAATTAGTAACCCCACCCTTTTCCAGCTCTCTCCAAACTTTGGCCTTGTTCTTCCACTTCTGAACTTCCCCCACTGGCTCCTTTCTGCTCCTCTCACCCGTCATGTTTACCTGATCAACTTCCACAATTCTCATGAACTCTGATTTGTGCAAGTTATTTGCATTCGAAAAAATGGTGATGTTTCTTTTATGATACCCATGAATAAACCCCTTTTTGAAAATAATGGTATCGTCCTTTCGAACGTGTCGAAATGACAGAGGAATCCCCTTTTGCTAGTGCAAATCACGATGCCAATAATGGCACTTACCATTTATTAAGCAATCTTTATTATCCATAATTGCATTGGATTTGAGCCATCCTTCCCAAGATATTATCTTGGTCGATGAGCAACTTTGCCTCCGCCGGAAAATCTTTTTCGGCATGCCAGGACAGATTATTGGTGGCGTTAACCCCTTTATTAGCAAACCAATCAGCGACTGGGTTTGCCTCTCTGTAAACATGAGTGACGTGGACCTTATCGAACTTTGTGAGAGTGGCGCAAGTCTCAGCAATTATGTTCGCAATCGTCCACGAGGGAGGGGAAATACCATTAATGGTATTGATAATGTTTTTGGAGTCCCCCTCAAGCCAGAGTTTAGTAATCCCGGCTTCAAAAGCCAACTTGACCACCTTACTCGCAGCTCTAGCTTCAACCAGATGAATAGTCTGGATTCCCAGTGGGGAAGCAAAGGCAGCTATTCCCTCCCCATAGCTATTTCTTATGATTCCACTGCAGCCTAAAGGGCCTGGGTTACCCTTGGAGGCCCCATCAAAGTTGGCTTTTGACCAACCATCTGGGGGGAGAAGCCAGCTAGCATCCTGCCTTTTGAGGTTCCTGTCTTTTTCTTTAGCTATCTTTCTATCCCCTTCTTCTTCTTCTTCCTCCTTCAGCACTTGGAGATTTTCCTTTATATTCTTCGAGACCTTCCTGCCAAGGATTATAGCCAGCTCCTCTCTGTCTCTAAATATTCTATTATTCCTTTCCTTCCAGATTCCCCAGCAAAAATGGGGTAAAATCCAGTCCGAGTGATCCTGCCGACCAGCAATCTTACAAAGACCTTTCCACTGATGGAAAAAATCCATGAGATTATCCGGTTTGCACCAGAGGGTTTCATTATCATGAGTGATGACATTCCACACCTCCCTGGCATAGTCACATAAGATGAAAATGTGATTTCCGGTCTCAGCCTGATTCTTACACAAGGGACATCTACTGGGCATAACATGTCCTCGCTTCATGAGATTGTCATGAGTAAGGATTTTGTTCTGAAGAGCCAGCCAGTAAAAAATGTTGATCTTTGGAGTGAGACCCGGAGTCCAAGCCTCCGCCCAAGGGGCCTTCTCTTTTAGGCTCCAAAGGGAATTATAGCCTGAGGCAACAGAGTATCTTCCATTGGGATTATCCCTCCAGACCAGCTCATCCCCCAAATTGAAAGGAATCATGGAATTGAGCATAAGCATTATAGGAGTCAAGTCCTCAGAGATGAGGGATAGGTCACTCCATTCCTGGCCATTCCAATAATCACAAACTTTGGACCCAATTTGATCAGTACAAGCTTGCATCCATCTCTCAAAAATAGGGTTATTGATAAGTGGATCTTGGGAAAGCCATCTATCCGACCAGAACTGGATGTCCTTCCCATTTCCCAATTTCCATGAAATCCTGGCCTTAGCCAGGTCCCTGGCTTTCATGATCCCATTCCAAATGTTCGATCCTTTTGGGATATCTTCATTAAAAAGGGTGAAAAGAAGAGTGGGTCTTCTAAGGTACTTGTTTACCAGGGTGTCCCTCCATTCACCGGTGCTACTGAAGATCCGCCATATTTGTTTAGCTAGGAGAGCCTTATTGAGGTGAGTGATCTTTCTAATGCCCAGACCTCCGTACCTCATAGGGAGGCAAACCTTCTCCCAAGCAACAAGAGGATATCTTTTCTTCCCTTCATTACCATTCCAGAGGACGTCTCTCTAGATTTTCTCCATTCTTTCAGCAATTTTTCTCAGAATTCCAAAGAGGCTCAGGGCGTAGATTGGCAGATTTTGAAGAGAAGATTTGACTAAGAGGCATTTCCCCGCTTGACTAAGAGAGATCCCTTTCCAACCAGCCATCTTCCTATTGAATCTGTCCAAAATATCATTCCAAAAATACTCCGGGGGTGAGGATCCCAAGGGAAGATCAAGATAGGTAGAGGGGAGAGAGCCTACCCCACAACCCAGAATCCTGGCGATTTTACTTTGTCTAAACTCAGAGGTGTTGATGAAAAAGAGCGAGCTTTTGTTCCAATTAATCAGCTGACCCGTCCCACTGGAGTAAATATCAAGAATCTTCTTCAGGGCTCTGGCCTCTTTGACAGAAGCTTCCCCCCCCAAGATAGTATCGTCAACAAATTGCTGATGAGTGAAGGGAACACATTTAGAGGAGGGCAGGATCCCTTTGATACAAGCCTCACACTTTCTACAGTCTATAAACCTTCCTAAGCATTCAGCTAAAATGATGAACAAAATGGGCAAAAGGGGGTCTCCTTGTCTGAGGCCTCTGGAAGGTTTGAAAAAATTAGAAGGGACTCCATTAACCAGAATAGCCAAGGAGGAGGTGGAGACCAATTGAGAGATAATTTTGCAAACTTTACTTTCAAAGCCAAAAGTCGAGAGGACCTTCCCAAGGAGAGACCAGTCCACCCTGTCATAAGCTTTAGAAAGATCCAGTTTGAGAAGCATACCTTCCCGTTTGGATGCCTCAAGAGAGTGGATGACTTCATGCACCATCTGGACAGAATCCAAAATTTGTCTCCCTGGAACAAAACCCGATTGATGCTGCGAGATTATCATGGGCAATATCTTGAGCATTCTTAAAGTGAGAACTTTAGAGATGATCTTGTAGAGAGAGTTGCACAGACTAATAGGTCTGAAGTTGTCCAACGAGTCCGCCCCAGGGGATTTAGGAATGAGAACCACAAAAGTTGAGTTTAGCTCCTTGAGAATAGATTTGGCTCCAAAGAATTCCTGGACAGCCTGAACAACCTCTCCCATGATCACCGGCCAGAACCTTTGGAAGAAAAAAGTGGGGAAACCGTCCGGGCCTGGAGCCTTGTCAGCAGGCAGAGAAAAGAGAGCCTCTCTAACTTCCGAAGCCTTAGGAATAGCACAGAGCTGTTTATTATGGAAAGGTTGAATGAGCTGAGGGATACAGTGTAACAAATCCTCCTGGTCCAAAATGGAAAGCATTGGATCCTCAGAGAGAAGGCTAGAGAAAAAGGAAACAACTTCTTCCGAGATGGCAGATTCTTCAGTTAACAGCTCCTGCCCCTTTCTGATACCATAGATCCTGTTACTAGCACGGTGCTTGAGGGTGGTTAGGTGAAAAAACTTAGTGTTCCGATCTCCTTCCTTTAGCCAGGTGATCCTCGATCTTTGCCTCCAAAATTTTTCTTCCTTATTAATAATGTTATGAATTTCAGACAGGGTCTTGAGCTCTGCAACCCTGTTGGTCTCAGTGTAACCTTCCTTCTGAATGCAATCTTGGATAATAGTTAGATTATCAAATAACTCTTTCTTTTCATGGAAGATGTGACCAAAATCAGATTTGTTCCAAATTTTAATCATCCTCTTCACATTGCTAAGTTTTCTGGTGACTCTGAACATGGCTAAGCCCTCCACCTCTATCCCCCACCATAGCTTGATATTATCCATGAGGTCAGGGTGAGAGGTCCACATTTTCTCAAACCTGAAAGGATGGTATCTCCTGTGTACCAGAGGGGAAACAACAAGAGAAATGGAAGAGTGATCCGAACCAATTTTGGGAAGCAGAGAAAGTCTGCAGCTGAAGGATTGAAGCCAGTCCGAAGATATAAGAGCTCTATCCAGCCTTACCTGAATGCAATCATGGCCTTTTCTCTTGTTTGACCAGGTAAAGGATCCGCCCTTAAGCTCTACGTCCATAAGGGCCAAATTATTTATGAAGTTAGAAAGATCCTGTTTACTTTCCCAATCTGAGGGCATACCTCCCTTTTTCTCTTTATCTTCAAGCGGTGTGTTAAAGTCTCCCATGATTATACCTTTCTGAATGTCACAATCTTGCACCATATTACCAACTTTGGTCCAGAAGTTTTTTCTATCTTTCTTATTATTGGGGGCGTAAATATTCACTAAATACCAGGAATCATTGGTGTGCAAATGTTGAACTCTGCAGAAAAGAATGTTATCTTCATCATACTCAGCTACTATATTGAAATACTTATCATAGAAAAGTAACAGCAGTCCTCCAGACGCTCCTTCAGAGTTAGAGGCTATGCCCTTCATGCTATTGTTGAACTTAATATTTTCCATCCTTTCCTTCTTCATTTTAGTTTCCTGGATTGGAAACACATCAGGCCTTTGGTCCCTTATCATATTTCTAATAACTTCTTGCTTGTGGATTCCATTGAGTCCACAAATATTCCAAGATAAGATCTTCATGATTTAACTACTGAACATGCTTCCTGGATGGTGCGCTGCATACCATCCTTAATGTTTCTTCTGGCTTCCTCTTTCCTAATTTCATTCTTGTTTTTCCTTCCCACTAGGTTAGATTTGTGGCCGAGATCAGCCTTGGCCATGCTTCTAGTAGAAGGGGGAGATACCGGAGAAGGGTCCCTGCTATTCTTCTTCTTTCTACTCCTGACTTCCGTCCAGGGATTCTCTTCTCCCTCTAGTCCTTTGTCCAACCAAGCATCAATTCTCGCCAAATCTTCCATTTTCGATGTTACTGAAGATACACACTGAGTTATATAGTTTTTGCAATTTAGGACAAGAGCTGAAAAAATGTATTGTTGACAATCCATACATTTGATTATCTTATGTCATGTTTTGTAATGTAAAATCTTATGCTATGTGTTGTCATCAATGCCAAATGGGGAGATTGTTAGCTCCAACTATCATCTGATTATAAAGATCTAGGCAATTATATGCTAGTGAAAATTGCATCAAGGTGTACAAATACTTAATGTCTAATGTTTTAACTAAAAATACATTAAACATTAAGAATGACATGAACCAGATGAAAGGTAAATAGAGAGAAACTGAGTATTTTGAAAACCAATGTGCTAGTGTAGTGCATTGAAACACCGAGCTCCATGCCAATTTACTTAACCACTTCAATTTAGTTCAATGCAAAAAAAAAAACTTAAATGATAGTTAAGTGAAACTAATAGCACATATAAGCACAAGAAAAAGAGAACAAGAGAGAGAAGTGAACCAATTTGATTTCATAGTTCATCCGGCTAAGCGAACTACATCTCTGAGTTTAGCTCAACTAAGTGACCAATGTATAATTGATGCTCTTAAAAGTTGATTTACAATATACTGTAGTCCATCCACAAAGTCATTAAAAAATCTTGACTCAAACCATCCTGCATACAAGCTCTCAAGGTGCAAGATTGGTTATTGAAGAGCAAGGAAGACTTCACCTGAAAAGGTTCGACCATAGATTCAGAGCATCATTACATCATGGAATGGCTTTTAGAAAATCTCCTCTTCTCGAACGCTCTTAGGCATGTCAAGAATTCTCTCCTCTGGAATGGCCTCTCCGAAATGGCTTGAAAGAAAAATCCCCCCTCTCTTTTATACATAAAAATTTGCCTAATATAGGCCAAAACCAATTATTTTAAATATAGGCCTATTAACAAATTAGATTTTGTAATTACCCCCTTTTCCATTTTACAAATTTGGCTTACACCAAATTGGAGGGTTGCAATATTAACAAATAACAAGAAAACCTTATTTACTAAGGTTGGTGGCAGCTTGTTAATATTCAAATAACAAAGGTGCCATATATATATATATATATATATCAAAGCACTTAAATAGCGCAATGACACACTTTATTTTAGATTGGCCACCAGTCGGGGGTTAAAACCTTGCCAGTGGGAGAAAATTCAAATATAATATGCGTCGTATTCATTTTGAAGTTGATCAGCAACATAACAGCCATCGGCCAGGGTTTAGAGCTTGTGAGTCATGGGTTTGACCCCATCAACCACCGAATGCATGTGTCTTTTTGTAGCTATAAATATCCATTCCTCCTTTACCACGTAGAATGCCAAGTGGCCTTGATACAACATGTGTCACCTTCTCTGATTCTAACACATGTCACAACCACCTTTTTGTCATTGCCATGTCACTTGTTGACTGTGCATTGCCACATCACTTGCTAACTGTATACTCGCCACATCACCATGACATGTGTCATAATTTTAGGCTGCCACATCACCATGCTGATGTCATCATATGAACATGACAGTCACTAGTCAACCCTTTTCCTTGACATCTTTGACTAATCATAACTCATGCATATGAACTCTATTTTTGATGAAACAAATGGCGTTGGAATCATGGTGACAAGATCTTCAACTTGATGCCGATTTCAACCAATTTGGAAATGGTCAAAATATCATGCCTACTTTTGGTCAACCCTCGATATTGTTAGAATCTAAAAAGATTGATAACCCAAAAAACTAGTGCAAAGAATAAATATCTAAACTATGAATGCAAATGATATAAAACCAAAATAGCAACATAGAGTTAGTCTCCAAGAGAGTAATGCAAATTTTGGAAGCAAAATAGCATTAAGAGGATGCAAAAACAAGAGATGCAAATACAAGCCAGGTAGCATGCTTATATAGGCTAGGAAGAGGGAGGAGGTGGCAACACCAACCAATGAGGAGCAACCATTTATCAAACTAAAGATAGCAAAGTATCTTCCCAAGATAGCTAATGGATGCTCACATGTAGGAAGGTGACACCTTACAACCATTCACCTAATAAGACATGCTTTATTAACCTAAGCGAGATTATTAAAAGTGAAGGAAAAACCTAGCAAAATAGGAAAAATTAAAAACTACACTAACACCCCCCCATAAACGAAGCTTAGGTGGATGTAGAAATGGGTCCCGACAAGTCAAGCCTGATGAGGTACCCATGTACATAAAATTCCCCCAAAAAGAGAGAGAAAAGAGACTCCCCAAAGAAAATTAGGACTCCAAGTGAGAGGAAGAGGCCCCCCCAAAAGATGAAGCATTTCGCACCCTGAACAAAGCTCACAAATAAAGGAACTTTCTCTCAGTGAAGGGTTTGGTGAAGATATCAGCAACTTGCTTGGAAGTCGGACAATAGCAAAGGTCAATGGAATGACCATGGATGAGCTCTCAGATGTAGTGCATGTGGACCTCTATGTGTTTGGTTCGCTGATGATGAACCAAATTCTGTGAGATCTGAATAGCACTCTGGTTGTCACAAAATATGACTGATGGCCATCTAATCTAGATACCAAACTCAGTGAGAAGATGTTGAAGCCAAATGGCCTCAGTGGCAGCATTTATAGCCCCCCAATACTTAGCCTCAGTAGAAGATAGAGCAATAGCAAACTGCTTATTTCTCGAACAACAAACAGGACCTAACCCAAGTGAGAAGTTGTACCCTGAAGTAGACTTGCGATCCTCAGAATCACCTGCCCAATCTGAATCTGTGTAGCCCACCAAATCAAGCTCAATACCTGTTGCGTAGGGAATCCCACAACTACGAGAACCTTGAATGTAGTGAAGGATCCACTTGGCTGCTTTCCGGTGCAACTCATGGGGCTCCTGCATGAATTGAGAGACCATGCCTACAGCATAGGAGATGTTAGGTCTCGTATGAGTCAGATAAATGAGACTCCCAACAAGTTGGCAGTACAAAGTGTCATCAACTAGTGGAGAAGAACATTGAGCCTCAAGTTTGACTCCAGAAAGGAATGGAGTCGAAACAGGCTTACAGTTAGCCATATGAAACCTCGAGAGTAAATCTAGAGCATCCTTGGACTGTGTAATGGTGATCCCAGAAGGAGATTGAAGGATCTCAATCCTGAGAAAGTAATGCAACAAGCCCAAGTCAGTCATCAAAAAATTGTCCAAAAGGGCCACTTTGACAGCCTTAATGGTGGGTGAAGAACTTCTTGTGATCAGCAAGTCATCAACATACAAAACCAAAAATAGAAGTGAATCACCCTATTGCAAAATGTAGACATTAGGATCAAAATGGCATCGAGTGAACCCAATTGATAGAAGGAAGGAGTCCATCTTGGCGGACTAGGCTCGAGGAGCCTGTTTGAGGCCATAGAGAGACTTTCAAAGATGGCACACAAGTGAAGAATCCTAAAGGAAGCCCTGTGGTTGCTCCATGTAGATCTCCTCATGAAGGGCACCATGAAGAAAAGAACTCCTCACATCCATCTGATGTACTTTCCAACGATTAGTTGTAGCAATGGCAAGAACAATTCGAATGGAATTCATTCGGGCAACTGGCACAAAAGTCTCAGAGTAGTCAATCCCAGGAACCTGGAAGAATTCTTTGGCGACCAAGCGAGCCTTGTGTTTATCAACTGACCCATCTGCTACAAATTTTGACTGATAGATCCACTTACATCGAAAAAGTTTTCTTCCTTTAGGAAGAGGAACAAGATCCGAAGTGTGGTTCCTCATCAAGGAACTATACTCTTCCTGCATAGCTGTATCCCACTCAGGAATACCAGAAGCCTCATGAAAGGACTATGGATTTGAGGTAGTAGCAATGAAGACATGTGGAGCATCTTGGAATTGTGAACAAGTTCGCCTAGTGTCTGATGGATCCCTAACCCAATCACCTACAGACTGCAAGGTTTGTCTAGCCCAAAGTGGATAGGAAGATGGAGAATCTGGAGGGGAATCATTAACCTCTGAATGATGACTAGGAGAGGAAGGAGGTGAGTTCTCTGAATCACTTTCTACATTAGAAGTAGAGGTAGAAGATTGTTCAGGTGAATCTGACTCATCAAAAGATTTGTCATGTATTCCAAGTGACTCTAATGTCAAGGTAGAAGGAGTTGGAGAAGTGATAGAAAGCGATCTTGAAAATCCCTCCTCAAACTAAACACTCCTCACAATGAATAACTCATGTGTAGTAGGGTGGAGCAATCGATAACCCTTCACACCATCAGGATAACCTACAAATATGCAAGGTCTACTTTGCGGATCCAAGGCCTTACGTTTCTCTATAGGAATGTGGGCCCATGCAGGGGAGCCAAAAACTCAAAAGTGCTTAACTGATGGTTTTTGATTGCTCCAAGCTTCAAAAGGAGTAACTCCCTTCAAGGTTCGATGAGGAACACGGTTCTAGATATAACAAGCACAGTTAATTGCTTCTGCCCAATACTGTGGTGCAAGAGATCTAGAGTGAATCATAAAGTTTGCCATTTCCTTCAAGGATCTATTCTTCCATTCTGTAACACCATTTTGTTGAGGATTTTATGGAATTGAATGTTTTAAATCAATCCCCTCCGAAGTGCAAAATCTTTCAAACCGATGGTTGACATACTCACCACCATTGTCTGTGCACAAAACCTTGATGGCTTTCCCAGATTTCTTTTCTACAAAATTTTTGAAGTCTTGAAAATGATCAAATACCTCTGACTTCTACTTGAGAAAGTACACCCATGTATATCGAGAAAGGTCATCAATGAATGTGAGGACATATCAGGCCCTGCTAAAAGAAGGATGTTGAAATGGACCAGCCAAATCACTATGAACTAACTCTAGTATCTGTGAAGCTCTCCATGCCTTACTTTTGTCAAACTTTTCCTTAGGATGCTTACCAAGAATGCAACCTTGGCAAACACTTCCTGAGAATTAAACTGAAGGCAACCCTGTGACCATGCTTTGCTGGTTGAGCTGATGCAAATAGCGGAAGTTAAGATGGCCAAACCGCTCATGCCATAATTTACTCACATCATTGGAGTGAGTGAGCAAAACAGATGAAGGAGGATTAGGAACAAAGTGAGAAAATATATAGAGTCATGACCGATGATCTGCTCCCCCAACTGCAACTATAGAATCACTATGCAACTCATGTATCTCTACTGAATCAGGAGTGAACTCAACCTACTTGCCTGAACCTGTGTGAGTGATCTGGTATATTGATAAAAGATTGGTTGATAATGAAGGTGCACAAAGAACATCATGGAATGTGCCATCCCCCACATCAACAGACCCTCTCCCACACACCTCAATAGGAGTGTCATCACCCATCAAAATAGAAGGCATGATACATGGCTCCAAGGATGCAAGTTCTTCCTTAGATGAAGCCATGTGGTGCAAAGCACCTGAATCAAGAACCCAAGTGGATGGTGAGGAAGAAACTGCAACAAGAGCCTTGCCCTTTCCTTTCCCTTTGTTTTTTTCTTTTGCCTTATTAGACTCTTCATTAGAACTTTGTTTGATAGACTCAGGAACACTAATATTATTCTTCGCAAGAATGTATGTCAAGTGATCAATTTGTTTCTTCAAACATTTATGTTCATCATGATTAGGTCTTTTACAATAGGCACATTTAACCTTTTCTTTCTTAGGCTTATCGCCCTTAGAGGATGAGGTATCAATAGTTGCTTTTGAAGCAATTGGTATCTGATCCTTCTTTTCCTCACTATTATTTTGTTTCTCATCCTTACTATTGTTGTTACTACTTTGTCCTTTTTGTTCTTTTGTGCCTTGGTTGGTTGTTAAGACATGTGACTTAGAGGACTTAAGAGTGCCCATCTAGATTAGCTTGTCCTATTCTGGAGTGAGATTGACAACAAAATCATCTAGAGATGGCATGGTGAATTGAGTACCAAGTGCACCCTAAGTAGCATAGAAGGTAGAGACAAACACAGAATATTCTAAACTTAGCTTAGAGAGAATACTAAGAATACGTTGTTCATCTTTCTTTTCAATTCCACATTTTTTTAACTGCAACCTTAGTGATTTCAATTTGGTGAAGAAATCTTGGATTGTGTTGAAATTGCCTGGACTTAAACTAATTAATTCATTTTCCAATATATGACCCCTCATTGAATCTTGTGTGCCAAATAGTGTTTCTAGCTTTGTCCATACTTCATTTGGTGTATCCAAAGACTTAATGTGAAATAGCAAGTCAGGAGAAATAGACAAACACAATGTTCCATATGCCTCATCACATTTGTTAAACCACTTAGGCTTGTCTTCATCTTTAGCAGGTTCAGTTTCAAGTCCCATAGTTATCCTATTTAATCCAGCTTTCCTTAAGTGAATTTTCATGCGTGATTTCCACTCAAAGTAATTGTATGGAGTTAGGATGGGCATATTTGTTTGATCCATGATGAAGAAATGCAGAGAAGAAATGCCAAAAAAAGAGAATCCGACCACCACAAAGCCCCCCCCCCCCCCCCCCCCCTTTTTACTCAATCAAAGAATCCCCCCGCCCCCCCCCCCCCCCCCCCCCCCTTCCCCCAAAGAAATATGATTTGGCACTTTATTTTAGTGTGTTTACAACTACCACTAGAAGGAAATACATAGTGGTCTTAATTTCAATGCATTAAATACCCTCATGAAGAGCATATGCTAAAAGTGAAACTTGGGCACAATAACCAAGGATACAAATAGCACCACTACAATCTAATCAAAAAATCATGCACTTTCAAAAAAAGAATCACCCTGATACGAGGTCATATGAGAAAGTTATGATCCTTTGAAATTTTCAAAACGAGAACTGTGCACAGTCACGGTTGAGAATCTACAATTTTTGAAGAATTCATGCATGAAAATCAAAAAACAACTCCACTAGTGGATGGAGCACAAAAAAATAGCCAAGTTCATAACAAGAATCATCAAGATCAGAGTCTGTATGAGCAAGAACAAGACATTTGAAAACTGCGTTCAAATCTGCGACTGTCAATGGAGAGGGGTATGGCTGTAGCTTTTCATGCTCAATTCTGCAAAATATACAACTTGCATGCAAAAACTAAAAGATACCCAAATGGTTTTTTGGTGCTGTGAACAAAACCCAGAAAGCATTTTTTTTTTTTAATGTACAAAAGATGTTGCTGTAGTGTAAATCAAACGCTTTTAGCAGTAAAAAACGGCTCCAAAAATCAAGAAATGACCCCAGCAACCAAAATATGAGATGCAAATGTTGGATCAGCTTCCTAAGTCCATCAATGGCATGTTGGAACTTGCAATACTGATTGAAAACTCCAAATATGCAAGTTGGTTGTTAGATTTGAGATTGAAACCCCAAAGAAAAATCATTTTTGTCAAAACTTTTCTGATTCTCAAGATCATCCAAAGATGCAAGAGAAGAGCATACTTCATTTTTCAAAAAACTACAATAAAGTTTATTATCCCCCCCCGAATCTCTCAAATAAGGAAACTAAAATCTACTCTTTCACATAGAAAAGCTCTGATACCATGTTAGAATTTGAAAAGATTGATAACTTAGAAAACTAGTGCAAAGAATAAATATCTAAACTATGAATGCAAATGATATAAAATCAAAATAGCAACATAGAGTTAGTCTCCAAGAGAGTAATGCAAATGCTGGAAGCAACATAACACTAAGAGGATGCAAAAACAAGAGATTCAAATACAAGCCAGGTAGCATGCTTATATAGGCTAGGAAGAGGGAGGAGGTGGCAGCACCAACCAATGAGGAGCAACCATTTATCGGACTAAAGATAGCAAAGTATCTTCCCAAGATAACTAATGGATGCTCACATGTAGGAAGGTGACACCTCACAACCATTCGCCTAATAAGACATGCTTTATTAACCTAAGCAAGATTTTAAAAGTGTAGGAAAAACCTAGCAAAATAGGAAAAATAAAAAACTACACTAACAGATATGCCTATTTGACCACAGCTTTGAATAGGCATAACTTTTGCATTTGGGCTCTGATTTCGACGAAATGAACATCGTCAAAAAGTGCTTGATGAAGGGTTCAGTTTGACACCAAATTTGACCAATTCTTGAGAGTTTCAAATTTTTACCTTTTTACGACCTCTGGTCCAAGGTTTGATCCAACTTTGATTGGCCATAACTCGAGCATATAGACTCCTTTTTTGCCCGTTCGAGTTGCATTGGGTCCAAAATTTTGAGGACTTCAATCTAACGCCAATTGTTAGAATTTTGGGGATACTTCAAATTTTGATGAAAATATCTCCCGGATCAAATTGATAATGTAGTTGATAGTGGGAGATTGTTAGCTAATAATGCTATGAATGTATGTAAGAGTGTCATACCAGTTGTTATATTGTCATTGATGTCAAAGTCTTAGTTGGCTAATGTTATGCTAACTTAGTAGAGTACCATACCATTTGATAAATGAAGAGAACTTGATAGATGAAGATGATTTGAAGAAAGTATGATGAACACATAAGTTCTTTTTAAGGTATTCGATGGTTACTTGAATAAGTTGCACAATGATAATGTATTATTGATTTGATTGTTTTACAATCATGTATTGCTATAATGTATTGAAGAACACAAGCTTAATCGAGTGACAAGGTTAATGAATGGAGATTGTATTCACTGAGTGACTGTAGTATTACCCAAGTGGTTGACAAAGAAAAAAGACGAACACATTATTACTTGAGTGATTTGGTGATAATCGAGTTTTGTATTACTCAAGTAAATGTTATGTTTACTAAGTAACAACTAGATGATTTTTTTTAGAAAATTGGAATCTAAGGTTTAATTTTGATGTAAATTTGGAAAGTTTGAGATGGTCTAAGGCATGAGTCAAAGTTTTGTACAAGATCAATGATTAGGAAAATTCAAGAAGGGTCTAATGATGGAAATTGAAGGATAAGGATGGCCACAATGTTCTATGCAAGTTATATTTTCCAAGTGTCTAGATTTATTGTATGAAGTTTTGAATTTGAACATTTTGCATAAACCTAAGATCAACAACTATGATTAAGCGGCAAAAGATGGATAAGTCTAGAAGCTTGAAGATGACTATTTAAGGAGGAGACAAGACAATTGTAGGTTGTTGGTTAGAAGTTAATTATGCAAGAGTTGTTGATCAAATGCAAGAGAGGAGATCATGCAAACTAGAAGAAGATGAAAGAAGATAAGTTGAGTTAGGTGAAACAAGTAGTAGAAGGAGAAAGAGAAAGTGTTAATCAACCAAGTCAAAAGTGCAGAGTAAAGGGTGATCCAAGAGAAAGATTAGACAAATAAAGAGAAAGGAATAGAGGTTTGAACAAGAAAAGGTAGTTTATATTCTTAACAAATCATCTATATTTTTATTATTTAATCATTGTAGTAGAAAACAAGTCTATGAAATCCTATATGGTAACATCAATTAGTGGTGTTTGTAAGTTCTTTAAAATTAAGTCACTCTTTAGTCAAACATAAGGAGTGACAAGGTCTAGATAACATTTTGGTGAAATCCTCTACCAAGGTCACATTAACAATGTGTATGTAACCTTTAACAAGGTTGGATCCTAGTAGATCTCACTTTAGAAGAGTGAAACAATTTGGGCTATCAATCCCAGGTGGTTTTTCCCTTCACAGGTTTTCCACATTAAAATCATGTTTTCAAATGAGTGAATGCTATTTTTGTTGCAAGTTATTTTACATGTTTTATAGTTTATTGCAACTCATTTTTAACTAGATAATAACTAGAAAGTTTACTAATACTCAGTAATGAAAAGAACAAAAAGTTTGAAGTTTAGATTATATTGATTGACAGAGTTGATTAATGTTTACACCAAGTGACTTTCGATAATGTTTATGATGTTTTATTGGTAATGAAATATTTAAAGGGACACCAATAACTAGGTGCCAAAACTTAAATTGAAAATCCCACTGAAATATATGAATTCAAAATTTGGATGTCATATACAGGCTAGTCACAAAATACTTGTGACAACTATGAGTAGGGGGTCTATACTAGTAGGCCCACCAATCACCCTATAGACTTATATGTAGCATTAGTTCTTTACTCTGAAGAACATTCAAAGCATTCATCCTATCACATCAAGTTGTTTGCATGTTCCTCTTCTATGTCACATCGATGATGAATCACATTCCTTTCTCACTTCCTATAACTTATTCATCTCACTTCTATGTTTGTACTACCTATCTTATCTCTCTCCATATTTTGATCATTGTAAGTGTCTAATATTGGTTGTTTAGGCTTCATGTCCTCATCTTCCTTTGTTCATTAATTTCTAATCAATGACAAAACCATGAAATGTTGAGTAATCAATATCACTAGTCTCCAATCTTCATGCCAATGTGACTTGTAAGTCCAACAATCTCCCCCTTTGGAATTGATGACAAAAAACTCAACCATCCTTTGACCTTTGTATCAAAACCTTTGGCTTTAGATCATTCCCCTTTTCATTTCTTTGACTATAGTTGTAGAAGACTCTTACACTGATGTAGACTTGGTCAAAAAAATTATGGGACTCCCCCTTTATGCAATCTCCTCTACCTTGTCTCTCTTCATATTGCATATACATGCTAAGGCACATTCTGCATGTTTTCACCTTGTTCTACTTCTCCCTTCTAAGGTGGGTTCTTCATTTTTTCATTCTCTCCATGTCTCTCTGCATGTATTCCTTCTTTTCATTTGTGTCTTTTTTTTTGTGTTCTCTCCCTTTGTTTATGCCTCTTCTCCTATTCCCCTCTTTTCCTTTTTATTCTCCCCATGTTTATCATCAATGAAAAAGCATATAAATAGTGTGGTCATAACATGTTGAGTATCCCTCTGTAATGGGTTTGAGCACTATCAAGTTTGGCTTTCCATGAGTCCTTAAGATATCAAAGAGAAAATTTCTCATTTTGAATATCATTTATTTGACCTTTGATGCTATTTGGGGTATTTTTCAGTAACTTAGCTAACTTTATCTCTAAATCTTTGATATGTTCTTAAAGAATACCTATCAGGGGTGAAAGGAAACCCTAAATTTCTAAGAGATTTAATGTTCTCTTGACTTATTCAAGCTTTATTCTTTATATTAAGTGAATGTTTTCTTGAACTTTGGTTGTGTAGTTGGGTATTGAATTAGTCAGAGAATTGAATGTTCTATGCATTTTTTCATGTTCCTATTGAGATTTCTTTATAGTTTTATTTAATTCAGGCATGAAGGTAGTCAGATTGGATACCTTATATAGTACCGTAGTGATTTCTTTGAATGCTTCAATTGTAACATCTTTGGCTTTTGCTAATTACCCCTTTCTATTCTCAATAAGATGTTTGAGCTTCACAATTGTCTTTTCTTCAACATTCTTTTCTACTACCTGAAATATGTTTTGTACCTATCCATTAATATTTCTAGCTTGTGATTTATTTGACTTATCAAGTTGATTTTAGTGTCATATGAGATATTTGTAGCCAAATCAACAATAAAGTCTCTAGTTTTCACCAATGCCTATTCTCACCCCTATCTCTTTCTTGCTTGGGCAAGGAGTTCATGTTGGTGAACCAATTTGAAGTGTTTCTTTAGCTCCCTTGATTTCATCTTCCCAACTTTTCCTTTCATTTTGTCAATCTCCTCTTTGAGTGACTTCTTCTTCAACTTCTTGTTTTGTATAATTCTCCTTCATATTTAGAGCTCAAAAATGATAAACATGATGATGAGGGTGACAAGTGTTGACCCTTTTTCTTCTTCTTCTTCCAAGTTTAAATTTCTCTTAGAGAACTAAGATGTCTTGACACTTTTTTTTTCCTCATGATTTAATATCTAACATGTTGGACTTTTATGGTGTCAATTCTCTTATAAGTTATTGATCTTTCTCTTCTTCCTTATATTCCTCATGTATTAGTGTCATCTCATTTTCATGAGTTTCAAACTTATCTAATATTTTCTCCTTTTTAGGCATACTATCCCCTTTTGGCATTTCCTTCTTCTCAGGGGTCTTTTCTCACTCTAGTGACTTTTGTGCCAAACCAATACTTTCTTTTTCAAGAGTATTTTCTTTCTCATGTGTCCTTTCCTTCTCACAACTTTTCTCTTTAGTTGGAACTTGGGCCTCTTCTCCTTGAGTTCCCTTTATTACTAGTGTGGTGTCACTAGTTTGTGCTTATGCCTCCTTTTTTCATCTTGTGCATTCTCTTACATGATCTTCTCAAGGGATTTCTCCTTTACTAGAGTTGCATCATTATCTTGTGTGCTAGCCTTTGGATCACTATTAAGCTTCCCCAAATCTATTTGGGTTGAAAGATCAAGATATTTTACTTTCTCTGATGTTACTAGTTGCACAGGTGTTCCATTCTACTTTTCTATCTTAGGTTCTTTCTCTTCTTGTGCATCTTCTTTCTTTACATGTTCATCCTCCTTGGATACCTCTACTTTTATTTCTTGTATTTTATCCTTAACTAGAGTGGTGAGTCTTTCAAGTGACTTTTCTAGAGTCACTTCCTCTATTTTCTCCTTCTCAATTTCATTTTGTGGACTAGTAACTCTTCTCTCTAAAGGATATTCTCTCATAGTAGACTTGTGTGAGCTTCTTTCCTCATTTATGTAAGAGTGTTAACGTTAATAGGTACTTTGGGTAGCTCTTCTATTGATCTTGCTTCCTCTTCATCTTTACTAGATCCTATTGGCTTTACCTTCTTTTTCTTTTCTTCTAGTTTCTTTATGCTTTTACATTTTGGATTTGCATATTTAGGAATTTGTGGTTTTTCTTCTTCTTCTTTCTTCTTTTGATTGAACTCTATTGTTTTTTTAGCTACAATATTCCAACACTAAATAGCATTTTCATATCCTTCTTTTTCTCTCCCTATAGTCACTAAGGCTACATTTTCTTGCATATAATTTTTTTTTGTATGCATCTATCAGTGCCCTCCTTTCAGATGGTGGATACTTAGATCTTATATTTGCAAGGGCATTATCAAGTATTCTTTTGAATCTCAGTACTCCATCCCTCCATTTTCTATATATTATGTTTTATAAATCATTGGGTATATCATCTCTTATGTTTGTCAGTTTCCTACTAAACGTTCTTATACTAAGTAGTAGAACACTAATAACTTTATTTTAATTTTTCTCATTAAATTTTGAGAACATATTCTTCAATGAACTATAGTTTCCATCATATGCAATGTTAGCTATAATGTCATCAATTAAAAGAGGATTGAATTATTTCTTACCTATCTTTACCACCTTTGTCACTTTGACATCTATTTCTATCTTTGATGACTCTTTAGCTTCAGGATTTGGTGATAGTTCCTTCTTATTGTTCTTTTCCTTCTCATTCTTCTTTCTATTATGAGTTTCTATCTTTACAAGCCAAGTGCACTTACCACCTTACCCTAGTATCTTTTTCTATCCCTGTTGGTTGAGGTGAAGAATCCTTAGAAGGTCTAGGTTCTACCTTTGTGTCTACCATAGGTTTAGGATTAGATGGAGGTCAACCACTAATCTCTTCCTTGATATCTATTTCTTTAACTTCTTTTGATCCTATGGCCTTGAGAGCCTATCTCTTATTTGATTTCTTTGACCTTTTCTTTGGTGTACACATCTACTATTACTTGAGGAGCTTGCATTTTATCTCTATACACTTCCAAAAACTAGGTAGTTTAGGGTCTCCTGGCATGGCCAATAACCTTTTGAATTATGTTCTTTCTACTTGTTCAATTATCTCATACTGAAATAGGGTCCACCAGTGAGTTCTTGGTTGAACGGCCTAAACCATGCAATTGTTTGTGTTTGCAATGAAACACAATCTATATTTGTATTCCTCTAACAAGATAAATTTAATCCTCTCCCTTTGATGAATTTATTTCTAAACTTTCTTAAATTACCCCTATACGGTAGCATTTCCTTTGCCTTCATGTTTCTTGTATAATTTTCTAATATGGGCGATGATGGGTATGTCTTTTACCTATTTGAAGGGTAGATACCCTCTAAATTCCCTTCTAAAATAAAAGAGCATGCTCACAAGAATAACTCTAAATTTTAAGATTTTTTTTTTTATACCCCTTTTTGATCTTACCTATGTTCTTTATTATCTATTTGTGAAGTCACCCACTTAGATTAATTGTGGAGTGGTCATGGATAATTTGATAAGTACCATACATAGCTCCACTTGGAACATTTTTATCTTTTCTTGAGCAGTAGATCTAGTAAGAAATCACTATTTTTACAAATCTCATATCATAGCTAGGGATGTTGTTCAGCATGCAAGCTCTCCCATCACCATGTCCTCCAATAAAATTTGTAGCATAATTTGGGATTGAGATTATCTTGCTGGTGAGTTCCACCCTAGTGTCATTGAAACAAATAACCCTTTGAATCACATCCTTTGTGATCTTATATGGTTTGTCTAGCCACGTGTATTATTTATGCACCTTGCTCAACAAAAACCTAACCCATTTTTTTTTGGAATAAGTTGGGAATATCAATAGCTTGGTGTAATGTAGTCTTCTCCAAGTAATTGTGCTCTACTTTCAAAATCTCATTTTCACATAAATTTCTATAAAGTTCATGAAAACCCTTATCACCAAGTTCTTAAGTTCGATCTTTCAAAAATGCACTTACATTTTCTATTAGGAGGACATCATCTGGCAGTGATGATAATTCCCCTCCCATGTTCATTTCATCTACCTTTAGTAGAAGAATCTCATATGCTAGATGTTCAACTACCTTGGTGTCAATCAACTCAACTTGATTGACTTCATTTTCCATTTTGGGCCCTTTTTGCTAGTGGAAAATTCTTCTCTTGATCAACTACACTCACTAATTCATTCTTCAAGCTACTCCTTTTGTCTCACTCAACATAATACACAACTCTCAAAATGATCATACACTATAAGATAGGGTTTTGCAAATAAAAATCTCAATAGTTTGAATTCACAAATTGGTAAATAGCTCTTTGGTAGTCTATTAATAGCATGAAAATAGTAACATTAGGGCCATATTAAAATTACAATGGTAAACATATCATTTACATTTTGAACTTAACCCATAATTAATGCTTTCGACCCATAGAGAAATGATCATAATATTTTCATTCAGTCTTCTTACTATAGGTATACTACATTCATCAGTGTGATGAACACTTTATCAGTTTACGTGTTAAATCAAGTGACATACCAATATAAATACAGGGACTAGATTAAGATTTATCTCACATGTACAACCCCTTAAGCTATAATTGCTTAGTTTGTGTTGGAAATCTCACCACTGACCGAAAAGTTCACAACCTCAACAAGTTTAATTGCATCTACTTTATTGCTCTTCTTGCTCCAAACTTTGTTGAAGTCCTTCCGAACATATCTTGTGTTAATTGTCTTGTTCTTCCAAATTTCCTATTAGGGTGTTGATCATTGGACCTGTTTAATAATCAACAACATCTAACATGGTGTCCAATCTTGTTGCAATTGTAATAGGTCATGCATGTTCCTCTTCAAGGTCTAGTGTTTTTTTTGTCCCATCCTTAACTTGCAATTTACTACAAGATGTTTATAATTTCCACATCTTGCACATACTTGTGTAGTGAACATGTCCCTCTTAGTAGGACTTGTTGACTTAGGTGATGATTGGTTTAATATCACCTTGGATCTACAGTCTTTAGCCTTCTATCCATAATTATTAAAATAGTAAAAAAATTCATCAATCCCCTTCTCATTGAAATGAAATCCACACTCTTGTGTTCTATGGCAATACTTGTGGTTGTTGTAATAGTATCCATTAAAGTTACATTAGATGTTAGGTGATACCTATTTGTGCCAACAGCCCTACTTTACCACAATAATAATAAATCATTTTGTTAGATTTCTTACCTTTAGGTGATGACTTTCCTTGCTTCTTGAAGTCTAGGTCTTTGACTCCAAATGAGTCACCTTTTTTATTCTTACTTTCACCTTCATATCCTATACCGATGGTGCTCTTGGTCTTCCTTTGAGCTTTAAGTTGCTCATCTATCTTTTCAAAGCTACTATTGAAACTATTTAGCTTTTCATTCCTCTCATTTGTACATTTTACCTCTTTAGTCAGTTTGTGAACTTGTTTAGCTAGTTGCTTGTTCTCTTTAGTTAGTTGTTCAATCTATTCTATATAATCGTGATCATGCTCAAGTAAGACACTATTTTCCTATCTTACATAGTGATGTTCTTCCTCCATTTGTACCATTTGTTCAACTTTTTCTTCTACTTCGTCCTTAGCAACTTGCTTAGCCTCTATGGCTTCTTTTAGTGCTTCCTTTGTTTCTTCTTTGGCTATAATAACATTATCTTTCTCATCTTTTGCTTGACTCACTCTCACTATTATGTCTTAATATTCTTTCTTTATCAGTGTTATATTTTTTTCAGCTTCTCTTTATTATTCATGAGGTGGGTTATGGCCTCTTTAGATTCATATGATCCACTTTCATTTTTGAGTTTATTAATGAGTTCTTGACTCTCATTGAGTTTCTTCACAAGTTTCTTTCTCTTGGTTAAGGAAACCCTTAACTTGTCCTTCAAATCATTAATGGTGGTGAGAGCATCATCTAGTTGCTTCTCAAGTATGAAAGAATTAGTTAGATCTTCTCTCAAGCTATAAAACTTATTACTATTAGGTTTTGGGCATTGATACCAATTGTTGTCCCAAACCAGTACTAAGAGGGGGGTGAATTAGTATAAACTTTTAAACCAGTCCACTGAGCTATCAAACCAAATATCTTAAATAACAATAACTTTACTAGTAGCACAATAATAAAATTAGTAAAATAAAAGAATACAATCTCACACAAAAATGCACACATCCATTACACATGAGTTTTATATGTAGAAACCCTTGATGAGAGGATGAAAACCATGGTGGCATAATATACCCACTATCCTTTCACTACAGATACAAGTTTCTCGATTAGAGGCTACAACTATTCTTTCTCAGAATAAAACCAACTATGAATGGCTATAATCTTCTAGGATTACAAAAGCCTTGTTATGCTAACTTGAAAAGGGATCTACAACATTGTTTAGGATGTACCTTGTAATAGGATTTATAACTTTCTGCTAATGAAGCATGCCCTATTAAGGGCTTATAATATAGGTGCAATGGTAATATAGGTGCAATGGTAAGAAAGAAAACTATAAAGATTGATATGATAAATGTCATAGCCTACCTTGAAGACCAGCAATGTATAGCTTGAAGATCCCTTGATCTCTACTTCCTTCTTTGGCTTGCCCTAACAACACTCTTGTATCACCTTTCTTGCTTGCCTATTTTTTGTTGTCTGCAATCACTAGTTTGTTGTTCAGCTCTCTAATATGTAACTTTGTTCGTCTTCACTCATGCACAATAATAGCTTCAACAACAACAATTTAAAGTACAAAAATTGTATTTACAATTCCAAATACCTAGGCACCAAAATCTCATTCATAAATCCTATTCAAACAAATGAACTCAAAATTTGAATGTCATACATAGGCTAGTCACAAAATACCCATGAAACCTACAAACAGGGGTGTAGATTGGTAGGTATGTCAATCACCCTATAGACCTACATGTAGTATCAATTCTTTACTCCTTCAAATGCTCAAACCATTTTTCCTATCACATCAGATTTTCTGCATGTTCCTCTACTATGTCACATTGATGATGGCTCACACTCCTTGCTAACTTCCTATGACTTGTTCATTTCACCTCTATGTCTATTTTGCCTATAGTTAACTCTCTCCATAGTTTGATTGGTGTAAGTGTCCACTACTAGTTATTAAAGCTTCGCATCCTCATCTTCCTTTGTTCATTGGTTTCCAATCAATAACAACACCATTAAATGCTAAGTAATCAACATCACTAGTCTCTACTTCGTGCCAGTGTGACTTGTAAATCCAACAATATTTACCACCTAACCACATAGAACCCTAAGTCCCACTACACAAAGCTAGGAAGATAGCATGAGGCCACATACCACACAAACATCACAAGTAAGATAACAATAAGAAAAATCTAGTCTAAGGAGTAACACGAGAATCCGCAAGGGTATACAACAAGATAACAAAATATAATCACAAAGGAACATCTTATACCAAAGGAAAATCCAAAGGGAATTGAAGTGAATCCTAAGATGCATGTTGGAGAATGTCTTCACATAGTTCCTTACTATCCTAGATTATCTTGATAGCCTCTCATTGGATCCCAATACCCAAGTGAGAACTCATGTGTAATCAACATTACTTTCATGAGGAAAAGGAAATTGATTTTCTGACTTGTTGCCAGACACACATTTTGTCCTTCTCCTATCCATCCATGATACAAATAGGATGCTCATGGTTATGGGCACAAAAACTTTTTTCTCTTAAATTAATGTGTTGACCCATAAATATTACTTTGATTTCATTATCACTTAATTAAAAATCTACAATCATTTATCTCATTCTAACTATGTAGGTCCCTAGACCCTTTTGCAAGCTACTCTCCTAGACATGCTCCCAAAATCCAATCCACTCAACAAAATCAAAGAGCCTAAATCCATGAAATTAACCATATGATATGTCTACACATACCACTACCAAAAATCATAGTAGTGCATCTACATTGGATGTTGAGAGTCCACATGACCAAAGAATCAAGAACACATCCATACAATTTCAACACAAAGATACATTTATTATCACACAAGGGAAAGACCCCAATACCAAATGAACCCCTAGAATTTTACTAAAGCATAAATAGCATACACATAAAGATTAAAATTGTACTACAATCACAACGTAATGCAAAATTTGACATCAGGTACAACACAATAATGAACTGGGTCTAGATCAAGTATCATTAGCCAATTATGGCTCAATGAAATAAACTAATAATTGAAAAATGGTAATCAAATTTTACTTATAATCCCATTGAAATTAATTAGAAGCAATCTTACTCATTTATTATAGCAACTCTAATTATTATTCTTGAAACTTGTTACTTAATAACAACTTTAACTACAATAGAAAGTTAATTCACTATCTATCTTTAACTATATATAACAATATAAATGTAAGATCATAAGTAAAAAGTAACAATGATTACACAACCAATCTAATTAGATTTTTATCTAAATAGGAATTTTATGCAATTGTAATTATGCATATCTATAATTATATCATACTTGAGAAAATAACATATGGAACAATTAATGTAAGATCATAAGTAAAAAGTAACAATGATTACACAACCAATCTAATTAGATTTTTATCTAAATAGGAATTTTATGCAATTGTAATTATGCATATCTATAATTATATCATACTTGAGAAAATAACATACCGAACAATTAGAATACAAACATAATAGCTAATGACAATTTTAATTTTCAAAATTAACTTTCCTTACTAAATTTGAACTAATATTGACAACAAAAATAAAATAAAATCTTTGGATTATTTATTTAATTAAAAAATATATAATTATTTTTTCTTTATTAATATTTTCAAATATTATTTGATAAAATTAATCTTAATTAATTTCACAATACCATCAATTGATGAGCTTAAGAGCTTTCTAATTGTTAACGAGTTAATTCTAATATAATTTTAACTCTAACAACAATTATAAATTAATTTCAATAATTTATTTAATTTAAAATTTAATGTAAAGGACAGGTATAATAACTCTAAATAATGATTAGTATAAGTATAGAAATACTTAGAATAACATTTGTATTATGTACAAATAAATATCAAAACTTTAGAAATATGTCAAGTGGAAAAAATAATGAAGTCTGATATTAATTAACTAATTACATACTAAAATTAAAACATTCAACATTATAAAAATAATAATTTTATTAAAAGAAATTACATATTTTTATTAAAATTTTGAATGGATAAAAATATTAACATCATATGTTTTTTAATTAAATTTGTAATATATTATTTATATATCTCATAATGTACCATAAAAAATTCTTTATACTTAAAAACTCAACTTACAACAAATTAAAGAAATATGTAACAAATCAAAATTTAAAGTTAATATTTTTTAATCTTAAAATTAAAAATGCACTTAATAAATTGTAGACCTAATATTTAGCAAAAAAAAAACAATATGGAGAGCCTTCGGCTCCTATAACACCAAATCAAATCAGCCAATCATAATTAAGATAATAATATTTTAAAATTTTGTAATTATAAAAATTTAAAAACTTTTAAAAAAATTATTAATTTTTATTACTGATGAAAAACTAATTACTAATTCTAAGAATTGAATGCAATAGTATTTGTCATGTACAATAAGTCATTATTATTTCTGAATTCTAATTCTATATATATATATATATATATATATATATATATATATATATATATATATATACATATATATATATACATATATATATATATACATATATATATATACATATATATATATATACATATATATATATACATATATATATATATACATATATATATATATACATATATATATATACATATATATATATATACATATATATATATATACATATATATATATATACATATATATATATATATATACATATATATATATATATACATATATATATATATCTATACATATATATATGTATGTATATATATACATATATACATATATAAATGTATATATATATATACATACATATATATATATATATACATATATAAATGTATATATATATATATATACATACATATATATATACACATGTATATATATATATACATACATATATATATACATGTATATATATATATGTATATATAGATGTATGTATATATATATACACATATATATGTATATATATAATATATGTATATATACATATATATACATGTATATATATGCATATATATACATGTATATATATGCATATATATACAGGTATATATATACATATATATATATATATATATGTATATATGTATATATATATATGTATATATAATATATGTATATATATGTATATACATATACACATACATATACATATACATACACACACACACACACACACACACACACACACACACACACACACACACACACACACACACACACACACACACACACACACACACACACACACACACAGAGTTTGTATAATTTATTTAAAATCAATCACAAAAATGCTTTGTAGACTAACAGAATAATGTTACAAAACAATTATCATAGTAAGATGACAAAAAAATTGGAAGAACAAGAAAATCTTTGCTATTATGAAATTTCTAAAATCATCACATATCATATAATGTGATTTCAAATACTAAAACTAAAACTTATCAGCAGCAGCCACAAAACAATTATAATAATAACATGACACAAAAAAATCAGAAGAACAAGGATATTCTTACTATTATGAATTTTTTGAAATCATCGTATATCATGTAATGTGTATATCATGTAATGTGATTTCAAATATTAATACTAAAACTTACTATACAATCGAACAACTTAAAAAAAATAGAATGCATTGCAATGTTCTTGTTTACTAATCCGAAGCAATCTAAGTAGACAACACTACCATGAAGTAGAAAGAATGTTTCATGAAAAAATAAAAAAAAGTAGAAATATATTCCTAACGCCAAACATTAATCCCAACAATATATAAATGAGGCCACAATTGAAGAGGCTATCTCTCAACAAGGTACACATCTATGTATATTTTAATTTCTAATAATAGTATATGGTATGAAATAATTGTACTATTATGTAAAATGGATGCAAAATAGGTGCATAGTTTCCTTTTATTTGGAGAGCTCAAAGGATAATCCTTACATGTTTACAATCTAAATTAATCATCTAGATTATTTTGGTTGGATGGTAAAACACCATCTTAATTGCCCAAGGTTAAATAGAGAAAGGAATAACAAATCCCAAAAATGATATAGGGAATTCCTTATCAGTGATATAAAAGTTCAACTAAAGCTTGTATAACTGGAGAGAAAACAAGATTAGAAAATGAAGAAATAAAAAGTAAATGAAAAGAAATTGGAAAATTAGTTCAAAAAATATGAACAAATAATTTTAAAGATATATGAGTATACAAAAATGACATTAAAAGATTATAGAATTTTGAAGAAATAAGAGTTGTGGCATAGCTTGGGCGCTAGTTATCCAGACGCAAAAAATGAAATGGCTTCTTGTGTCTTAAGCATCATATGGCATGGACTTCAGATGGCATCCATCATTGACTAGATAAGTGGCATAAACGGAGACGAAAATGGAAAGCATATTTTGAATTTTAAATATATCCTATGCCTGTTGGTTTATGATTTTGCAGAATAGCAATGCCAAATGGAGTAGCTCTATGCAATTCTCCACCAGATTTCCATGGAATTCATAACTAAAATGTCTGGTGCATTGCTTGTGAAGAATACACATCGGAGGGAGTTCTTATTAAAATATTTGTATCATTCTTCATTTTGATTTTCATTGTCATGTTTTGGAATAAATGAATTTTTTGTTGAGTTTTGTCTAAATCTATAATGTGCAGAGAAATCACACGGTTCGTTGAAGAAGATCTTGAGTCTGGTTATGTCTTGCAAGGGTTGAATTTTAATCCTGTGATGATGTTGTTAATGGTCTTGATGAGATTTATCTTCATCATTTCAAGGTCAATGCAATTATTTTTTAATGCTAGAATATTTTGTTTCATTATTTGATGGATTTGTTAAGATGGTAAGGTTTTTCAGGTCATGTAAACAAAAAAAATATAGAGAAGCAGAACAAGACACTTGAGAATTTGTGTTGGAGAATATGGCATGTCAGTCACACTACCAAAAAGGTGAGATAGATATCCATTTGGGGGATTGTGTGAATTGGGATATGTTTGATAGTTCATGAATTGACATTGATTTTGGATTTTGGGTTTATTACGCCGAGAGGCGTTCTATACAATGGCAGCACAAATGCCCAGCACGGGAATATGCCAAGATTCCTGTCAATAAAAAAGAATTGGGAGCAGTTACAAACTTCCAAATTAAATATTAAAAAAGAATTCTCGAAATAATAGCTGGCCGAAATAATAGGAAGCCAAATGGAGGCCGAAATAATAGGCTCGAAAAAGTAGGGCCCGAAAAAGTAGGACCCGAAAAAATAGAGCCCGAAAAAATAGGGGCGAAATAATTTCAATATGATTTTTTTTTTTGTTAAATATAATTTTGCATGCACATTCATGCTTTTTTTTTGCGGGGAGTGGGGGAATTTGAAACAAATTCGTGGAATGTGAAGAGACGTCTATTGGGGGATATGAGGAGCCTCTCAGAAGTTATAAAACCAAGGCTCCTCATTTCATTTTCATTTTATGTTTTTGCAAGAAGGAAGAAGTGGAGGTTATTGGAGGATTAGATTGGAGTTTTTGAATAGGAGTAAATTGAAGTTTTGGAGTAACATTTTTGCAGGTGAGATTTCTATTTTTTATTTATATTTTCATTTAGATTTAGATGTAGAAGTAAATTGAAATTCAAAATTAGTTATAATATTCTACTTTGATTTATATTTCAATTTTAATTAATTTCATTTAGATTTAGAATTCTGTTCATATGACCGAAATTGAGGCCACTGGAGGACCTGTGCAGAGTTTTTCGTGGAGATAAGCATGTGGGTACTGAATCAAGGCACATTAGGCCTCTTGGAGATGTAATTGTGGTGACTTCCATGGCTTTTTGAATCGAATAGGGAAATCTAAACAATCTCAGATCTAAAATTCTTTTTCTCCTTTTCAGCCGAAGACAAAACAAAGATTGCTTGCAAGAAATTTTGCAGAGTTTAAGATTTGATTGCTTATGGCCGACTATTCTTGGTAACTGATATTTCTATTGTATATTCCCGTGCCCGGGAAGTTTTAATCTATACAATTTATTTTGTGCATTTAGTGCACAAACTAAAGAATGCATATGCAATCAATTTTTTTATCAATCTTTATGATAGCTTTTTTTTAAAAATAGAAAATAGAAATTATTCTTTTATGTATGTAGAAAAAAATTAGAAAGATTTTATGTATGTAAAAAATTAAAAGAATTCTATATACATCTAGATTTATTGAAAAGAATTCTATTTACATCTAGATATTTTGATTGAAATAACCATAATGTAAAAACAAAATATAAAATAGAAATGTTAATATATGTACGTAGAAAAAATTAGAAAGATTGCATGCATCTAAAAAAATTCTATTTACATCTAGATTTTTTTAGAATGGAAAAAAATGGATAATAGAAATATCAGGAAATAAATTAGAAAAACATGTATCTAGAAATTAAAAAGATTCTATATGTGTCTAATTTTTAGATTTTACTTTATTCTAAACTAATTATTGATGGATATATATTTTAAAAATATTTATGTAGTTTAAAGTTTAGATTTTAATTAATTTGTATGCAAATAGGAAAAGGAATAAATATTTTATATATATGTAGATTAATTTCTATTTTTAAAATTTACAAGTAAATGAGTACTTTATTCATTTAAAGTAAACAAGTTTTTAAGTAATATATTTTTATTTTAGAAATATATTAATCATAATTTTCATTTATTATTACTTATTTAATATACTTACTCTCAAATCTAAGACAATAGAAATGATATTTTATTAACTTTGAAATAGGGAAGTGTTAAGCAAGTTCGTTTACAAAAATACCAAAAATATATTTGGTCTTTGATCAAATTGGAGTTAATATTAGAAATATAAATATGATCATTAACAATTAAGCTAAATTCAATTCAAAACAATAATATTATTTAAATTTAAATAAAATAAGCCATGTTTACTTTGAAACATCAAACAACTAATTAACTAATACAATAATTAAAATAAATGAATCTATTATGACATAGAAAAATATTTTCGAAGTATAATTTCCTTTTTTTTGAATCAATATGAGTTTTTTTTTCTACTTGAAAAGATAAAATATCCTAATTGTCATCCTTAGTTAACCCTAACAACAACCCCCACCTTAGCCCTAGCCCCAACAATGATGTACAATATAACTATAATCCAACATTAAACTATAATTATAGCACTAAAACATATCCCTATTGATATAACGAAAATCTCAGTCCAAACCATAATCTAAACCAAAAACCTACACACTAATATTGGTTATAGTCCTAACCCTAAAATCTAACCCTTAACCATAATGTAAAAATAAACTCCAAAATATTGATCAAAATCCTAAACCTACCTATATGGATAACCATGATATTAAACTCTAAATCCAGTCCCAAGGTCCTAACCATGGTGTAAACCTATAACCGAACTCTTAAAAAATTTACTAATCCCTGATCCTAATCACATTCCCAACTTTAAACTTGAACCATAAACCATAGTTGTAACCATAATCATAAACTTAAACAAAACCCTAACCCTAAAGGTACAATCATAAAATTAATCATAGCTTAGACCCTAATCCTAGCACAAACCACAATCATGACCAAATATAAATCTTCACCTTACCCCTAATCATAATTTCAATGTTAACCCTAACATTAGTTTCAATCCTACCATGATATGAACCCTAATATAGACTTCACCTTGATCCTCACCCTAATCTTAAGTCTAATTAAACCCCGACTAAAACCTAATCTAAATGATATATCTAACTATAATCCTAACTGTAATTATCATACAACCCAATGCTAACCCTCACGTATATTTAATCCCTAATCTTAACTCTAAATATTCTATAAACTCTAGAATTGACCTTGATTCTAACCATAACCCTAAAATCTAAATTGTAACCATAGCACGAAAGGTGGGGACCCCCGCTACATGGCACAATTCTAGGTCTTGGAGCCTTGCGAAAGCACTACAGAGTGAGGAAATGTCATAAAGGTGACATGTAGTAGCATGATGCAATTTTGGGCTTTAGAGCATTGCAAAAACAATGTAGCTTAAGGAGGCGCTAGAATGGAGACTCATGGAAAGAAGAGGAAAGACATTCATGTCGCTGGCAAAAAACTATGAAAAGAGATAACATGATGTCTTTACCTCCCACAAAAAATGCAAGGTTGATCCCAAGGGGGAATTTGGTTTCCCCAAAAATGAATGATGGTCATCGATGAAGGTCTTCCTCTCAAAATAGACGGCATAGATGCATCGTGAATCCTCACCAATGAAGGATTAAGTCGCAAACGTCGATGTAGATTCTCCCCTCAAAAAGGATGACTGAGATGCAACGAGGAAACTCCTCCCAATGAAGGATTAAGTCACATTCGTCGATCAAGATTGGCTTTATTTCCAATGGATGACTAAGATGTAGTGAAGAGATTCCTCCCAACAAACGAAGTAGATAGCACAAAAGGTGTGAACCCCCTCCATGTGGCACAATTTTGGGTCTTAAAGACTCATGAAAGCATTGTGGAGTGAGGAAATGTTGGAAAGGCAATGTGTGGTAGCATGATGCAATTTTGGGCTTCAGAGAATTGAAGAAATAATGTAGCATGACGATGCATCAGAATGGAGATGCATGGCAGCATCTTGTGCAATTCTAGGCTTTAGAGTGTTTCGAAGACACTAGCATATAAAGAAACGTTAGAATGGGAATGCATGGCAACATCTTGCACTTTTGGGAAGATGGGAAGATAGCTCGCAAAGAAATAAGAGTTATCGAATCTTGCAACATGAATCAACCCGACCAAGAAAAAATGATCCACCGTGGTCAATGAAGAAACCGAGCCAACACAAAATGTTAGCCGACAACTTTAGCGATGTTAACCCTCTGCAAAGAACCTATCCCATTTAAGGTCTCTCAGATCAGACATCAGTGATGGGTTGAATAGGGGGAAAAAATAGCACAAAATGCCCTCCTAAATGAAATTCTAAATGTAACACTAATAACCACAGTCCTACTTCTTTCCCTAACCTTATCCATGAGCGTGGGAATATACATATTATTATATAGGGCACCTTATATAATGATAAATATAATCTAAAATCCCAACCCTTACTCCCCTCCTAACTATAACTGTGACCATAAGAAAACTTCTAACTATAACCCTTCCTCTAACTCTAACCCTAACCCTAACCCTAACTATAATTGTAACCCTATCCCTACCACTAACTGTAACCCTGAATCTAACTCTACCATAATTGGACTTTAACCCTAACTATAACTATAACCCTAAACCTAACTCTAACCTTAACCGTAACCATAATCGTAACCCAAAACCTAACCCTAATCGTAGCTAGGATTCTAATACTCTGTCTACCCCTAACTCAAACTATAGCCCTAACTATACCTCAAACTCTAACCATAACTCATATTCTAACCCTAAACCTAACCCTAACCTTGACCCTAACCCTAACCCTAACCCTAAGCCTAACCCTTTGTCTACCCCTATCTCTAACCCTAATCCTAACCCTAACCCTACCCCTAACTCTAACCGTAAATCTAACTCTTTCTGTAAATCTAACTCTACCATAATTAGACTCTAACCCTAACCCTAACTTTAATCCTGACTGAAACCCTAACCCTAACCCTAACTCTAACCTTAACCCTGACTCAATCCCCTTACCCTAACCTTAACATTTATATAACTCTCTCTATATATAACCCTAACTCTAAATATAAACCTAACCCTAACCCTATCCCTAACCCTAAATCTAACTCTAACCCTAACTGTAAGCGTAACCCTACCCCTACCCATAACTCTAACTGTAAATCTAACTCTACCATAATTGGATTTTAATTTTAACCCTAACCCTAACTCTAACCTAACCTTGACTCAAAACTCTAACCCTAACCCTAACTCTAACATTAACCCAACTGTAAAATTAACTCTATTGGTAACTCAAACCCTAAAACTAACCCTAATTCTAACCCTAACTCTAACTCTAGCTCTAGCTCTAACCCTAACTCTAACCATAACTCAAACTCAAACCCTAAGCCTAACCCTAATCCTAACCCAAATTATAATGCTCTGTCTACCCCTAACTCAAACTATAACCCTAACCCTAACTCAAACTCTAACCCTAACTCATACTCTAACCCTAAAACTGACCCTAGCCCTAACCCTAACCTAGAACCTTACCCTAACCCTAACCCTAACCCTATCTATAACCCTAATCCTAACCCTAACTCTAATCCTAATCTTAACCCTAATTCTAATCCTAACACTAACCTTAACCCTACCCCTAACTCTAACCATAAATCTAACTCTACCATAATTAGAATCTAACCCTAACCCTAACCTTAACCCTAGCTCAAACCCTTACCCTAACTTTGTCCCTAACCATATATCTACGTATGACTATAACATTTTACATTACAATATCCCAAAAATAAAATATATATTTTTATCTAAATTAAACTCCTTATATTAAATTTAAAATAATATTTGACTCAAACCTTAACCATAACCCTAACCTTAACCATGAGCATTACTCTAACCCTAACCTTAACCATAAACATAACTCTACACCTAACTCTAACCCTAATTCTAACTCTACCATAATTGGACTCTAATCCTCTCCCTAACCCTAACTATAAGCATAACTCTAACCCTAGCCTTAACCATGAGCATTACTCTAACGTTAGCCTTACTATAACCCTAACACTAACCCTAATCATAACCATAACCATAACTCTAACCCTAACCTTAACCATGACCATAACATTAACCCTAACCTTAACCATAAACATAACTCTAATCTAAACCATAACCATAACTCTAACAATAACCATAACCATAACTCTATCCCTAACCTTAACCATAGCTCAAACCCTAACCCTAACTCCAACCCTAACTCTAATGCTAACCCTAACCCTAATTCTATCCCTAAGGTTAACATTAACTATAATGGTAACTTTGTCCCTAACCATATATCTATGTATGACTATAACATTTTACATTACAATATCCCAAAAATAAAAAATATATTTTTAATCTATATTAAACTCCTTATATTAAATTTTTAAAAATATTTTGAAGCATAATTTTATACTAACTTCATACAACTCTAATTAAAAATTAATTAACAATTTTATAGTAACCTTATCAAAATAAAAAATAAAAAGTAAATATTTTTCCTATTGCGCCGCGACTGCCACTAGCTATATATACCTCTATATATATTACGCCGAGAGTAATCATTCTCGAGGCGCCTATTTTTATTTTCATTAATCCCAACTTCGATTAAAATAACTTTGGGATTAAATAAAAATAGGCGCCTCGAGAACGATTACTCTCAGCGTAATATATATAGAGGTATATATAGCTAGTCCAGGTCACAGTGACAAAGAACATAGAGGAGCGAAGCCCATTACATTAAATGTCAATATTGTCAAGTCTTTCCGATTAAATAAATGAAGAAATGTTTAGAAGATTCTATTACATTTCAAAAGTTAGATTATAGGTAACTATAATCTCAATGAAGATGACAAGGAAAGTATAGTAGAGGCTTCTCCATAATATTCAAAAACTTCAAAATATTGTTTTGATTGTAAGCTTTTTTATCCTTCAAATCCATGATATGTAAGAATTATTTATATAGAGCATTGCTATCAACTTATACATCTCTTAGTTGAATATTTTTCTAAGATGAAGTCATTTTCCATTTGACATCAGTTTGGTAAATATTTGCATATTGCAGGAGGAACAGGATACTAGATTGATGATTTTTCAAATAGCCTTGAACAATGACAAATGTGTAATTTATTTATTCAAATGTTTCATTTAATGCAAGTTTGGCTTAGAGGACCTTGTTGAATTGTTTTATATAATTATTGGAAAATAGCTTACATTGTAATATTGGTAATTACATTTAATTGAGTAGTTTTTAATCAAATTTATTCATTTATATTTTATTAGCAATTGTTTCCAAGAATTTATCTTTCATGATATTGAATGAAATACTTAATACTCATTGTAGCTATAGAGTTGCCTTCAAGATTAGTCATTCATTAAGGTTGCTTCACCATGGATTGAACCAACATCCATTTAAACAATTTATTATATTGGTTTGTATGTTTAAACTAAATATACTATTATAACAATACCAATACAATTGATAGATTTATGGCAAAAAATAAATGATAGTTTAATGATTTATTACATTCATAACTCTTAAAATTCAATATTTATTTCATTTAAAAGTGTAAGAGAAAATAAACTACTTGCATGAATTAAAGCATGTTAGGTAAACTATTGAATCACAATGACAGATAGGGATGATGAGTTAGGATTAATAAATTAGTATAATTAATGTAAAAATTAAAACAATATTGAAGTGGATTCTAAAGAGGATGATTTTCAATATGTGGTTTAGCCATGTAAGTGCTTATTTGATATGTTAGAGGATGATTTTGAATTTGAATTTTGAAGTTGACGAATCAACAACACTTTTTAAGGTGTTAAAATTCTAAATTTGTACCTTTATATTCTTCATTATATGTAAAATGTGAAGTGAAACTAAACATCATACCCTTCATGCAAGCATGAAAGATCACAGGGATCTTTGTTAATATTGTGGCACTCTAGTACACAATTGATCCTTATTACCATGAATTTTACTCCAATGTCTAAGCATAATCTATATAGTAAAATCATTTCTTTAAATTCATGTTTATTATAGTGTTTTTCCTTAGTATTGGATGAGTAATATTTTGCTTACCTAGCCATTAGTTTCCCCCAAAAAAGAGTACATTTTTCACTAGTGATCTTCCAAGGAAGTTGCCTACCAAATATGTATCCATAAAACCACCTTCCTAAACCACATGTACCCTTATATAAAAATAAATCAATATGTACATTTTGCTATTATAGCCTTAGATTATTACGACTTAAGTTCAATATTATTTCTAAGGGAAGGTCCTCATGCTATTGATTAGCATTTTTTTAAGTAAGAATTGCTAAAGTTTTTGTGGAACAATTTGTGAAGCGAGTGGCCCCATGAGTGCTAAAGTTTGTTCTTATTTTTAAGAAACCTCTTAAATATTATTTTTAATTGAAATTTGAAAATATTTCTTAAAATATATTGAGAAACACACTATAATTCATCAATAATCCTTTTACATGTCTTAAAAAAAAAATCCTTTCACCACCTTTACCTCGCACACCTACAAACCAAGATACAAAGCATTAGGTAGAACTACACAAGGAAGTGAGGCACAAAGCTTAGGGGGATAACATGACTTATTAGCAATAGACTTTGGATAATATTACATGTCATATTCACTATCGATACCATTAATTGTAATGCTACTGTTAATTGTTGATATGTCAATATTATAATTTATATTTGTTGAAATACATAATACATACTCTTTCTTTACCCATCTCTCACTCTCTCCCTCTCTCCCCTATCATCTTATGCTACACATACTCTTTCCTCCCACAAATATCTTTCATCCTCTCTTTCTCTTCATATATTTGTATTTATTTATTTATACTTCTTCGAATTTTTTTTTCACTCCACCATCTCTCCCTTCCTCCTCTCTACATCTTTATGCTTCTCTATCCTATTTTTCATTATCTTTATTTCCTATTCAGGAATGTCTTAAGCTTTTATTGGATACTTTATTGCTAATCATTTACTAAGAGAACACTATTACTCTCTTGCCTATGTATTTCTTCACCTTCCTCATTTAAACACTATCTTCTAAGAGAATTCATGCAAATTATAGTCTTCTCTACCTGGTTAGGTTCTATTTTAGTAGACATTCTTCAAATCAAAATGGTGAAACAATTTAGGCCTCTCCACATGTTAGGATTAACATTTCTTGTTATCTCATCCTACAATTTCTTCTAGTGATTGGAGGCAAAACAAGTTAGGCTTCTCCACATAGTAGGAACACTCCATGTTATCCCATCTGATAATTTCTTTTACTAATTGGGTTAACACGTTAGGTTTTCTTTCATAACCTTTGTGTTATCCCATTCCTCTATTTTGTAAAGGCAAGGAAGGAAGCTTTGCAAAATAGCGAAACAAATTTTCTATTTTGCAAAGGCAAGGAAGGAAGCTTCTTGAAATAGATTTTTTTTCTATTTCATAAAGGGCATGAAAGTGGCACTATGAAATAGAGAAAATGAACAAGATGACATGTTAACCGTCAATTGTGGATGTTAACCCACCTATGACATATAAGGAAGGAAGCTTTGTGAAATAGAGAAACTTCTCTATGTCACAAAGGCAAGGAAGGAAGCTTCACAAAATAACAAAAATTTTCTATTTTGCAAAGGGCATGAAAGTAGCATTGCAAAATAGTGAAAGCAAATAACAAAACATGTTAACTATCAATTTGCATGTTAACCCACCTATGACATAAATGGAAGGAAGCTTCATGAAATAACAAATTTTTGCTATTTCGCACTATGAAATAGAGAAAACAGGCAATACAACATGTTAACCTCTGATTGTTTGTGTTAACCCACCTATGACATATAAGGAAGCTTTACAAAATAACAAAACTATTTCACAAATTCAAGGAAGCTTCACGAAATAGAAAAACTTCACCATTTTTTTGCAAAAGGCATGAAAGTGGCACTACAAACGAAAATAGACAACATGACATGTTAACCACCAATTGTGCATGTTAACCCACCTATGACATATAAGGAAGGAAAAGCCTAACTAGTTTGCCATTTTTCTAGGAGCAAAAATGGGATAACATAAAATGCTTGCCCAATACCACATGGTACAAACCTATTGGTTGGCACATTTCCCAATGCATGGTGGAAGAGGCGGCGTCAATTTCACAATTTTGCAAGTCACCAAAAATGACCCTTGCAAAATGAAAAAAATGGGGATAACATGCAAGTTTTCCCACCACCACGTGGCACAAGCCCATTTGTCATAACCCGATGTCGCTATTTTGTGGAGGCAAGGAAAGAAGCTCTTCAAAATAGTGAAATCCAATATTTTAGAAAGGCAAGAAAGGAAGCCTTCCGAAATAGTGAATTTCACTATTTCAGAAAGGGAATGACAATCACTTTCCCAAATAGTGAAAATAGTTAACACAAAATGTTAACCCGTGACAAATTGTGTATTAACCCACAACAAAGAATCCAACCCATTAAAGATTTCTCAGATCAGTTATCAGGGATGGGATGAATGGGGGGCAAAATGGCCAACAATAAATTTTGGAGATCATTCTCAAAACAAAGGCAATAACCATCCTATGGACTCTTGATGGCTTTGTGCTACCATTGATATGGTATAGAGAGAGAGAGAGAGAGAGAGAGAGAGAGAGAGAGAGAGGAGAGAGAGAGAGAGAGAGAGAGAGAGAGAGAGAGAGAGAGAGAGAGAGAGAGAAAGAGAGAGAGAGAGAGAGAGATATGAGGGATGGAGTGAGACATGGAGAGAGGTGGGAAGAGAGAGAAATGACTTAGATTTTAGAGATTGTGGTTATAGGGTTTTAGATTTTGGGCTTCAATACTTTTAGGGTTTAAAGAGAGAGGTGGACCTTTGTGGATAAAGTTATTATTTGATTGAAAGTTGGATATCACAACCTTTCTCTTTAGTTAAAAGAGACCTGTGTGCACCTCAATAGGGTTTAGTTGTAAGTATGAAGTACTAAGATAAACTACATCTCATGTGTTTCAAGATTCACAAATTTAGTTCTATGATGATGCAATATATTGACTTCTACATATGTCTTACTCTTGGAGTAAATCTCATCTCATTCATATATAGCCATAACCAATAATACAAAGGAGTAAAGCATACTTAAATTGAATAGAATACACAAAGATTAAAAATGGTTTTACCCAATCTTGGGCTACATACCCATCTCTTGGTCCCTTGAACCCTAAATCCTACCTAACCCTAACTTCCTAAACCATCCAACCCAGAGGTCTAAACTATATATTAGTACATATAACCCTAAATTGTATTACCATAATCTCTAAACCTTAAATCCTTTCACCTTTCTCCATTTTCACTGCTTCCTACTCTTTTCCTCATGCATTCATTATACCCATCAAGATGAATCAAAAGAGATAAAAGATTAATCAAACAAAATCTCCTATTATAAATACATACACCAAAGAAATGATACCTCAAAATTACAAAATAATTACCAATTTTTTTCCTAGGTCTTTGAATCCCTAAAATAATACCTCTCCTTAATCTCTTATTACTCTTTTATATCCCCGTGTGTGTGTGTGTGTGTGTGTGTGTGTGAGAGAGAGAGAGAGAGAGAGCGGGGGGGGGGGAGAGGTGGGGGGGAGAAGATAGAGAGATGGGGAAGAGGGAGAGATAGAAAATATGGAGATAGTGGAGAAGGGGGAGAAGGAAAATATTCTCTATGCAGGGTTTAGAATATAATATTTATTATACATGGTTTGGGGTAAATAAGGTTAAGCGTATTTCCAATGTTAATTATTTCCTCTATCTCTTTATCTCCCTCTCTCCCTATATCTTCTCTATAATAGTTGGATAATGGAGAAGAGAGGGAGAGAGTGAGAGATGGATTAATAAAGTGGGGAAAGGGATCATGGAGAAAAGAGAGTTTATTGTAAGATGACGAGGTAGATAGGGTGAGGGGTCAAGGAAAGGAAGAGAGGGAGAGAGGGATGGGGAAGAGGGAGAGAGGGATGGTAAATAGGTACAAAATATAAATATGGGGAGAGTAGTAGGGAGGAAATGACATACCCATCTTTCTAACCATATCTCATAACCAACTCCAAGAAAGGTTCCCTAGATATTCTTTCTTTTGAAGAAGTATACAAATTTTTTGAATGTTGTCATTTAATACAAGAGAAAGAGGAAAGGCAAGAAGATAAGCCTCCTGAAATAGTGAAATTCCCTATTTCAGAAAGAGCATGAAAGTGCCTCTCCAAAACAATGAAAATAGTTAACGTGAAAGTTAACCCAAGAATACACGTGTTAATCTACAACTCAATCAAAGAATAAAATGAGCCAACTCAACAATAGGGGAACCAAGTTCACTTGGTTAAAGAACAAACTAAACCAAAACTAAGTCACTAGGGCAAAGAGTAAACTAAGCTAATTCAGTCAATGAAGAACCCGAGCCAACTTGGTAAAAGAAGGAACCAAATAACATGAAATGTTAGTTGCAAATTTTAGCATGTTAACCCAAAACAAAGAATCCATCCTATTGATCTATGATCAGCTATCAAAGATGGGCTAAATTGGGGACAAAAATGGCCAACATTCTTGGTGACTTAACATGATGCTTTCCTACTAAGCATAGATCAATGACCTTAACCAATCCATTAGGCATGGAGTCACTAGGAAGAAATGACACGTTTTTCCACCTACAACTTCACAAAATTCTGTAACCAAAAAAAAAAAACTCTAGGGAACTCCGAAAAGCTCAGGAAAACTCCAAAAAAGAGAGCAAATGTGCACACACACTTCTTGGAAAGCTAGAAAGACCTACTCTAATATGTACACATATTTACAATGCAAAAAATCAACAAAGCCATTAACTAACTTGTTGAAGTAGCTGCCTCTCCTCACAAGTTGATTTCTCCTTCCAAGCATGTGGGCAGCTAAAAACATTAGCAAACATAACAAACATGCTATTGCATGGAGTTCCTTCCCACTGCTGAAAACAAAGAAGCTTTCCAGCACAAGATATGGATATAAACCAAGAGGAACTAAAACTTTTCTTGTTTAATAACAAAGAAACCAATAGGAACTCATCATGAGAGATATAGACAAATAGGAAAACATAAATATGTAGACATAGACATATATAGATAGAGAGAGGTAGATAAAAAGGGAAATACAAAAAATATGAAGAACAAGAGAGGGAGATAAAGATATATAGGAATGGAAGAGATAGAAGTATACGTATGAGTAAGAGAGTTAAGGAGATGTGGATATTAATAGATAGAAGTGAGAGTGAGAGAGAGAAGGTAGGTTTTTTTTATGTTTTTGGATTGAGGTTTACAAAAATAAAGAGAAGGGATAGAGTGATATAGATATAGATATATAAAGAGATACAAAGTGAG